>VZSZ01004103.1:1108398-1121332 GCA_013398815.1 Ibidorhyncha struthersii
CCACTGACATTCTCTGTCCCCTGCTGAGGCTCTGATATGACATAAACCCTATAGATAGTATGCTGTCAGGTGGTCTGCAAACTCAAATGCAAGCAGACAGCAAGGCTGGCTATTTTCCACAGATCCATTTCTACACTGGGGATGCTTCTCGCCATAGGCAATAAAAGGCATGTTGGGTGCGTGTCTGTAGTGCCTGACCTTGACATACCAGAAGGCGGCAGTTAGAATAAGCTCATTGCTAAACCATATGGAACATGTTCTGGAAAAACAAATTGCATTAAGCTGGGGAAAATGCAGCTGTGCAGCACTGGCACACTGAGCACAAGTCCCACCTGACGCCAATTCTGCTTTGTGTACATACTGTACAAACTGGGAGAGAGCACATAACAGTGTATGATGTGCCAGATTATCACCTCGTTCAAATCTCTAGGCAGACATTCAGCTACATGTACCCTGTCAACTCTGTACCAGGTCATGACCAGTAACAGGATGATACCTTGCTGGAGCCAATTGTGTTGAAAACAAAGTCAATTTAATAAGAGTTGAAGCAAGGAGACAGGAGAAACAGTTTAGCCAATTATGACTTTTAAGTATAATCAGTAAAGACTTCAAGCCTGACTTATGTTGAGGGTTGATGCAACCTACTTATGGCTACGAGGCTGGCAAAGAGTAGAGTGGCAAGGTCAATAAGAGAACATGGAGTCCTTCAAAATAAATCGCGGCTGCCAGCCTGACATGGTAGACTGATGTTTTAGAAGAGGGCGAGCAAAATGTCAATACAGACTGGGGCATTAATTGTTTGAGAGCAGCCCTGTGGAGAAGGACTTTGGGATACTAGTGGATGAAAAATTGGACATGAGCTGGCAATGTGCGCTTGCAGCTCGGAAAGCCAATGGTATCCTGGGACGCATAAAAAGAAGTGGCCAGAAGGTTGGGAGAAGTGACTCTGCCGATCTACTCTGCTCTTGTGAGACCCCACCTGGAGTACTGTGTCCAACTCTGGGGTCCCTAGCCCAACAAACATATTGACATGTTAGAGTGGGCCCAGAGGCGTGCCACATAAATGATCGGAGGGCTGGAATACTTCTCCTAGGAAGAAAACCTGAGGGAGTTGGAGTTGTTCAGCCTGGAGAATAGAAGGCTCCAGGGAGACCTTGTTGCGGCCTTTCAATATATAAAGGGGGCCTATAAAGAAGATGGAGAGAGACTTTTTACCAGGGACTGTAGTGACAGTACAAGGGGCAATAGATTTAAACTGAAAGAGGGTGGCTTTAGATTGGACATAAGGAAGAAATTCTTTATGATGAGGGCAATGAGCCACTGGCACAGGTTGCCCAGCTAAGTTGTGGATGCCCCAGCACTGGAATTGTTTGAAGTCAAGTTGGATGGGGCTTTGAGCAACCTGTTCTAGTGGAATATGCGCCTTTCCATGACAGGGGAGTTGGACTTACAATCTTTAAAGGTCTCTTCCAACCCAAACCATTCTATGATTCTAAAATATATACCATCCAAATTGGGATGAGTTTTAGTCCTGTGGTGGCTTGTGTTTTGGGAACCAAAGGCAAGATGGTGACTGTGGCTTTGGTTATTTTTCAGCATACTGAAAAGCACAGGTAGCTCATGATGTGAGCGCTTTGCCAACTGCTACAAGAGCATGAGCCCCACATCCCTTTTCTCTGAGATAGGCAGAAGAGTAATTTCTGCCCTCTGTAGTATAAAACCTGCCAAGGATACAGCTAGGATGACTTAATGTGAAGGGCTGTTTTGTTAGTGTCTTATACCTGTTAAAAGTTGTCACTGTCACAGCTATGAAGTGAAGGTCATTGCAAGCAATAAGTACTGGCTTTGCCTGGAGAACACATTTCCAACAATGAGCAACAACTTCGGCTTCTAGTTGGGATGAGGAAAATGTCTAATGGAGTCTCCAAAAATTATGATTCAAGCAGGGAACCCATCCTTTGGAGAAAAGATTCCTTAAACCTTCCAAGTGAAGCTTTCATAAATCTCCTAAGTGAAGCTTTCAAGAACCGGAGTAGCTTCAGAATCAAAATATCGAGGTTAGAGTTTACGTATCCATATATTTAAAACTTCCTTTGCTGAGAAAAAAGTTTAGGTGAATAATATTTTTGCATGCTAAGTATAGGAAGGCGGACACCAGTTTTTTTTTACCAGACTTGATTAGTACAGAAGAGATGATGAGGCACAATCAACCAAAGATCACAGAAAAAAATATTCAGTGTTTAGAGGCCCAGAGGATATACTAGTAAAGAATGTGAGTGACTTCTGTTTCTCACTGGATCAGTGATAATCTGGAATCACCGTACTGACAGTCTGATTAATAATTTGCAGCTGTGTTCTTCTCTATTTTGTAAAAACCCATTTTGTGTAAACTTAGGTTTCATAATCCAAGTAAGAAAAACAATGTCTGTCAAAATAAATGCAACTCTAAGATCATCTTTACTTAAATACTAGTTATTTACTGTTATGGGGGGTGCCTATGCTTGTATGTAGTGTTGGGTCTAATGCATTTTGGCTGGTGGGTGTATGAACAGAAAAATCCGTAGTATGTTCATGCATGCAGTGCAAAGGAGATTTAAAAACAGTGTGGTACAGAACAGTAACAGAATAGTTGACCCTTTGGGTGAATATAAGTTTAATCACAGAGTCACAGAATGGTCAGGGTTGGAAGGGACCTCTGGAGGTCATCTAGTCCAACCCCCTGCCAGAGCAGCATCACCTACAGCAGGTTGCACAGGACAGTGTCCAGGAGAGTTTTGAATGTCTCCAGAGTCAGAGACTCCACCACCTCTGTCCTCTGCCACCCTCAAAGTAAAGAAGTCTCTCCTCGTATTTAGATGGAACTTCCTATGTTCAAGTTTGTTCCGTTACTTCTTGTTCTATCACTGGACACCACTGAAAAAAGACTGTTCCCATCTACATGGCACCCTCCCTTTAAGTATTTGTAAGCATTGATAAGATTCCCCCTCAGTCGTCATTTCTCCAGACTAAAAAGACCCAAGTCCCTCAGCCTTTCCTCATAAGAAAGATGCTCCAATCCCCTAATCATCTTAGTAGCCCTTTTCTGGACCCTCTCCAGTAGTTCCCTGTCCTTCTTGAAACCGGGAGCCCAGAACTGGACACAATACTCCAGATGGGGCCTCACCA
Source organism: Ibidorhyncha struthersii (assembly GCA_013398815.1). NCBI lineage: Eukaryota > Metazoa > Chordata > Aves > Charadriiformes > Charadriidae > Ibidorhyncha > Ibidorhyncha struthersii. The sequence goes on from VZSZ01004103.1 coordinate 1,111,564, forward strand.
GGGCAGAGTCAAAGGGGAGGATAGCCTCCCTTGACCTGCTGGCCACACTCTTCTTGATGCATCCCAGGATGCCATTGGCCTTCTTGGCCAAAATTGCACACTGCTGGCTCATGGTCATCCTGTTGTCCACCAAGACTCCCAAGTCCCTTTCTACAGAGCTGCTCTCCAGGAGGTCAGCCCCTAACCTGTACTGATGCATGGGGTTATTCCTCCCCAGGTGCCCTACACTTGCCTTTGTTGAATTTTATAAGGTTTCTCTCTGCCCAGCTCTCCAGCTTGTCAGGTCTCGCTGAATGGCCACACAGCCTTGTGGTGTATCAGCCACCCTTTTCAGTTTAGTGTCATCAGCAAACTTGCTGATGGTACACTCTGTCTCTTCATACAGGTCATTGATGAATATATTGAACAGGACTGGACCCAGTACTGACCACTGTCAAAAAACAGACTTTTTTTTTTTGTCATCAGGGAGGAAATACTTTACTAAGCAAATTTTCCACTTACCTATGCTTTTTGCCTCTTAAGATACTCTGTAATTCAGCTGCTATACTGGAGAAACAAAGTAGGTCTCAAAACTACTGGGCAGAATTCAACTAGATGGTGAAAAAAATATCCCTCACTAGCCTGTTGTAAGAAGAGGAGTAACAAAGCCAACCTTGCTGTGTGTAGTAGTAGAGCAATTGATTTCTAAAGCTGAAGACTTGCAATGGAGCGTTTGATTTTATTGGCTAAGGTATGACAACATGGAGAATGAGATAATAGGGTAAAAAGTAAATTATTTGGCAAGTGACTGTAAGGTGAAATATATTTGTACTCTGAAAAGATACCTTTTTTTCCTCCAACAAAAAAGAGGAAACACTGTGGATTTCTTTTTTTTTCCTTCTAATGTTCCCTCAGCCCCTGCAACCTATTGCTGTGTCCAGTTTGGCTATTTTGCAAGCACAAGTTAATTTACAAGAACAGCCTTGTGTCTCTCTCCTGAGACTGAAAAGTTCACCTGAGGTTCTTCACATTAACAACTATAGAAAATGAAGAGTAACTTCTTTACTTTGAGGGTGGCAGAGCACTGGCACAGGCTGCCCAGAGAGGTGGTGGAGTCTCCCACACTGGAGACATTCAAAAGCCTCCTGGACGCCATCCTGTGCAACCTGCTGTAGGTGACCCTGCTCTGGCAGGGGGCTTGGACTAGATGATCTCCAAGGGTCCCTTCCAACCCTGACCATTCTGTGATTCTGCAAAATATTCCACAGGCAAAATTAATTAATTAACTAACTGTGAAAGCAGTGTCAGATGATGAGCCCGGATACTTTTGTAGCTTTATGTAGGCATCATGCGAGGGTTCTTTATGCCAAGTTTTTGCACTTGTTGTTCAGAAAGAAATGCAAATATAGCTGGATATTCAGATTCTATGTTGAAACTTGTGGAACAGGTAGTATTTTTTAAACACTTAGAGGAAGGGATACAATATAAAGGAAGGGTGTCCAAGTAGTTGGTGGGTGGTGGTGCTTTGGGTTTTTTTTGTACTTAATATAACACTTTCCTAATTTGCATGCCTTCCAGATTACTCTGGTAGTCACAGGAATAACCTTATTAATGTGATAGGTAGAGGAAGCATCTCCTTTCTTACCTTATGTGGTTTGTTTTAAGGCTGTTGTCTCCAAATAGACACATATCTGCAGACCTTCAAACCTGGAGCAGGAGACATAGTCCTCTCCTTTCTCAATTGAATATGTTTTATCTCCTGAAAAATGATTTTTTTCAGCCTTCGGCTTCTCAAGAAACTTAGGTTGCTCTTCATACGTAAACCAGTGTCAGTCCATAAATTCCACATCAGTCATCTAATTTCCTGCAACTCTTGCTTGCAAGAGACGTGAGAAGCAGCACAACTTTGCATGGGAAGTTTGTTTTTTCTAATGTTTTGCAAAGTCCACTTCAACTGTCAGAAGAATTTACTTTCTTATAAAATCTTTATTATGGTTTAGCTCCAATTTCAGTACTGTTCTTGGATTTGAAGTATACACCGACTCATCAGCCAGAATGCCTTTCTCTGGAACACATTTTTTCAATTTCAGAGCAGAAACTGCAAAAACCTATTTTTTTTCTGCAGGTCTGTCTTCATCTTTTGTTATCAGATTTTGTTGCACAGCTACATTCTAGATTGCACATTCAATGATGTCAAAAGATCTTTGCTTAAGACATGTCAGTACAAGCAAAAAATTATTAGATCTATTTGAGTCCAAATAGTTCTCAGTTCATGCATCCTCAATCCATCAATACTGTGGGTTTTAAACAACTCATTTGGAAGTGAGCCCAGTGTGCTGACTTTATCAGAAGTATTACGTGCATATTTATACTGAGGCACATACAGTCCTTATCCACACCAAAAAATGATCTTGTACAGCCAAACCCATCTTATATGTTACAGGAGCACTGTCTACAGCAGCTGGAGTTCTGTGTTGGAAATCCGAATGTGTGTTGTTCATGCACGGATAATTCCTGAAGGAAAATACCAGGTTTGCTGTACACACAGTAGATGCTGCTGAAAGCTTCAGACTTGCATTACATGAGCAGAGTGCAGAGAGCAGGGGACATGGGTGGGCTCACCTGTGCATGTGAGGTCCATTTGCATTGCCAGTGTAGACTGAACCTCCGTTGTGCTGTGCACACTGGAGTCACTACTCATGCTCATAATCAAAACCATTTATGCAGGGCTACTGAGGAAGCCTAACTGGAGCTTCTGCTCTGCTCTCCTGTTAGACATTTGGATATTTTAGGGCAAATATATTGCATTGGGTGTTGCCAGCACTAGGCTAATGCCCGTTATTAAGTCTACAGCTTTAATCTAAGCGGGTCAGTTATACATGAACGTTCTTTTAATGAACTCAAATCCATGTGTTCACTGGATCATGAATGACCTTAAAGCATATTGTCTGTTGAGGGTGTGGGAGAGTGTCGGCTTTGGGCTTGTTGTTAGCATGAACTCAGGCTGGCCCCTGATGAACGCCCAGGTTCATCACATTACGTGTCAGGAGGAATCAGCCTTACACCCATGGGAGTTTCTTGTTTGGCAGCATGGTGCTGCCATAACTTCAGCACTCTCTATCAATTTGGTTTGTGTATAACTAAACTATCTTTGATTTCTCTGCTTGAGGGTAGGTTTTTCCAAATTTGTGGCAATCATCTAGCTGCCTCTTAGGATGCATGTTAGGACTTGAAGAAACCTTATTGCATGGACTGTGTGGCACCTGAACTGATCTCTGTGGTAAAACCTTAGCTGAAAATGTTATTATAGAGTACAGCTGAGGGAAAGAAACCCTCGTAAATATTTGCCACAAGGTACAGTAGATAACTGCTGTGGCCTTCAACGTGCCTTACAAATGAGCACATAGTCCTATAGAAATAAAGTCATTTCATGTGATAACAGAATGTATGTGAGGATAGCTGCCCTACCACACCCCTGATGGTTCAGGTATTTTTGTGGTGATTTTTTAAAATCTCCAAATGTAATGCTTTAATGATGTGATTTTGCTTAGCTGTGCATATATTTACCTAGTTTTATGGTCTTCCTATGTCTCTCAGTTTCTGTAAAACCACTGAACAGAAGCATCTGCAAACTCCAGTGGATATCTAGTTCTGTCCATAGTTTGCCTGAGATAACATTGCTTTGAGAAACCAAATTTTGACCTGAGAGAGGGGAAGACAGTTCTTACCCACAGTGGTGTACTTGGGTAAGGCCCTTTGCACAGTAAATATGGTTTAATTTAAATTACTATCAGGCTTTGTGCACCTCAAGAAACTTATGTTATGTGTTTGTGTTACAATACTTCCGTCTTCTGAGACTGAAAAAAGAAGGCAAGAAAGAAGTTTATTGTCAGTTGGATGTTTGTTTGTTTTTTGTTTTTTTTTTTTTCTCTGAATTATGATTCATTTCTGTGATATTTGTGCTAACTGTTTGCAACCAGCTTGCCTGCAGTTGATCATGAGGAAATAATCAGGTAAAAATGTGCACTTTGAAGAGAAAGACAAAGGTTCCTCACAAGAAAATACTGCTTTTGGTGACTCTGACCTTACTGATAGCCAAACAACGTTTGCTTGGCTCATGGTAAATGGATGTTTCTTGCTTTTGAAATGCCAGAATGAAAGTGGAGAGGAAAAAAAACCCCTCTCCTTTTTGTCAGTATTCTTAGTTTAAAAAGTCCCTGTTTAAAAAGTCGTAGTGCAACATACAGTTTATATTTTTCATTCACTTTAGACAGATTTAGGATATGTGAAAGGACCTTCTAGAAATATTGTCTCAATTGGAGTGAAAACCTTTGTGTCACAGGAGCCTATGGACAGTGGTGTTTAAGCAATACTGTGTACTGGCTGGATTTGGGTTCAAGATTAGGTGAAGCTTTTAATTTCCAAGATTATTCTTTGAAGTGGTCCCAATACAAAGAATTATCTCATTATAGGTGGTTTACTGGCTTTTATATGGCAAACACTTGAAATTTCCTGTCATTGCAGAGTAACGTGCTGCTGTCTATGACAATTGTGGCTGTGTGCTGACTTCAGCTGGGTCGTGGAGCCAAATCTTGTGTATGAATGAGCCTGAGAGATGCACAAGGCAGTCCTTTGACCTGAAATTGTAGTAACGGGCAGGCTGGTGAAGGATGAAACTCAGTTGTCTGTCTTCACTGGAGTTTGACAGACAGTGAGAAAATGCGTTTTAAGGCTGACAAGGAAAGAAGGATTCAGTTTTATGAAAAATTAAGGCTTTGAAATTTTTGCTTTTAGTTCCACATCAATGCAAAACATACATCAGCTAGTTAATGAGCACACAGGGGAGAGAATTTTGCGGAACTGAAACTTGAGCCTGACTCTTCGGTCTTTGTGTTTCACTACCAAGTTACTGAAATCAGAAAGAAAGACCATTCAAGTTTTGAAAAGTCTGTGTCAAAAATTTAATTGAACTGGCTACAAAATACAGAATCCTTCAAGTTATTTTTTTGGCTGTTTACAGTTATACTTTTTTCCTTTCAGGCTTTTCCCAAATATTGGTGAATACTCTGATGAAATGTGTTCTCCAGTATGGTGGTGAAGGTTGCACTCAGAAGCAGGGAAGTTGCGGTCCATCAGTGCAGCTGTTTGTTTAGTAAGATTCCATCTAAGTTTCCAGCATAATATTTTGAAATAATAGGGATTATGATCCAGAGCTGGCTAACAATCAAGGAGAAGAGTCTTGCATAACCAAGAGAGTCTTTTTTTGGGGCTTTTTCCATTTTTTTTAATGTACAAAAACCTGTAATGATGCCTTCTCTGTTCTGAACCATGCTTCAATGTCAGGAATGGTGTCCGCTCTTTAATGATCTTGCTTGTATAAAACAACGTTAAAATCCATTTTAAAGACAATAGTACATTTTGATAAAGGAAAACAGGGTGTGTTTTACCCTACAAAGACTCTGTGGGAAGGAAAGGGTGTCCCTTGAGCACTTTGTGTGCAGAAACTTACCTCAGTTGTTCTAGAAGGGATAGATTCATTATGTTCACCTACATCAAAAGTCATCTCATCAAAGACAGAGCTTATGTATCCTTGGTACTTCCTAGCTGGGGATGTTGAAGTTTCTGATCTCTTTATACCAGGTCAGAATCATCTGCAGTTCTCCTTGTCTGGGATTCGTGTTCTCTGCCGTACCCCATCAAGTAGTTTCATAGCACAGACTTTAAGTTAATACATCTTGTGACATGCAGTATCTTGCTTGGGGATTTACCCTAAAACTTTTGAAGGTGGCACCAACTTTGCTCCAATTAGTTAACTTTGAAGGTTTTTATTAAGAAAAGAGAGTGATGTGAAAATCTATGGATCCGTGAGTTTCAGCATCTGCAAAGATGATTAGGGGATTGGAACATCTTTCATATGAGGAGAGGCTGAGGGATTTGGGTCTCTTTAGTCTGGAGAAAAGAAGATTGAGGGGGGATCTTGTTAATGCTTTCAAATACTTGAAGGGAGGATGCCAGGGGGATGGGAGCAGTCTTTTTTCAGTGGTGCCCATTGATAGGACGAGGGGTAATGGGCACAAGCTTGAACATAGGAAGTTCCACCTTAACATGAGGAGGAACTTCTTTACTTTGAGGGTGGTGGAGCCCTGGAACAGGCTGCCCAGAGAGGTTGTGGAGTCTCCCACTCTGGAGACATTCAAAACCCGCCTGGACGCTGTCCTGTGCAACCTGTTGTAGGTGACCCTGCTCTGGCGGGGGGGGTTGGACTAGATGATCTCCAGAGGTCCCTTCCAACCCTGACGATTCTGTGATTCTGTGATTACAGTCATTTTGCAGTATTTAGTAAAGCAGCATCAGGTTGAGCTCCTTAACATGTTGATCGAAGACCTGAAGAAAATCTTAGGAACTTGAATTTACAAGGAGTTCCACTGAGTCCAGTCTTATAAGCTCATCTGAAATGCTTATGTATTTATGTCAAAAAAATTTCCCAGATCATCATTTCCCAGATCTATATATTTTCCTAAGACTGACCTACTCAACATGTTGTGACTAGCTCAAGACTTCTAGCATAAAGACCAAATCCACTAAAAACCACAGGAGAGAAGGAGAAATAAAGATTCCTATCTGGAACAATAGCAAAGAATGGGATTTGGGCCTCAGCCTCGTTTTGTACTGGATGTGTGCTAATTTTCTTGTGATGTACTTTGTTGTAAGCAAGGAACGCCCCTTCCTTCTCTCTTCCTCAAAAATACATACACATCTTTTGTTTCTGTTCTTCTTCCTTAGGGTTTGATCTGAAACCCAATTCTTGACACACTGAAGGTGTAACATACTGAAATCAGAGCAAAGATGCCATTTAATTTCACTTTAATCTGAGTGAAACTGAACTTTTCAGTTTTCTTATTTGTATTGCACTTTCTTCCTCTCTCTAGCTTTCTTTTTTTTTAATCTTGGGGAATATGAAATAATTGTGCCTGGTGGAAGTATCCAATGGAACAATATCATTTTTCACTTAAAGAACATGAGCGGAACCACCAGTAAGTTGTTGCAACACAAACGTGCTTCCAAGTGTTTTATTACAGTCCATCAGCTTTATTTTGATTCAGATGAATGGATGATGTAGACAGGAGACCGGTAATTAGAACTGTGTTAAATGTTTGCATTGACTCTTAAGTCCATCTGAATCGAGTAAGATGCTGCTTTAAATATACTTTATGCAATCTTGAGTCAATGTTGTTCTGAGCAACAGCGAGGTAGGCAGATCCTTGCCAGATGTCTTTGTCCGCCTTCCTCTTTTGTATCCCATGAACCCTGAGGAAAGGAGGACAGATCAGAAACCCAGCTTTCTGGCACCCCTCAGTGCAAAGAGAAGGCATGGAGAAGTCTACTTGGTGGCCCTCTGAAAGATGGAAAAACCAGCCAGCTGATGCTCCTGCCAGGCAAAGCATAGCACAGAAGAAACGGAAGCAGAAAGGAGGTCATCAACCCACTCACCTCCTGAAAAGGGCATGGAGATAATTAGTGACTGTGTGTGGGAGGATTTTTCTTTTGGAAGGAGAAAAGATAAATTAAGGAAAGATGAAAAGGTTCATTTATTGACAGTGTACAAATGACAACTCTCACTACAGATCCATCTGAAATCAGATAGGGGTCTCTGTGTGGGTGGGCGGGCAGCAAGAATGGTCATTCAATTTCTGTGCATTGCTGGGTGACTAGTGAAGCAGCCAGCACCTTGTTCATGTTACTTAAATAAAGGGGAAAAAACCCCACCAGCTGAGCTCCAGGGTTGGTTTGTGAACATAATTGTGAGGGAAGCCCTGTGGTATTTACAACACTGCGGTGGTAATTTCGAACATATTTGTTTTCATCCGAGAGCTGAAGTCTATGGGCCAGCCACAGTAGGCAGAGATAGATTGACCTTTTCTTCCTTGGCTGTGTTGTGCATGTTGCACACTATGTGCATACCCATACTGTAAAACACAGAGAGACAGGCAGTTAACTATTGTGGCTTTAAGCCTAAAAGCAAACTCAATCAGTAAATATCGCTTGAATGGCGATTTTTTTTTGAGTCCTGTGCTGCTGTTAGTCTATAGAAGAGGACTGGAAACCAGGGTTTTTTTTGAGAACATGTATGCTCTCCTGTCAGTTCACATAATCAAAACAAATATCTGCTGCAACTATTTTCTTTCCCTAATGGAAGTACTCTAGTGCTGGAATGGATTTCCCTGAGAGTCTGTGTAATCACCATTGCTGAGGATCTTCAGAACTTGACTTGACCAGGCTCTGAGCAGCCTGATGTAACGGTGAGGTTTGCCTTCCTTGGAGCAGAAGGCTGGACTAGAAAACCTCCAGAGATCCATCTCAGCCTCAATTATTCTATGAGTTTAAACTATGATAGAATATGAATTAATGATGGCTTTATGGGGTAATATCAAAACTATATTAAAAATATCCCTTGCCTGTGTAGTTTTTTTTTCTCTAAGGTTTATTCGAATGCTTAGAGACAGACCTTTATTTAGGTATTTCAGTGGATCTAAGCCTTTTATTCAGCATGGTAGTTTTGTGAAGTAAGACCACTAGTAATACCCAGCAATATCAAGTTTAGTTATTTTGGATCAGTGTTTTTTCCAAGCTCAGTACCTTGAAGGACTGTTGATTGTTGGCTTATTCAGGCCAGTTAGCTCCAGCCACAAGATATGTTTTCATGGTCATAACTTCATATGAAATATAATGCACTGAATAAAGTGTTCTCTGGGCTTTATATCCCTTCCAACACAAACTATTAACATCAGTGAGACGATGTTAGGCCACTAGCTCTGTCACCTTTCACTGGCTGCCAACTGAACAGGAGGTGCTGTGGCACTCTCTGATTCCTGACAACCGGCTGGTGTTCACAGAGCAGACCCATGTCCTTGTGCCTGTGAGATACTGCAGCTGATTGCGCTTAGCTTGGCTCTGCTTTCTCCTTGGTACTGTACATGTGGCCTTATTCCCAGTTTGGCCAAGTCCACAAGTAGGTACTGTTTTCTAGGTAGGTAGCTGATGCCCTTCGTTGAGCACAGGCAGTTTCTAGGATATCCCCTGGTGTGAGCTGCAGAGACTGTTGAGAAGAGGGGGGGGTTAGTTCATAAAGCATGATATAAATATTTATAATGTGCAGAACTACTTGTTTATCTCTTTAAGTCCTGAAGAGAATAATAGGTTGCATTGCTCCAGTGTGGAGTGCTTGACCATGTACCTTTGCAACATCAGACCATCTCAGAAATGAATTTTCTTCTCACGAATTCTGTTTTCACTCTTTAATGCTCTGTATCATGTAAATTCACAGAATCACAGAATCGTCAGGGTTGGAAGGGACCTCTGGAGATCATCTAGTCCAACCCCTCTGCCAGAGCAGGGTCACCTACAACAGGTTGCACAGGACAGCGTCCAGGCGGGTTTTGAATGTCTCCAGAGTGGGAGACTCCACAACCTCTCTGGGCAGCCTGTTCCAGTGCTCCACCACCCTCAAAGTAAAGAAGTTCCTCCTCATGTTAAGGTGGAACTTCCTATGTTCAAGCTTGTGCCCATTACCCCTCGTCCTATCAATGGGCACCACTGAAAAAAGACTGCTCCCATCCCCCTGGCATCCTCCCTTCAAGTATTTGAAAGCATTAATAAGATCCCCCCTCAATCTTCTTTTCTCTAGACTAAAGAGACCCAAATCCCTCAGCCTTTCTTCATATGAAAGATGTTCCAATCCCCTAATCATCTTTGTAGCCCTTTGCTGGACCCTCTCCAGCAGATCCCTGTC
>VZSZ01004103.1:1121568-1148740 GCA_013398815.1 Ibidorhyncha struthersii
TCCCAGTTTAGTGTCATCAGCAAACTTGCTGATGGTACACTCTATCCCTTCGTCCAGATCATCGATGAATATATTGAACGGGACTGGACCCAGTACTGACCCTTGAGGGACACCACTTGTTACTGACCTCCAACTAGACTCTGCACCACTAACCACAACCCTCTGAGCTCTATCTGCTCTGAGCATTATCTGCATTCAATGGCAGACTTCTTGAAATACCAATTGTACTGCAGACTTAAGCCTGGAACCATATGCTGGGAGTGTATGACTTGCTTTAAAGAAATCCCGTGACTTTCAAAAGAGGTTTTGAGTATTCCATATATTGATAAGTCTGTGGCTGGTTTGACTTTGACAGTTGCATTGTCTTTTTGTGGCCAACAACTGTCATGCTTTGAAACAAAGTCATGAACTTTGAAACAAGTTCTGTAATCGATCTGGGAAGTTGATGGCCATTAGTGATTCCTCAAAGTAACTGAGTATCCCAGTGTTCCTATCTGACTATACTTCAACTAAAAATGACTTCCTGTTTATCATTTACCCTCTGAAAACTCTTGAAAACTCTTCCCTGAAGAGCAGTTAGTCCTTGTAAATTTTTCTGGGAAGGGGAAGGAGGAGGGGAGAAAAGGAACTGAAAATCCATTTGACGAAAACATTTGAGAATGATCATAGATGTTTGTATAACAATCTGGTAACTCAATATGATGATTTCCCATTCTTTTTCCCACTCAAATAGCTTTATTGTGTCATCTATCTCCTAATTTCCTTTTACCTTTCTTATTCTAATTGTCTTTTCAGTAGGTATCTTCACAATCTTAACTATATCTAAAGTTTTGTATATAGTACTTATTTTTTAATATCTCAATAGGGACCAGAAACAAGACCATCCACTTAAGACGAATGTGTTACTGCCCTGTCTCCCTTGTGTTCTTCCTTACTCATGTGGCCTACACATGGGACATCTTGGCAACGAACCTGGTTACAAGCACTGGAGACTTCTAAATTAAAAAGCCTTTTTATATCCTGTGTTCCCTTATTTGAATTTTAACCCACTCCTTAAATGTTACACGTTGCCTGTGTGCAATAATGTACCATTCCAAAAACAAAAAGTTGGAGATCCAGGGAAAATCAAAACATTTGTTATTAGCCTGCATCTATTGGTGGAATGTTGACATTCCACTAAAAATGGTTAAGTTTTAAATATTTTTTTTTAAATGCGGGGTAGTGTCTAAGTTGAGTGTATCATGGTCATAATGCATATTGTAATGTCACGTATACTTTATTCTAAGGACTGCAGTGTGCTCAGGAGTCCACTGTGCTTGAATACAGCAGTGGTTTTCATGCATTGACGTGTGTGCTCATGTATCTGCACACATGCAGTGGGTTCTCAAGGATATAGACGCAGCAGGTAGACATGGACAGAGAACATAGGAGGACCTGTAGGGTGACAAAGATCTAGTGTACCTATACGAAAATTATGATGAGGGAGCTGCAGTCAAAATGCAATTCCAGTGAACGAAGGCAGTAGTTCCTTCTCTAAATATGCGTATACGTGAGAAAAAGGGTCAAGAGGGTTTTGTTTGCTTTCTGACAACTGGTGCATGTAATGTTTCCCAGAATGCCATGATCCTTTATATACAAATATGGCCATAGGTCAGCATAGGCTTTATTCTTTGAGTCCTATTTTAAGCTCACTGCAAACTCTAAAATGTACACAGAAGAGCTGATGGGAATTTCTAGCATCTTGAAGACAACCAAGCAAAATAACTATGCTGATTCTGCTGTGGACAGGGGATGTAGCCTTGAACAGAATGCCCTATTTTGACTAAAGGTTGTACTTGAAACAGATATTAATATTGTAAGGGTGCGTATCCAAAACAAAAATGCATAAATGGCTACTGTGTATATGGAACTAGTCAAGATGTAATGTTTCTGCAGGATCTATAAGAAACAGCTAAATTTGGTATCATCTCTTTCGGTGCGTGTGTGTGCAAAGTCAGGCCTTGTGCACACTGTATGTGTGTGTGTGATTATTAGCATTCTTTTGTTGGTGTACCAAGTCACTGCACAGGGGATTTGAGACACATTGTAAGGAGATTTGAAGCAACACAGGCCTCTTTGAAAACAAAGAGAAATAAAAAATTAAGATTGTAAAAGCCTAAACTGAAAAATAGAAACTTTGCCCTGCATATATTTGTATTGGTACTAATGAAACATTTAAATGTGTCATATTACATTGCACTGATGACACAACTTTTTCCCATAAGATCTACGAATGCAGATGTGATCCTTCTTTGCCAAAAGCTCCCTTTCTTGCCAAGTACATTGGACCATTCCCAACATACTGGATAAATCTAGCCATAGGTAAATACAATATTCTCTAACTGAAGATCAAACAAAGTTGATAAACTTATCACTTGTCAGTATAAACCTACTGCATTTTCTCAATGAGGCAGATTGTTTTGAATGATGACTTCTGTATTTTATTTTTGTGAAAACTTTGAGGTCTCTGTTTTAACAGACAGATCCTCACAAATTCATCAGTTTTGTCAAGGTGTTGCGCAGTTAATGCTACTTTACTATGAAGCTTGCTATTTAATTACACTTAATGTTGTCAAACAGACAGAAGTGGTGGCATTTAAAAAACAGAATAGACAAGTTAGGAAAATCACTATTATTACACTATTATAACCCCAAATGAGTGTGGTATAATACACTGTACGCAAGGTAATCTTTTCACATAGTAATTGCAATGGCTTTACCTAAAAGTCCGTCTTTCAAGAAAGGAGAATTCCAGACAACCTGGAAAACAGACGTTACACTTGAAGCTAGAGATTGTGAAAGAGCTAGATATTTTATATGCTGAAATAAGGGCCAGGAGGAGGGGGAGCTCATTTGCTTTTGGTTCTCTGGAAAGCTTGGTATTGCAAAATACGCAGTATTGCTCAGTATATGATATTGCAAAACCTCTCTAGAACTGGTGCTTGGAAGGTATGAAACAATGCCTTGGTCATAACCTGCCCTTTTCCCCCTTTCCAACTTCATGCTATGATTGAGCAAATAGAGCTCTTCAGAGTTAATCTCAAATTTGGAAAGAGGAATGCATGTTTTTTGACATCAGTATTGAAACATGAATGGTAGTAGGAAGCAACTATTGAGTTGTATAGCACTGAAAATTAAATTTGATGCAAGAATGAGGTGATATATATGTGAAGACAGAGATCCTAAGATCTTCAGGATCTTTTCACCGTCCTGAAAAGGTGTATGTCCATGTTATGGACTGGAATAGTTGGTTTCAGAGATTAAATACACCTTGTCAAAGTTCATCTGTAGGACCAGCAATGAAATCAGTAGTGCTAATTCTGAGCTCCTGTCCTGTGTGTCAGTGGTTCTCTGATGTTGCCTCCCACATAATGTCTCTTTCTCCTCCCTTTGCATTCAGTGTCTCAATAAGTCTTCTTCAAAAAACAGAGGAGCAGGTGTCTTATTTAACCAATAAGTTCTTCTTCCACCACACAGTTACAGTGGGTGAAACCCGATCTCTACCAAAGACAATGGAAAAAAATCTCACTGAGTTTGAGGTGTCAAGATTTCACAGAATTTGCAGTTTTGTCAAATTTACAATGTTTGTCTAAAGCCACACTGTTGCACCAGGTAGTACTGAGACAGAGACAATCTTAGCTCTGGTTATGGACAATGCTGGAGAAAAAAACCAACACCACCATGCAAACATGTTAGAGTGGCATTATTAGTTAATAAACTATCTCTCACAAGTATTTTTTTTAAACTTAGCATTGATACTGGGCCAAAATGATCATATGGCTGCTTGGGAGTCGGACTGTGGGCAAAGAGACCTCTTCTGTGTAAATACATCCCCCCTTTAACAGAATCCACCCTATGGAAGGAGTGTTGGGTTGCGCATGAAGAAAGGTATGTGTGACTGCATGTTTTTAACATGTTAATGAAATTTGCTTGTGGGGAGCTTGCTCAAAAAAAATGTTGAGCAGAATATCTGGTCTGAATTTTGCTGCCATGAAACCATAATATCAATACTTACTGTACTTGTGTACCTTTGTGTTATTATTTTTAGACCCTTAAACAGTAACAAGTTGCCCTTATAGTTTTGAAGTTTGTTTGCCATAAATGTAGGTAACTCATTGCCACACTTTCCAAAGACACAAGAATATATGAATACAAAACCGTGTTTCTAAAATTTTATGTGAAATTATGGATGAAGTAATTTTCAGAGCTGCGAATGGAAAGGCCATCTTGTCCTGAGAGTGAATCCAATTAAATTCTGTGCTGATGCCAAGAAAACTGATTGGCATGTAGATTAAAGCTCAACCCAAGTCTCTTCCGAACATTTACTGACAGCCACGAACTTTGACGGTTTCAGGCAATGAATTTTCCAAGTTGTGTTGGAGGGCTTTCTATAAGTTGTGACAAATGAAAAAGGAAAGAATCGTAGCAGATGAAGAAGGGGAGATTCTTGGACTCATGTTGAGTCTCTTTCCTGACACTGTAATTTCGAAAGCAACAACAACAGAAAAAGGCAACAAAAATTCCCATTCCTCATCATAAATCAATAAAAAACTCCATGTTTCCATAACATTTTTATTATTCTGATAACAACAGCTTGACATTATTGCATTGGCTCAGTTAAGTTTTTCCTATTTGTTGCCTGCCAGAAGAAAAAAGTTCCTTAATTTTCAGCCATCTACTGGAAAGTGTTTCTTTCTGATTATTAATGAATGTGCACACAGGATCATTTCATGTTGTTAATTCTGAATTTTGCTAGAGAAAGCAGGATAATGGTACAGATCATGTAGAGAAATGGTAGGTTATGACAGTAATAAAAGATTATATTCCCTTTCTTTAAGCTAGTGATTGTGAAAGGTATCAGAGTCACAACCATGATGCATGAGACTTCTTAAAAGGTATCTGCTGGATTCAGCACAGGCAACAATCCATGCAAATTCTCACGAAAAAAGCGTGCTGCTGACCTGATGGAGGGCAAATCTCTTCAGTGAGTCTCTGCATGACTCCCCAGTAGTGCTCTGTCCTTTGCATCTTGGACAAATGCAACCATGGCATTTTAGATCATGTGCTAATTGTGATTATTTACATGCAGTGTCCCGGCAAGTTTATTTTAGTGACTTAAATACATTTTTCTTAGGACTGGAAAATGGCCTTCAGCCTAATGTGTCTGACTATGCAGGTTTATCTTTAATCTCACATGCCTGCTATTTTCACATACTCCAAATACTTCTGTAAGGAAACAAAAAATTGGATGTATTTCATAGTGATTGCCATCTGTTTAAATCAGGTTTTATTTAAATCTGATTAACTCTAGGTTTATTTCTTTTATATGTGCAAACTAGAGGTGGGGCCACTCTTCCTCCTGTTCAATAACTCACCAAATAATAAAGAAAGAGTTAATTTTAATCCAAACCATTTTCATTGTGTGGTGGCATGAATGTTTGTAGCAGTAAAAGAGAAGGATGGGACTGCTTTTTACACTCCTGATGTTGCCTTATGTCAATCAAATGATTGCCCAAGGCATTGGCGAGTCCACACAAAGGAAAAACATTAAAAAGTTGAGCTGTGGGGAGAGGAGCTCAGGGGAAGCACGGGTGTGTCAGAAATTTCCGTACATTGAAGCCAATCCATCATCAAACATAAACCAGAAATAAAGTGAGCTTCGTTAGACCTAGTGCTTCAGAACAACTTGTCAGAGATAAGGGGTCTTTTAGGTTTAGTTGAAGGGTCCATGGCAGCTCTTGCATTATCTAACTGGTTTGTTTACTGCAAATAACAGTGTTGGCTCCTTTATATGTATAACTTATACCTCAGATATGTCATGGTGATGGTACTTTTATCCCAACAGTGACTTAAGCATGTTTTCCAAAGTAAACCAAGGAAACTGTGTTGTTGTGTTTGTGGTTCTTCTTGTTTGTTTTTTTTTTAGCATTGTAAAATTTAATCAACTGAAAAGCCCATTTTCAATGACTTGGATTTGAAAATCAGTTAATTCAAAACACCAAAGCAAAACCTGGGAGTTCACATAGCAGGCTGGGATTATCCTGTCTCTAATGGACAAAGGAAGGTGGTCATGGTTTTGCAGATTGTTTTCAGGGGAGTGGTAGGCCTGCGAGGATCAGACTTGAGCCAGAGGTGATTGGGGTCAAAGTTCTTTCTTGCAAACCGTGAGAGTTTTGGGAAGGGAGCCTGGAAAATTAATAACCAGAATATGGCCCTTATCTCAAATCTGTGAGACTTGCAATATCTCCTTCAGTAAATGGGAAAGAACAATATTATGCTAAGCTTTAGAGGCCGGACAAAAGCCATACACCATATGTAAGACATTAGTTGTGCGTGCCTGTGTAGTCACACGAAAACTGTCCTGCACACTGGTTGTGCAAGGTACAATACTGCATTTATCTTTATGTCACTTCAGCCTGCCCAGCCACCAGCTCAGTGACTTTTGAGTGAATTCAAGCAAATCTCTTCACTTCCCAGTGTTCACTCTCACAATGGAGCAAGCAGAAGGAAACCTAGGCTTTTCCCACTCCAGTGAAAATAGGGCATTTGGTATAAACTGGCAGAGTGACAATGGCTGCAGTACTGGGGACATGTTCTTCTGCCAGCTATTCTACAGGGAGAAGAAACTTTGGTAGAAAGTACAGATATCTTCAACTGACACTCCTGTTGGCTAGGTAAATGTGAGTTGCAGCCTCAATACAATAAACCTGTGAGTTAGTTCAAACTACCGTCACTTTTAAAGTGTTTGTTCTGATTAAGAAAGTGTCTCTTCTAGCAATGCTGCAAGGCGAGAGAAGTCCAAACTGGCCAGATTTTCTTACCTCAGGTGTTAATTTAAAGGCTTAATTTGGGGCTATTCAAGGCACCTCTGGTTACATAGGAAATGCACAGATACACTCTTACACAGCCTGATTGCTTTAGGAAGATGGTCCCTACCAATCCAAATGATTTTGCACTGTGAGGGATTGTATGGCATTTCAGACAGATGGGATGAGCAGATCTAGTACATCACTGTTACTGAAAGAGATGTACCTGTTTCCAGATGTGCAGCCCAGCCTCTTCCTGACCCATGTGAGCCACTTCAGTTCACTGAGCCAGCTGAAAAGCAAGTAGTCCAACATGCAAGAATAAGGTATGTAGAAAGACGTAACAAATTTAGTATTTGGACTCTAATATGAAGGACAAGACAGTGATGTGACATAAGCATTTCTGTCTCTCCTTCCCACAGGCTTTATGCTACCTTTTCCAGGAAGGTAACTACGCTAAGAGACACATAGGGTTTTTTGTATCTGAGTTACGTTTGCCTGAGTAGAAGTTATAGTCCATATGCAGCAGGAGGTCGATTCTCTTGCTGGCTTATGCCTTTACAACTATTTTAGATGCACTGCTGGGTATTTTGTGAGTCTGGTGAATCTGAATAAGGATTTATTTTTTTTTCCCCCTAATATGTTTCTTTGCATAAACTGCACTGCTTTTGTCATCTTGGTTTGCCAAATGATTTGGTGCCAACTTCAGGGTAGCGTGTCTTGTCAGGTGGCATGCTTTTCCTTGTGTAAGAGGTATGTTCTTCCCTCAGTGTAACATCTCCCTGTGCTTTCATGGGTCATTTTCTGCAAGAGGGCAAGGAAAGGCAGAACAGAAGAAACCACCCTTTCTCTTTTACGGTTGGACTAGATGATCTTAAAGGTCTTTGCCAACCTAAATGATTCTATGATTCTATTCTTGAATAAAGAAGTAAATTTTCCTTCAGTTACCACCATTTCCCCTTTCCTTATATCTTTTACTATCTCCTTTGTGTATCCTGCTTTCATAAGGATTTTGCAGATGGAGACAACCAAGTATAGATCCTGCACTGTTAACCTCAGACCTGTAAACATCTGTCAGCTATTCCCTCCACTATTTTCCTCTAGTAAAAAAACATTGTTTTTTTTTTAACATGTGGATGCCTTTAATTTTCTTCTTTGTACTGAAGACATACTTTCAAGAGTTTTCTGCAATTCTGAGGTTTAGAAACTGTTTAAAAATGAAAGGTGGTAATATCAAGTAAGCATATGCCTTCAGAAAGGGAACACGAGAAATTTCACCACTTCTCCAGCTCCACACATCTATTTAATGCTCTTAAGCTCATGATAAGCAGTGATATTAAGTACAGCTTAAAATCATACCATAATTTGGTGCCATAGACTTGAAATTAAGATTTGGGATATCTTCCCTTTCTCTGCTCTTTTGCCCTTTCTGACTGTAAGCGGTATTTGAATATTTTTTAAAAATGTAGGTCATGTGCTGTGATTAGAAGCTGACCTCTTCTCTTTGGGCCTTTTCAAGTGCTTTCACAAAGTGATTTCACACAAACCAATAAGCAGTTTACAGGGATAACCTAAGAGTGCCTTTAGAGAAATATATCCACATAAAAGCCTTTCTAACCCTATGTGCTCTCCTGTTGGTATTTCCATTACAATTTACTTGCTACTAGAGGCTCAGGCCTCAGGAAGCAATACTCTAATCTTGCCTGTTGTAATTATCAGTTGGTAAATGAATACGGAATTTTGATAGATGGCAACATTTTTTTAGAACTGAAGTTAGCAGAAATTATTATTTTATTTTATTTTTTTCAGATTCCTGGAATTGGCAAGGAGACAGATTTTTCTCCATCCCTGCAATGAAGGAAGGGACTTTTTTTTTAAAAGTAGTTCTGCTGTAGAAATATGTAATTATGTGTGGGTAGACTTGGCATGGATCTCTTCCCCTTTAGGGATTTGAAGAAAACAAGCCTTTTCAAATACCCTTAATAACATACAGGTAAATAATGAATTCAGACCAAATAACTGCTAAATATGAGAAAAACAGCATATTTCTACTCCTACTGCTAGCCAGAAAAAGATCAGTGATTACCCGTATCCTGTCTGTGATATTTTACACAGACCTCTCTACTGTTTTCAAGTGGGAGATCAGTGCCTAGGCTGATGGCAGGATGTGGACCTTATAAAGTATTTCCTGCTGAAAAGAGCACTTTGGATTATTGGATAGGCTAAAATGTCACTTAATGAGCCAGATTATGAAAGATGGACTCCTACACGCTCAGGAGTAAGTGTAAACTGACATAAAAGGTACTGATCTTGCAAAAACTCCTTATCAGGCGCATCCCCAGGTCAGTAAGAAGTCTCACTAAATTCCAGTGAGACCTTTATACAGACAGAGTTTGTGGCAACAGGCGCTTGGCTGAAAAGGACAGTACCTCAACAGCCAAGCCTGTGAGTGTGGTTTAACTGTTTACGTAGCGGTGACCCTTAACATAGGACCGTGCAGTGTGTATCAGAGCAACCATCATTTCTTCATAGCAATGTGTCTAAGTTGTGTCACATTTACTGTGTGTGTGTGTGTGTGTTTGTGGACCTGGAGGCTGTGCATGTGGATTGGAGTTGCTCTGCATGTGCTGCTGTGTGGTTGCGTTTGGCCTTCTTAGACAATATAAACAAAAGCTCAGAGGGCTTAATTTCTGCTTATTTAAAGCTCCTGGGTAGAAGTAAAGACTAGGCCTAAAAAAGTCCAGACTCACTAAGAAAACCCGCCTCTGAGATCATTTGAAGATAAGAGCACAGACACTGCAAAGGTTGCTCCCAGAGAGCTTTAAGTAATCTCCTGGTATCTTCTGATGTTCATTGTAGACGCAAGATAACTTACAGCCAGGTGGGTCTGCTTGTTTACCATAGTGCCTGTGTCATAAACAAACTGACTGGACTTGAGGAGTACTGAGATATCAGCCTACTCTGTTAAGTTGTCCTGTCGTCTCCACTCCAGAGAAGAACAACTATTAAGCTGCTATGTCTCCTTGTACTTTAGTACATCTTTCTACTTAAAAGACAGTGACTGGTCCTGTAGTTCAGGGGGATCTTAGGAAGCAGGCAGCAGCCTCTGTCTTCTTTTGGCTGTATAGTGACTCTCTGTTCGTGGAGGGGGAAAAAAAGTAGTCTTTAATACTTATTTTAAACTGGAAAATATGTGAGTTAATATGTTTTTTTTCCATATCTTATTTTCATCTTTATAGCTTCCCAAATAGAAACATATGAATATTTTAAGACGAAATTTCAGCTTTTTGCCCTACAAATTCCTGGTAATGATGCTTCAGTTCAGAAGATGGCACAAACTCTAGCTTCGCTGTTTTAAAACTTGTCAGTTTATAAGGTTATAAGCCTTTCCTAATTTCAACTTTCTGTTGTAGCAGTAATGACTGCAAAAGCTAGGTCTGGGAGGTGAATGAATTTACTGCTATACAAAGCCTGTATGGTCACTGATCTCAGGCAATCTGTAACAAACCTTCCTTTCCTAGAATATAAGTCTTTGTGGTCAGAAGGTTGAAAAGCGTTCCAGAAACGGAGTCGGGCGTGAAAGTTTTCCTTTTGTGTTTTGCCAGCTGGAATCAAGGAGCCTCAATTGTCTCTCCTGTTTTATTTATTTATTTGCATATATTATCTATATCGCAGAACTGTTCTTCTTTCATCCCTGTAATAGCAGGCCTAAGTAGTTTGCTTGACCTTTAATGGAGGTTTGTGGGAGGGAAAGATGCCAGAGCTTCTGCCCTGCTGTTCATAGCTGCAGCTTTATCTCATCTTGTGGCTCAGAAGGCTGCTTAGCTTTCGTCAGAGAGTCAGAAGTGAGGCCCCGCAGGGGCATGCTATCTCTGGGCTAGTGAAGGGATGAAAAAGGAAAAAAAATTATCTTAATGATGGGCTATTCTTCAGCTTCTCAGCTACCAGCATAATCTGCCTGGAATGGGAAAACATTTCCTGAACTTTTAACTAAAAAGAGAACTTTCCTCTGTCTGTCTCCCTGTCTCTCTCTGTCTCTCTCCATTTTTTCTTCCCCTGAAAGTCGTGAAAAACAGAGGTTAGGATAGCCTGGAATAGGAACACGCTATACTAAGAAATGGTGTGTTTTTCAGGCATAGGTGGTATGCAGCAATGAAAGAATAAAAGATAAAGTGCCAAGCAGCAAGTCGTGGGTTGCTTTGACTGAAGGGTAAACCTAAGATCCTGTTTAGGTGCGACGGTGTGTACTTGTTTATTCATTTTCCTGTGGCTAAAGCACAGACAGTACGGTAGGAACAACACACCTCTCCTGTCAAGCCAAAAAGCACCAGCATGCACGACTGTGATCTAATGCAGAGTTTGTACATTCAGTTCTCTGGGATGTCTGCAGGAAGTCCAGAATGTGCAGCTTGCGTTGAAGGGTCAGTGAGCGTTATAGTTATCCCTGTGTCACCATCATATAGTTATTACCCTGAAGTGTTTTAGAACACCAGCAAGTAAGTTTTAATGTGCCTGCCATTGCCAGTTGTCTGGGGGTCAGCTCTGCCTACCCATGATCAACCTGAGCAGTGCCTCACTCCAGCTCTAGGGTGTCACTTGAAGAACATCAGGGTGGATTGGCCTTTTACTCTCTGTTCTTAGACTTCTGTCTGGATTTTGCCTTTATGGGTCCATACATTTCATTTCAAGTTCTAATTAATAGCTTCTATCTTGCTGTTAATCTTGGGGGAATTCCCACTGCTCTCTGCTGTGGTACTAGTTCTTCCATAGACTGGTACTGATCCAGAGGAATAAAGCATTCAGCAGCAACTACAATCCCACACATTTTATTTTTTTTTTTCTCTTACATTTACTTGGTTGTTTTGCTTCTCCTCATATGAATAGTTTTGTTACTCTGGCAGCTTAGCAAAAGCAAAAATGCTGCAAGAGCAGCTTAGCAAAAGAAAAAAAATCTTTCTTCTATCCAGTTTCACGTCCACTTTCTCCCCAGTTCTTGGTGTGTGCAGGATTGCCCCTGTCCCTATAGCGACAGCAGCATTTCTTCTGTGCTGGTGCCTGATATTACTAATATTGCTTTGACATGTGCACCACATCAAAGCAAAGGTAGTAGTATCAGTGCGCGAAGTGGCACTTTCATGATCACAGATTATTAGTCAGATAATGCCAACAGTCTTTAGAGTCTCTTACACATAACAATGTAATTCAGGCATGGCTGAGACTAATATGTGTTGAAGGTGACATGGGGTCTTTCTTTCTGAAAATCAGTTTACCACCCATGGGAAACATGAAAAACTGCTGGTTAGCTGTGGGGAGTGTGGGTTCAATGTCTAGGGCAAAGTAATATCGCAATTCCAGGTAATTATGTTTGATCTAAGGCAAAACTAATCCCCTGAGTAGACATACTAGCACATCTTACCACAGAGGCTAATTGGCCCCGCTGCTTGCTTGTGTGGCCCAATATTATGTGCTGCTAAAAAAGATTGTGGTAACTCCCACGTCTAACTGCAGTATGATGCCTGTTAGCAAGATTAGTCAATAGAGCTGATTGCAAATTTTTGCATGTTTGGGGCCCGTGTGAGGGGATTCAACTCACAGAACGTAAACAAGACTGCTATTAGATTAACTCTCTGTTCAGCCTGGGTAAGATGGGAGAGGTCTGGAGTCCTTAATGAGAAAAGCCTGTTCCTGTGACCCCTATTTCCCTTGCTTCCAAAGGTCTGTGGGAGTATTTATGTAAAAGAGAACTTCCAGGATTATGCCTAAATTCATTAGGAACATTATCCTCCCGAGTCGTTATCAAATTAAGCTCTGTAGAGCAGCTCTCAGAATGACTTAGTATGTCTTCTCTGGAGACAAAATGTCCTCTGATCCAGCAAGTCACGTGTGGTTTCATCACCACAGACTGGTCAAGTATCAGTAACCTTTTATCGTCTCATGTGAATACAAAGAACTCTGCTCTGCCTGAGATAAATTTGGTACTAGGCCATGAAAACCCCACAGTATTTGTGTAGAGAAGACATGTATACATTTTTGAAGTGTTTTGGCAAAAACCCCACAGCAAGGGCAGACGGAGCAGAGCAATAAGCAGGAAATGTACCGTTAAAGTTATGGAATAGGCTGTTCTGTCACTGCCCGCATCAAGGGCAGAGGGGCATGTTTGGGACTAAAGTGAGGGGCAGAGTCACAGTTCCCACTGATTAAGGACAACCAAGTGTGGTTAGGGGAGTTGCTGTTGGTTAGTTTGGGTGTTTCGAATAAACTCTAGGTTTGTGGGGAAATTATTGAAGAAATAAGGTTCATGGGTTCTGAGAAAATAAAACATTTTCCCTTCCTTATCCTACAGTGCCTAGCACTCCTTCCCTGTATACATTCCCTCTGTTCTGACACCTACTTCACCATGGAAAAACTAAGCAACTAGTGGTGGCAAAAAGGCAGAACAGCCTTTGCGGGGGGATAGAGGGAAGAACTAGCAGAGCCAGCACCAGAGCGTGGATGGTGATGTCTCTAGATCTGCCTGGCTCCTTGGGAGTTGCTGGACTACCAATTGCTCACTCTGCGTGATTGTCAGAGAGTCTTCTTGTGAAGAATAAACATCGTGAAGTTGTCTTCTTGCTACAAATGAAGAAATGCTGCACTTCTTCCCTTTCATAGAGTTGCAAGTGCTTTAGGACAGTGATGCAGTGTTAGCTGGCTGTGTGGGTAACGCACTTCTGCCTGTATGCCCACACACATATGCGTTAAACAGGCAAAGTTTTGGTTGCATGGGTTCACCTTAGTCTTAAAACATTGCTATTAAATTGGGGTTAGATAGGGAAACTGAGGATTTTGTGGAGCTGCAACTCCTGGACTTGGGAGCTGCTTAGGTACCTCTGTCCTGCAGAAATGTTGTGTATTACTGGGGTGTGGCATTCCCCAGTCCCACACAGTTGTGGGCAGTCCTTTCCCCCTGATGTGGGAGCAGGTCTCTGTATCTCAAGATTTTACCTATCATACAGCATACATCCCAGGACTCCAAGAGTGATGCTAGCAAAAGAATATTTACCATGTAATTATCCTTGTCCCTCCTCCAGCTTCCTCACCCTTCCTTCCTCTGCAGTCCCCGGGCATGAGGTCCTGGCTCATACGGGAAAATCCAGGTGCTTTGTGGTTGTCACCGTCTTTTCTTTTCATGTTTGAATAGGCCCTGGCATAAGGGGAGGTTGGTGCTGCCACAACACAGCACCAAAGCCATCAGTCCCAGTAGGCAGTGTCTATGATATCTGTATGTATTCCTTTGTGTGTACCTATGTTTAACGTAAGATTTCTTACATTTAATGTAAGTTTTTTTCTGTGTCATTGCTTTAAGGGTAGACTCAAGTATTTGAGTATTACTTAGCACTAGGCACAAAAACCTGATCAAGAGTAATCTGCTTAAAGCACACATTTCTCTGGAGATAAACCGATTTGGTTTGGGGCTTTAGCTACATGGGAAATAATATGGGCTAAATCCTCTAGGCTCCAGTCCTGCAGGCATTTTTACACAAGTGTAACTGCTTGCAGGGCAAAACTTTGTTAGGCCTAAAAGCCATAAACAAATTTACTTCAGTAACTCTATAAACACTAGCCAAAGAGAAATTAAAAATCATCTATAAAATGATGACACTTATCTAAAGATCAAGAGCTAAATAACTTGTTGGGTGACATCTCAGATTAATGTTTGGTAATAAAAGGAAAAAAAGATTTTAGAAGCTTACAGTCTCTGGATTCTTTCCACATAATTTTTCTTTTGTACATGCTAAGTGGAGGCAGATTCACTGGTTTAATATCTGCTAGTGACATTGTGTTTAAATTAATACCAACTGTCTACGTAACTTAAAGCAAAATGGCTGTTCTGTCAGACAAACATATCTTGAGATGACATCAAATGTGGACGGTCTCTAATGAAAATCTCAAGTAATATTCTGTGTTTGCTTTCTCTCAGCACATCAGTTATATCGAAGCGTTGCTGCTTTGCAGGCAAATGTTACTACGCTTAGGGTTATTGGGCTTGGACTGACTGTTTACTTCCCTCGAATACTTGCCATCACCTATTTTTTTATAATGAGTGGCATGTGCTGTAGCATGGGTAGTGTGGATTGTGAAATACAAAGGATGTCTTCCCTATTACTGCATTAATTTTCTGGCTTACCATCTAATTTTATTCCCCAAAGATATGTTTCCAGGCTAATTCTAATTTAAATGTTTTGGGATTTTTTATTTCTGTGAAGTGAAAGTTGAAGGAGGATTATTTTTCCTTATTAAGAGTATTCATTGCTCTTTTTAATTTTTGTTTTAGGGTCACAATATTTTCAAGACATTATTTTACAAAAACTACAAAATCAAACCTTGCATTAAGATACCAGTTCTGATCACGGCTCTGAGCATTTAACTTCTGTCGACTCTAGCATGGGTTTCTCCTGCCTATATGACACCGTTTCTAGCTAAAGGAGAGGCCACCCTCAAAAGCAGTGCTTTGAGCAGTACACTGCTTCCATATTTCTAGGGAAAAGTGTTTAAGAACTTCTGGAAGTGTTACTGGTTATTATACATACAGCAAGAAAGAGTTAATCAACAATATTGCATCTTATTTTATCATGTAGCATTTTACACCACTGGGACCATATCCCTAACGATTGCAAATTGGCATCAGTCCACCAACTATGGAGTTACAGCAGCTGAGGTTTTGGCAGTATTTTCCAATTGTACATTGTATTACAAGTGGCACATTATTTCAGTGCTAAAGTTTTATCATATCTGAGGAATTCCTTTGTACCTGGAGCAGATGGAACATTCTTCCTGATGTGGAAATAAACAAGAACCATGAAGTGCTTACCGCGAATCACTGTAAATAGTTACCTCAGGTTTATTTTCTTCCCAAGTCTGCTGGTTGCTAGAAGATACGACCCATTATGCGTGCAAGAACAGACAGTGTGTCGCCATTGTACTGAGTACGTGATTAATAAAGAAGCCTATTTTTAACAGCAAAACAATGTGCTATATTTAGAAGTAAGCAAGGGTATACAGATTTAGCCATATTAAAAAGCGGCAGATGATCTTGAGATGACCACAGAACTCATTTTTTGTTATTTTCAGCATAGTTGTTCTGGCAATTTAGGTTCATGAGAAAGTCACCACAAGAAACACAGTGTATGTCACCTAATTCCCCTTATTCCTTATGCTGCTAGCTAATTATAAATGTTTAAGGATGAACATATGATAAACTCAAATAAGACTGATTTAATTAATTTGAATGTGATTTTTAGATGTCCTGCTTGATAGTTCCCCAGGATTCAATAACATTGATTCTGTGGGATAGATATTCTTTCATTAACTCATTTATACTAAGACTGACTGATTTTTTTTCTTTTTTCTTTTCCCCCAATTCTTTCGATCATGATCACATCTTGAGCCAAAGAGAATGGATGGTTCTTTCTTTTGGGATGCATTCTAGAAAAATTAACCACTTTTAGTTTTAGAATAAAAAATATCTGATAAAAAATGGCAAGCAATCAACTGGATAATAAGGTGTCCATTCTCTGTTTAATGTGTGTCTCTCGTGCTTTTAGGTGTTACCTCCATGAAGGATGAAAGCATTGCATGAGCAACCATTCTTCATGCTCATCTCCTGGAACTCTGGGGTGATAAGTGTAGCTAGATCAAAGCACAGTCATCTTGGTATTTTCTGTTAATATCCGGCCTGAATCCAGGATCCTGCGATGAATACAGCACAGATGCAACCATGGCAGCTTTGTCTGCGTGGGCTTCATTGCAAGACAGTAGGCCTGAAGCTCATCAGTGACTCCCTAAGTAGCCGAGCCAAACCCTAATCCTACAGACTGCTGAGCATGCGGAATCATGCAAGGAGGTTGATATTGAAATTCAATAGGACTTTGTGTGGGCATCAGCAGCGCAATGCTGTCTCTGTGTGTTGACTCCAGCACTGGGGCCTTAATTTGTGACTCTGTACTTTGCGTAGATGGCATTTCATACAAACTTTAATGTCTTGTTTTGGTCATATATCATTGTAAAGAAATAATCAAATAGCATGGTAAGCATTTTTTGCAGTTTCTTGGCATTTGCTTTCTCTGGCATTACAGACTTGAAAATCTAATATATTGAAGTAGAAACCATATGTATAAAAATTACTCACAGCAAACCTGTGTAAAACCTTCCCTTTGGAATATTATGATTATAGTTGAGGAAAGGAAGAAAACCAATAAATGGAGCTTGGAGAAAAGGGTGAAAACATACTAAGGCCTTAAGAGTTTGGGTTTCTTGTTATTGCTATAGTTGCTGTTGTATTGTAAATTCACAAAAGAGATTGTATAGCATCAAAACTGTGTACTGAAAAAAGACTGAAAGTTTGCAAGACTTCACAAAAAGTTTAAAGAGACTTCATTCATCTTTAGTAGGATTAGAAAAGCTTTATAGATTTCTTAAATGGTAGTGGAATTACTTTTTTTTAATAGTAATTTTCTGAAATATTTTAAATAACTATGAATCACAATGGATTTAGAACTCTGAAGTGTCTTTTTGAGTCAAATGTAACAATTTTTGTTTTTACCTGATAATGGATGTGCTTTTGACTTGATTATACAAAGTGGAGCTAGGAAGAGTTTCATAACAATATAAATCTCATTTTCTTCTCTGCAATTCTCAGCATTTTTTAAACAAGAAAAACTATGCCTTTTGTTACAAATTTTAATTAAAGTTTTGAGTAAAATGATTGGGCATTGTTATAAAGACAGTGGCGTATACATCAGGTAGGAAATGTATGAAGGAAGACATTGGTTATGCAAGTATCCTTTTTATACACATATATATTTGTGATGGTTCAAAGGTTTAGTTTTACTCTTTTTTTTCTGTAGAACATAGTCCATAAATCAAGGCTTTTGTCACATTTTTAATCATGAAATTTTCAAATGGAATTAAATACTCCATTGTTCTTAAAATTAGCGGAAAGTTTAAGACACCTAGCACTACACTTGCAGAATTGAATCTTTGGTGTGTTAATTTTTCTGTCAAACTAAAATCTGCCTTTTCTGTAGTCATTATTGCATTCCAACACCTTTTTCCCTAACCTCACATTCCTGCCTGATAATTGGTTACATACAATGTCCCATTAAATGTACTGTTTGGCATTCTAGGCTGTAAAGTGATAGCACCCATCCACCAGAAGTAAAGTTTTCTTGGAACATTTGTCATTGCCAAACAGGAAATGCTATGAAGCTATAGCCATTTCAATTACTTGTTAGGACTTTTTCCACCTAGAATGCATCAGTAGGACAGTCCCTGTAGATGGGACTTCTGAAAAACAGAAATTAAAAAAAAAAATCAGGCCTAAGTAGAGTCACATGTTAGCAGTATATACATGACCTTAGTAAACATGCTTATCTGTTCTTTTTGTGCAACAGTGCTATTTCCAGGACACTGTATATGGTCTACATTTTGAATATGACATTTGTGGTTTGCCCAGAGCTCAAATGGAAGAATTTTATTTATTTCATTTTCTATTTTAACTAGGTAAGATAAATTAGAAACGAGCCACAAACATAACTCAGGCAGAGGAATTATGATACAGAATTTGTGAACAGGAATACCAGTTCTGGTTATTTAAAATCAGGTATGATGAAAAAAATAATCATTAGCGATGTCAATCCAGTTTTTAGAGGATCCAAGTACAGTCAGCTAACAGCAAGGCTCTCCATCAGTGGAAGAAGTACTAACTTTTAAATCAGAGATGTAAATGGGTGCGTAAAGCAGTGAAAAGGAATATGCTCAAATTGAATTTCATAATCTTCAGAAAATACTCTGAAGAGCAGCTACTGTTTTTTCTTCCATGTTTATGAAGAGAACTGTTTTTATTCAAATATGTTAACTCTCCTGGGGTAAGAACAGAAGAAAGTTAGAACAAGGGGCAACCAAACCGTACCCAGTTCTTTATACTAGCCAAGGTAAGTGAAAATGTGCATAATGAGTAAACGGTATACTTTACTTCAAGTGCTGTTAAGATCAAGTATCCACACAAACTAAAGGCGAATTTGTGTATCACTTCAATTTTAAGGACTTTAGAAGATCTTAAAGACAAAACTGAAAAGCAGTTGCAGTCTAGGGCAAGAATTCCGTTCATCCCAATAAGGTTTAAAATAGATCTTACCATTAAAATTACACTAGCCATTCAATTGTCAAGATTTACGTTTGTACACAAGTGAAGCTACGTGTGATAAAATTAGAAACATTTTCATGTTAATGTGAAGATAGAGTGTGTAACTAGAGGACCTTTAGAAGGCCCAGCTGGAACAACAGGCTCTTAAAAACAATAGTATTAAAATAAAACAAAACAAATGAAACCATGGCAAGGTAAAGTTACCACTTTTGCTGAGAAAGGAAGTATGCATACATGAATGTTATATAAAAATTGCATAAGTTTTCTTTGATCTGTTAACAAGAGAACTAAACAAGCTGGTGGATATTCTCCAAATAATTTGTCATTATTGGATTTTTTTTTTAGATGACTGAATTCCTTCCCCAAAAGAACAAAGATGGGTCCTCCGGGAGAAGAGACCTGAAAGTCAGAAATAATCACTCTCTACACATCTATTGTTACATGATGCCCAAGGTTAAGAGTTTTGTAGGACTAAAGACAAAGACCATTTACTCCATTTCCCTCATATGACTTCATATGAATAGCAACAGGAACGTGGTTTAAAAATCCTCTTTGGTTTTGTGAATTTTAACTGGCTTTTCTACAGTACGTACTGTCCTTCATTCATCATTTAAAAATCCAGGTTTTAAGATAAAACATCAGATTAGGACATTAGTAATTACTACTTTGTGTTCTACCCAGCATCGGTCAGCAATGACTAATGCAACAGGGTGGGAGTGCACTTCATTGGCCTTAACATAGTGTCACAGAGCGGCATCAGGCAGCAAGACTGCTGCACACCCCCTCAAGTGCCTTCTCCAGCTCTTGTCTGTGAGTGGCCCCCACAAACTACCCATGCTGAAGATTCTAAAAGCACAAGTACTCACCCTACTTCCAGTACTTTGGTGGTGCCTTTCTCCTTGGAGGAACTATCAAACACCACTCAGTAAACCCCACATCCTCCACCTCTCTTCAGACTGCATGCCTGCAGGAACTGGTCCCTGGCCTCCAGCCCCACCACCTGCAGTCTGCAAGGTCAGTTAGGAGACAAGGTGGAATCTGTCTATTTTATAGCTGACAGCTCCTGTTGGGTGAGGGGGAACACAAGTGGCCTAGACAGACCTAACAAAAATAAAATTAATGATTTCAGATAACAGTTTCTTAACTGTAAATGGCAGGTTCTTCCTTCATATATTTCTTTCTCCCTCCTCATCTCATCCTCCACCAAGCGGACAGATGAGTAACTCCACAGACACGAACTGCATGGGCCAGAAAACTGGCCAGCTGTCTGCATGTCCAAAGGCAAGTACAGTGGCTACCTTGCCCTGGAACTTCAAATTGACTGATCAGCTTTAATAATTCCACATTAACCCCAAGTTAGCCTAACAAAGTTCTCCTGGTTAGGTAATTGTTCAGTGCATATGTCTGACCCTGGCCTACGCATAAAACTGTGGCAATCACATAGGTGCAGGACGAGATCTCATCATTGACCTGACCAAAGCTGTCTCATTTGGTCAGAAGGCAGAGCTTGGGGAGTATGATGTCCTCCTGTGCACAGATGTGAAAAATGGTGATGGTGACAATAGCACCAACAGCACCAGCAGCAACTGTGGCACCACCAGCAGAAGAAGCAAGGAGCACGATATCGCAGGAGTGTGAAGCAGCAGCAGCTGGTATCTATCGGGCTGTGACTTCCCTTTAAAGAGAGTGGTGAGACTTGGACATGTGTCACCTGTGGAGCAGATGTGCTGGGAGCATGGTATACATCAGCAGTTCGGTGCTCTCAACAAAGGTGTTTTTGGCAGGCTTTCCCTTGCAGCCACACTTGGAGTCTTGCAGTTGACACTCAGTTGCTTCCCTGGTGAGCTCAATGCAGTTTCCCTCCCACTTATGGTTTTTCCAGCAAATAAGCTTTCTATAGGCGTGCAGCACACACCTAATACTGGCAGCTGGTGTTAACCTCTTTGCTGCTGAAGATAGGATATGGATGTATGCCCCTGGAATCATAATACATAGCAACAAATCAAATCCTGGTCCTTCCCCCTTTGCAACAGACCAGTGGGCACTTTGTAGTAGGTGCACCTATGAAGCCTTAGAGAGCTCTGTAGGGCTGCAAAGGACAGTGAGTTATCAAGTCAGGGTTTGCCCCAAAGCACTTGAAAATACACAAGTGGCTGGCCTCTCCTGGGAGCTACTCAATGAATGAAGGCAGTAGAGGAGAGTCTTTCCTCAGTGAGTGGTGTGCAGATCAGGTCTTCTGCTGAGGTATTTCACACCAACTGCCCCATCTCCTGCTTCAAGATTCCTGACTGGTGCTACTAAGAGCTAATGTTACAATCATACCTACTTATTCCTCCATATCTCTTCAATCTTTTTTATTCTGTGAGTTAGTTAGAAACACAAATTCATGCTGGAATGTCATGTTATTCTTGAAGTCATCATTATTATTTCCCGATAGACTGATTGGAAAGATTACCATTGTCTTCAGACTGTTTATAAGTAATACTAAAAGAATTCAGAAAATCCAAGTACACGCTGCTCCAACTGAGTACATTCAGTAACTCCAAATGACTCAAATGGTTTGGAAGGCAAATATAAAAGGGAAATAATCATGAATGAAGCAAGGTCACTAAAAAAACCCCAAAACATACTGTATAAATAGTGTTACGATCATCATCATATTCAACAGTGTGCCACATATTATAGAAAGGAGGGATAGGAGGGATCAAACAATTAAGGCCTGGGGTCTTCCCCAAGTTCTGCATCACTAATTTATTTTCTTATATTTACATGTACTGTTCTGAATGGGTCACAATTGATAGCAATGCACCTCTGAATAATGAAAGTAATTTTTCTTGCTTATCACTGCAACAGTGTTTTACAAAGTATAGAGAAGTCTCAGGGCATTTGTAATGAAAACCTGAATTAGAACAAAGCCTAAAAGTGGAAATACAAACTGAAAGTCAGCATAGCGTAACCAGATTATTTGAACATTATGTACCACTACTTTTTATTCAGTATTCAATATTATTATTTGCTGGGTTTGAGAAAATCCTAATGAATTGGGATGTGCTGAAAATGCTGCCAAGATTATATTTCTTGCAGTATCGCTGTACTTCCTGTGCTAACATGTTAGAAATGAGCAAACACTGGGAAATTATGAAAAACATTATCCTCCTTCTAGGCCAAATCCTTCACCAAGACTGTTCAACCAGGCAGTAAAAACAATTAAATACAACACACAAACCCACATCCTTCAGCTTATGGATGCTTGCACAAGCTGATCCAAATCTGTGAATATTTTGAGGTCCACTTGTCTCGAAGAAACAGGAAAAATAATGTGGGCGGTGAATACATTATCAGTTGTTTAAGGGAGAGGTCTGCCACATATCATCAAGTGTTGCAACTCCTGGTTGTGTCTGTGAATGTAAGTAATTTCCAGTTCTGTTGTACCATCGTGCAAAGCATCATGGAACAATTTGGTAAATTCCCGGTAACTGTAATAATGCACACGTGATTTTTTTTTCTATTTGAAATAAAAAGGTCTATACATGTATCAATGAAAACCTTCTCTTGCATTAGGGAAATAAAGTACTTCCAGTGATTAAAGTCTGACAGACTTGTATACCTTCCAAGTGCAAAATAGGGGAAAGAGGGGAAAGAAGAATAGAGCTTTTTATTTTCCACGGAGGTATAGTAGCTCAAGGCAAAGGTGCTTTTTCTGAAAGTCATTTGTAATTAACACTCAAGAAGATGTTCTTAACGTGTAGTGTGTTGAGGCAAAATGCCCATTCTGAAAATGATGGTCCCAGCTGGCAAATTCTGCTAAACTTGAGGATGTATGGGACATAAGATGAAAAAGTGCAACAGGGGGCCAGATGCTCAGCTGGTGTTACTGTTAGTAAAGAGATGTGAATATTCAACAGCTCAGGATCTAGACCATAAAAACCTGTCAGCCTGCATGACTTAATCTAACCTTCTATGAAGTCAGTGGCAGACTTTCCATAGGCTTTAGTAGGTGTTGTGGCAAAGCTCAGTGCTGAACTTGCAGTGCTTTCCAGAACCGAAATGTGGAAAAGAGGGTAGTTTGCTCATTGAATTGCCAGTTTTGTTGCTAGGAAACAGAATTTCTTAATGAAGGATACAAAAAAGCAGGAAAAGTTAGAGTTTAATTTAGCAACAAGATTGTTGCAAAGAATTTAGAGATTCAGTCTGATTTGGACGAGGTCCTGTGCCTACAACCCTTGCTTGTGCTGCTATCTTCACTGTTGCCATTTCGGGGGACACCTGTAACTCCCATTAGCTTGAGGGGGATTTGTATGTGCTTAGCACTTCTCAGAACTTGGACCCTGATTCTTACACATCTTGTATGCCGAATTTGCAGAGTCACAAATCTGGAAGAAAGAAATTTTGACTATTTTGGTCCTTTTGGGTCCTAGTCAGGCCAGAAACACTGAAGGAGTGGCTTTTCCCATAATATTTTGTCACTTCAACTTTTCTTCCCATTCAGCAGCAGGAAACTCAACAGCATGCAACAATGAAAAACAATTTTTCAGAACTTATCCTGTCATTCAACCCTAATTCAGGTCTGTTGTCCTGTCTTTCTGTGGCTCTGAAGCCACAGGCCTTGCTTTCAGGAGTGGACTATTGCTGCCAGGTTGATGCTAAATGTACCACCAGCAGTCATCCAAGAAATTATGTTTATGACCAACTCGTGAGAAACTGAACATACTGCAGAACTGAAGATTTCACCTGAAGATTTTTGAGGTTCAACTTTTAGTTCTTGTCTATATTAGTTCCTTTGCCAGTCCAGCACAGGGATATTTCTGTAGGTCTAAACAGCACTGGCTACCAATGAACCCTAATATTTTTAGGCTGTATTCTTTGGAAGCACATGGATAGTCCAAATGGAGCAGGTGGGAGAAAGAAGTATTATTCCTGCTTTACTGATGTGAGTGAGAGCCCAGAGCATCAATGGTTTCTTCACAGCCACACAAGAAGTTCATGGAAGAATTCCAAGATCCCAAACTAATGTTGTAACCATAGGGCCATTCTTGTCTTCAATGAACATGTGGAGCCATGCAATGTCTTAAGCGTATTTGAAGCACCACTATTCAACCACTTCTCTCTATTTTTCTAATAAAAATCTACACACACTTTGTATTTCAGAAGAACTGCAGGGACGTGCCAAATAAAAATACCCAGTGGCATGCTAATGAACGTCGAACCCAGTTATCAAAAATTAAAAGCCTACCCTTCATAGAGAACTTAAAGTACATAATATAACTTTCATTATGTATCTTTTAATGCCAAATTTCTTCAGAGAAGCCATGGTTCTAATTTACTCGTATTTAAAAGCAAACTGCAAGGAAAACCACAAAATTCCATGAACCTCAGCGATGTGCCCCAGGGGGCATTTGGCACATTACCACTTAAAACCTATTTCATTCTCAGCCCCCTGAAATTGCATCAACTCCTGTTCCACTATGAAATATTAGCATTTGCAGCCTGTACATCCTGCTGGAAAGCTATGAGAACCTTATGGATGTGCTGGAAAACTTGTCCCCTTTCCCTGAGACTTCCTGGAGTCCTCACAGACTAATGTCATCCTTCAACAGTTACTACCTCTTGTGCTGAAAAGGTTAAATCTGTTGGTTTCAATTCTAGAGGCCTGGAAAACTTTATGTTCAAGGTAGCCACATGTCAAATACGTGGAACTTCTATACATCCGTGCAGGAGACTATTCCATTTACAACTAGAACCTAGCTAGGCAAAATTAGGATGAATATCATTAAATCTTTTCTGTTTTTATTGGCTTGGGTTTTAGGACAAAAGCCTTGATAAGCAATGTGGTTAGTATCTTCCTAATGTTAAATCCTTTTTTGGATAGAAATTAAATGAGAAGTCAACCTGGTTTTGATTAGGTTTTCTTTTAGTGATCAACTGAGCTAACCGTAAAAATTAACTATTTTGCTTTAAACAGTGATGTGTTGGTTAAGCAGTAAGTTTTAGAGGAAGAAGTTTCATGGAGCAAACTACTAACTGTGTAGTAGATTCAGTGACCTTTGATTGACTCTTTTTTTTTTTGCAAGTCTTTTGGTTCAAAGTTTTAAACTTAGGTACTGGAAACTGGATATCTAACTGAATCTGAATTCCTCAGGGCCTTAGATACTAGATGTTATTTTAATGTTATCCATTAGTTTGTTCTGTAGTAGGGAAATACTTAAATAAGTGACTCTTTTGCACCATTTAAGGTGGTCACCTTCACTGAGCACATCAAAATCTGAGATAAGCATGGAAACTAAGCATAGAAAACTATAACTTAAAACACCAGGCTCTTTCTCATTTGATTTTATATGCAGATCTGCAGCAGTTCTGTAACCTATGGAAGCCTTCAGAACTGTAAGCCTATGCATGGCACCCTTGGGTAAGGCTAGATTTATGAAAATTTCAGAATAACATTTTTTTTTCTGTTGAAACGAGCAAGAAAAGCTGTAGGCAGAAATGAGTTTGCATTGTTAAAAATACTTAATGGTGTTTAAATTGTGTCGAACACTAGGGCCAATTTGGTTGAACTTAAGTGAAGATTTTTGGCACAGATGTGTGTCCTGGTTTGAGGCAAAACAGGACCAATTTTGTTCAGTAACTTTGCTTCTTAGCTGGGCCTCTTCTAACTACTGAAATTAATAGCATATTGTGCAGACCATGTTCGCTCTCTCAGAATGATAAGACCAATGTTATGGCTGATGTCCAGACGTGGTATGCGGAGAGGCTCTTGCTTATACTTATCGCTATAACACCCAAGGCCAACCAACTTGGTTATTTGCCACATTGGAGTGTTGGAAGCAGAAAAACACAGTGGGGTCCCACCTGCAGGGAGGAGCGGACAGGACAGGTGACCCAAAACTGACCAACAGGGTATTCCATCCCATCCGCATCATGCTCAGTATAAAAGCCCTCTGAGGGATCAAAGGGAAATGCAAGGAGTGGGAGCAGGAAGCTGGGGAGCAGGGAGCACTGGCTCTGGCTCCCCCTCTCTTCCTTCAATGGCCGACATCTGAGGAGGACTGTTCGTCTGCCGTTGGTCCCGATCCTGCCTGCAGATCCGGAATCCAGTTCCCGTCCGTCACTGAGTCCAGCCTGGGACTGCCCCAGTGCCAGCCGGTGTCGTGATTGTCATCCTGGGAGCTTGATACGGTTTTGTATATATTTCATTATTTTCTTTTTATTTTATTATTAATATTTCATTAAAGTAGTTTAGTTCCTTCTAAACTCATAAGTCTCTTTTTCCTCCTCTGCCTCTCTCTACGAAGAGGGGTAGTGGGGAGCATCTGTCGGTCCCATCTGGGGTCCCCCACGGCCCCAGTGGGATTTGGCCTAAACCACGACAATGTGACAGAGCTGATAAAGCATGCAGAGGTAGGTGGTTAAGATCAAGCATTCTTCTACCAGCTTTAATATTTATGTAGAGAATGGATGGGATTTGTGAAGTCTGTGATGATGGTGAGAATGCTGTAACAACTCAAGACAGGTTTTAAATTACAGCGGTCTCTGCAAATAACATATTAATGCAAAATTTGGATCTGTAGCTTCAAAAAGGCAACAAAGGCGTTAAAGATATTGTAGGTTTTGGGTGAGAACTAGGAAGCTGAAATAAATCAGAGAGAGTAAGATTTGTTTGGAACATAAGTGGTGAGACAATTTGGAGGGAAGCGCTCAATGTGACAGATAAGTTTCCAGGTTACCTTCTTTTCTCACTTCAAACTATCTTTAAACTCAAAAGGGAGATGGAATGAATCTATGAATTCTTGGCCTTCAGTTTTTATCGAAAAAAAATCAGAGAATTCTGGGGCAGCTAAGAACGGACACTTTGGTCAGAAATGCTTGCCTTCCCCCCCTCCCCCCTCCCATCTCTTTTTCAATTCACACAATTTAAAGCCTGATCTGAACAGATTTTAATTTAGGGGTTTGAGGGTGGTTTTTAACTAAATATTAATCTACCTTTCTGAATTTCAAAAAGGATATAGCATGGACCTTTTAGATCACAGAATCACAGAATCACAGAATAGTCAGGGTTGGAAGGGACCTCTGGAGATCATCTAGTCCAACCCCCCCGCCAGAGCAGGGTCACCTACAACAGGTTGCACAGGACAGTGTCCAGGTG
>VZSZ01004103.1:1148894-1258797 GCA_013398815.1 Ibidorhyncha struthersii
GTTCCAATCCCCTAATCATCTTTGTAGCCCTTTGCTGGACCCTCTCCAGCAGATCCCTGTCCTTCTTGAACTGGGGAGCCCAGAACTGGACGCAGTATTCCAGATGCGGCCTCACCAGGGCAGAGTAGAGGGGGAAGATGACCTCCCTCGACCTGCTGGCCACACTCCTTTTGATGCACCCCAGGATGCCATTGGCCCTCTTGGCCGCCAGGGCACATTGCTGGCTCATGGTCATCCTGTTGTCCACCAGGACTCCCAGGTCCCTTTCCACAGAGCTGCTCTCCAGGAGGTCGGCCCCCAACCTGTACTGATGCATGGGGTTATTCCTCCCCAGATGCAGTACCCTACATTTACCCTTGTTGAATTTCATTAAGTTCCTCTCTGCCCAACTCTCCAGCCTATCCAGGTCACGCTGTGATCTGGGCTTTTGTTTTATTTATTCACGATAAAAGTGAGGTTTCAGTGTGAACCTTATTCAAACGTGTGTAAAAGCAAAGAGGTATCCACTGAAACTACAGGTTCTCTTGGGGCTCTTAATTACACATCCTAATTCTACAAATAAATGTCCCTGTCATACAGTTTTTAGATTCTGCTGCTTCTTGGCAATTCCCTGAAACAAAATAAAAGGAAAATTTATTTTGTGGGGAAATCTTTTTCCTCAGTTCATGTTTGACTGATAAGCATTTTCAGTTGTGTGTTACGCTGAAGCTTAGGTTTTTTATATCCTTCAGTCTAAGTAGTATGTTTTCCAGAGCATTGATACATGACGGTGATAGAGACATGCAAAGTGCTTTCTGAGAACCATGTAATCGCTCAGTAAAGATGTTTATGTACGTTTGTGAGAGCAGAAATATTCTTTTACAGTGATTAGTTAAAAGTCACTTTAGTATCCTATAGCAAGTCACTAATGACTTAAGAATGTGGAAAAGGATTGCCTATCGATATAGCAGCTCATGATTTTACTAAACTCTTCTCCCCAATTCAGTCACATCATACATCAAAAGTAGAGTTAAAAATGTGAAGCTTACATTTATTTCTGGTGTTTAATTGAGAATTTTTGTAGTCAAGTTGAATTGCAGCAAATATGGCAGTTTTACTTCCAGTGTTACAAAATCTTTACTTTTTGGTTCTAGCATGACTTGTTTGTGTGTTCAGTGCTCTGTAAACAAAGTGAAACTTCATAGTGCCTTCCATGTTGATTTGCTGAAATTTGATCCTCTCTGTTGTGTTGGGTAAGGCCCTTATCCAGATTCCACTGAAGTATAGGAAAATATTTGTGCCCATAGGAAAGAACTTTGACTCAGACCGTAGGCTGAAATATGTTCACAGTAGGTGGCTACCAAGCCATGCTTTAGAGAAAGATATTGTGGATAAGATGTGATCTGGAAGACAATAAAGCAAGCTTTTTTTTTTTTTTTTTGCTATTGGTGTTTGTTATGAATATTGATGCAGTTCTTCTCTGTACCTACTCATCCCACAATAGCCAGCTCTGCAGGGACTAGTAGCACCAGGTGAGAAGGGTGTCTTTTTTCCTTTAATAATCTCAGCATTCATGTTAAGATGACATGTCTTCCTGTGAGCACAGGGCAGAATGATATCTTTCAATTTGTTTTTTTGAAAACAAACCAATACTGAAACAGAGTTAAAGTCCTCAGCTTTATTTCTCTCTTGTGTAATCTCTTTATTAACTTCAGTGAGCAGTCAATGGTGGCTTTATGCCAGGGGACCTTTTTCAGGTCATCTCAAACAGGAGAAATACTTTTTTAACACAAGAAAATAATCTTTAAAAGAGAAAAGCCAAACCCAAATACTCTTTGGGAGTAATTTCTTTATGCCATTTGTATAGATCAAAACATCCCAGGTGTATTTATGGCTGGCTATCTGTTTGAAGCTGGATAATTTGAAATGCTTGTTCTAGGCTATTTTCCATAACCGCAAGTTTCCTCATTTCTGTCTTGTCAATGTAGATTTTAGGCTCTCTGGGACAGAACCTGTCTTCTCCTGTATCTGAGTACAATGCTTCTTTCCATAAGTTTGTGTGTGCAGCTTCTTAGTATTAGTGTAGACTAGCACATACACTCACGAGTGTATATTATAAAACAAGTAATTTGTTCCAACACTCTTCTAGCGTTTGAGAGCAATTTAAAGCAAGACTTCCAATAGCATATAGCAGTGAAAAAGGACTTTCTTTTCCTCTGAGATCCTTAGAAATAGGTTAGTTCTTGCCCTTGGGCAATTGGCATTGGTTAGATAAGACCCCAAACTAATTCTTCTTATTATGAATGGCTGCCTCGGCTTTGCTCTGGTTGATCTGTCATTAACAAGTCGGAAAACACACAGAGGCAAAAGGTCTCTAAATGTAGATATGCTGACTCCCAGGATAAAAATAAGAGCTCTTTACAAGAAGGGAGGGAAAGCACATGGAATCTCTTGTTTGCATCATGTTTGTCAACATGCCTTCTTGGCAAGCAAAACATTGGCAAAGACTGAGGGCAAAGTGGTAGGAAAGAGCTCTGTGCTGATGAGGAGGTGCTTAGAAAGCTTATGTTTATCAGACAACCCTTGGGTGGGATTTCTAAGAACTTAAGAGAATGTCATGGTGAAGCATTTCTGAAGAAGACTGGGTTTAAAACAATAATCCGATGATGTTAATGTATTTGTGATGATTTGGGTGATATGGCTGGTCACCTCTGTGGCTGTGAGTACCCACTGGAGTAGCCCTTTGCTGAATTAGGACCTATTATCTTAACTCTGGCACCTTTGTGTCTACCAGTTCTTGTAAAAGCCTTTTCACTACAGAAGGGAGTAGTAGTTCTGGGGCGCAGGGTGGCCCCGCACTCTTGTGATCTTTGCTAAATCTCTGATCTGGTCACTAGATACTGGTAGTCTGTTAAGTTTCTAGCTTCTGTTTAGCCATGTTTCCTTGGAAATATGCATATCCCTACCATCTGTGTCCCAAATCTGGTGGTGTAGAGGTAGTCATCATTCCTAACACTGAATCCTAGGTCCTGAAGAGACAACATTACTTCTGGAGTAACGTACAGTATGTTTTCATCTCCTGTCATGTTTTGAAATTTCTGAGTCTTGATGGAAACAGTGGTAATGTACTTTTCGTGAAAAATATATCAATTTTTTCAGCTATAGTTTTTAGAAGTGTATACATCTCAATAAATATCTGAATTTTGTTACAGTATAGCAATTAAGATGATACTGTAGGAGACACCTCTGTTGCTTTGTATTTTTGTTTGTTTTGCTATTTTTGTATTATAATAAGATGGTCTCCTATCAATTTATTGGCAATAAATAGCAATAGTAATAAATGATTTGTTTAGATGCTGTAGTGACTTCTATTAAAATGCTACAGAAGTGCTTGGGTCTCTTTTGCTTATATACTGCAACACAGTATGTGAGAAATACGTTTTTGTAGTCGCATTAAAAATCTAAAGTGGTTGTCACAGCCAACTAGCACTGAGGTGTTTAAAAGTGTTAAAGGAGGAAAGGCCTACATATACTTCTGAAGAAATGAAATAGGCACACAAACCACTGATCACTTCTTAAATCCACATTATGTTGCAAAAGTAGTATAATCAAAAAGGCTTAATCATAACATCACTTTATTATGACTTGTTGCCAACTCGAACTGTTGCAGCTGGAAGGGAGTGATTTATCTTGGATTTTTCTTTTCATGTACAATTTGCATATCATAACTAAACATAGGGAGGGAAAGCAAGAGGAACAACAAAGGGAACAATAAGGATTTTGTCTGAGGCCAGGTCAACACTTGCCCTAGATAATACTTGATGACTGAATTGCTTATACTGTGTTACCTACCAGCACCGGCTGGTTTTAATCATGGTGGTAAAGGAAAACATTTCACACAATAAGCATTGATCCCCTTGTTATGACTTGAAAGCTGCATAACTGCTTTTCATTCCAGGAGAATATGAGTGAAAAATCACCTTAAGAATATGGCAAACCTTTGGTATTCTATACATTACTTTCAGTAATATATATAACACATAAAGCCAGGGCAGGAAGATATTTTGTACCCCTTTTAATAGGAAACCTAAACCTGTGAATAAAACTTGTTTAGCATAACTACATAGAATTTCCTTGAGTGGGTTTATTTTGGCTTCTCCGCTGTCACAGATGTTCATTATTACTGAAAGAAAACACTGTAAATTCAGTCAAGTGTTTAAACGAGGAAAGGGAGAAACTGGAATGAAATTCGAAAAGTTTTTTGTTGTATGTGACCTGATCATCAGCTCTAGAAAGCGTGTTAGCAACCTGCTGTGATCTGGTTTCCTCTGGGGAAAGCAGTGACGTAAATCCACTTACCCCTAATAGGAGATGTTGAGATTATTGAGTGATTTGGCTGATGGTCAAATGAAAGGGAACACAACAAGGTGAAAAAAATTTTCAAAGGGTGTTTTCAGGTTTGAAGGAGATAAGATGGGGTTTGTGGCTCTTTTATCACTTTCTCATGCCAGGATACCTTAGATGTGTCCAGAGGAATTTGGCCCTTGCAATTGCAGTCGCTGAATTCACACGGGAATTTTAGCTGACCCTGTCAACTCTGAGAGCAGTGCCTTAGACAGCACAGAGACCCTCCCTAGGTTTTAAGAGCTCTATTAATAGATCTGTGGCATCTAACCGAACCTTAGTACTGGAAGTGTGAGCGTTTTCACTATTCTAAGGTTTTGCTTGCATAGGTCAGGACTGTGCGATGAAGCCTTGAATCTCACAAGATAAGGGAGGCATAATCCCCAGTGCTCTAACAGCACTTGGTTTTGCTTCTACTTCAGCAATTTTTTCATGGATTCCACAGCATTTTTATCAGAGCATTTTTTAAGCTGTTCTAATGGTGTTGGAATTTAAAAATCAAATTATAAATCAGTTGTATGTATTGCTGTAGCTTTGTGTGTGTGTGCTTACACTAGTACTGATCTGCTTTCAATCCTTCATACATCAGCAGGGAATTCTCTTGCTAATTGGCATTTGTGATCTTAATGGACCCGTTACTTTTCAGAAACAAGAGGGACTGGATTTTTCATTCAGTCTAGTAGCTACATTGCTGAGTGGTGTCTTTAAGACAGCTATTAGTTTAGAGGTTCAGAGAAGAAAAATCCTCTCACAGATAGGTATAAATGCATGCGACCGACAGAAGTCCACTGACACTGTAGTAAAAGCTCTCATTAGCTGTTCCA
Organism: Ibidorhyncha struthersii; assembly: GCA_013398815.1. Taxonomy (NCBI): domain Eukaryota; kingdom Metazoa; phylum Chordata; class Aves; order Charadriiformes; family Charadriidae; genus Ibidorhyncha; species Ibidorhyncha struthersii. The sequence goes on from VZSZ01004103.1 coordinate 1,154,102, forward strand.
GTTCAATTCTCATCTAATTTCTCCGTAGCTCATGACCTAATGTCATCTTATTTTACTAACAAAGCAGAGGAAAAATGCTTTAGATGTAAAGTGGATCATAAGCATTTTATGTCTTCAAGGGTTCTGAGAAAAGGAAAGAAACATGAAATCATGATGGGAAGGAAAGATGACTGTTTAACAGAAAAAATATGGAAACATTTCTACTAGTAATTATGCTTCTTTTGAAAATGTGATATCTTTTTCCTGGAAGTGAAACAGAATGAAATCTGAAGTCACATCAAAGGTTATAAAAAGAATTCAGCCATAAAATAAAAGATATGTAATAGTGAATGTTTTCTAGAAAAGAAGGGTAGGTTTGAAATAATGGCTAGGTAGAATTTAAGGAAAATTATTCTGTAATTTCACTTGTTTGTTCTTTTCATTCATTTAGCATAACAGTAACCTTTACCTATTAATTGTTATGTTCCACAAGTCTCTTTGTTAATACTTCATTTAATTTTTTAGCATATTTTAATCAGATAATATTCATGAAATTTTTTGTTGTGGTATGGTGTTAGAAGTAAAAATTCTTTGAACTTGCAAAGTTCCTGTCCAGTAAACCTTAGAAATTCTTTGGACTCATCAGTGAGGAGAAAGACAAGCCCAAATATGTGAGGGAAGAGGTTGTACAGCAATCAGTAGGATGAAGGAAGGAATAGAATAGCTCTGCTTCTTGAGAGAAGAGACTTGGCAGAATCATATAATAGAATCAATAATATATATCTTTAAGAGCAATTCTAAAAGCATAAACTCACACTATGGTGACACTCGCACGCTGGTATATAGCTGAAAACTTAATGTTGTGGTCTTAATTTGCCCGTCTGAGGACATTGGCCTTCTTTCATACACCTTAAGGCCTTTTTCTTACATAGCTATTTATCAGGCAACACTCCAGCAGAATGAAAGCATACTTTACCCTAGTCTCAACCTACCCTAATGCTTAAGGAAATGTTATTTTGTTAGCATATGGAGATGGAAAAACATGGATAGAACTGAAATTCCTTGTTTGGTTTGTGATATCACAATAGTTTGTAAAATAGTAAAATTTGCATTTATATATGCAGTGCCATTAATTTTTTTTTTTCTTTTCTTTTTTTTAGTGTCATTTACGTCACAGAAGGTTTTTGCTTCTGGTGACCACAGTGGCTTCACCACAATGTCTCTAATGTAAATAATAATATTTCCTTTATGTGAACCAAGGAAAATGTAAGAGGGGGAGAAGAAGAGTTTTAAAAATATCTTTCCTATGCAGTTTCTAGACAACTTGCATGGCTTTTGGGGCTTTATTGCTTTGTAAAAAAAGAAAGATAAACAGGTGGAGTAAATTTAAGCTACTAAAGCAAAACAAACGTACCAGCAGGTGGTCAACTTTTGAAAGTATGAGCACTGGAAGAAGAACAAAAGGTTTCATTTTCTTTTAAAAAGGTTACCGTGGATTAGACATCTAGAAGAGAAATGTGGAAAGCCAAAGGGGTTTCCTTCAATGAAATTAGTATCACATCTGAAATGGGTCTTACCCATAGAGTCAATGAATGAGTAACTTTTTCCAACAGTCATGATTGCACTAGTCTTTTTGTAAAGATGTAAAGAAAACCACAAAACAGATTTCTGTAAGATACTATATATCAATATTGTGTATCAACATAATGAAGACAAATAAATTCACTAATATAGACATTGCATACATAAATGATTATTAAGTGTTTAGTCAAACCATATGCCATCATAATTCAGGTATGTTCATGGTCTTCATCTTGAAGCACCCACAAAGTACTGGGGTCTTATATAACTCTATCAAATGAGTTATTGCTTTTGTATCATTTTTTCCCAAGAAAAAGCCATATAAATAAAAGCCCCTCCCTTTTTCTTTTTTTTTCTTTTTTTTTTTTGTTTTTAAGTACAAAACCATTTGTTAAACTAGTAAGTACTACAGATGTTTTGCCCTGTAAAATCAATTGACGTGTTTTGACAAATGGCCCTTTCCACTGGCAACATCCATACAGACAAACAGTCTAAAGGTGGGGTCACTCTAATCTTCTCAAATGTCAGATTAAACTAGCAGAGAATATTCTGGAAACATTTAATGAAAAATGTGTGCTTTTTTCACTAAATTAAAAGGTAGTGAAACAATATTTGCTTTCCTCAGTTTTTCTTCCTCCCTGTCCCAAACTGGAGCTTTGAAACAGATTCACACTCAGTAAATTTACTGATAATATTTATCTGCAAGAAAATTGTGTCCCTGGCCATCTTAAATTTTGCACATAATTTTTATGTTAGCATTGGCAAATATTTTTCCCCAATTTAGGTACAGGAAAGTGAATGACATAGAGAATGGTTTTCATCATTGTTGCATACTAGCCTAGTTTTTTTGCAGTGTTTTGAAAATACTCTTTCATGTAGGATGTTTAATTGGGCAAGTCACTGACTCTGAGCAGTGTTTCACTACTTTTAAAACGTTGTTTTTCTACCCCTTACATCAGGCCATAGTTCAGCTGCGCTCTTGGATTCTTCAGTCACAGCAAGCTTACACGGATTTTGTGAAAACGATGTTACAATCATCTTTTCTGCTTAGGGCATCCCAGCCTGGAGGACAATCAACCAACGCTGTCACATGTATATTTTTTGTCTACCACTTTCCATGTCAGATTCTTGACCCTGAAGCAATTAGTCCTGACCTTCACTTAATATGTGGGCAATCTAAAAAGTACTAACACACAGTAAAAATATTGATCCTTTCTTCCAAGGAACTCATGGATATGGATATATTTCCATAGACCAGGAATGCTAGTTCAACAAAATTTTGTTAAAAGCTACAGTATGAAACTTCATACTAAAACAGGTTTTGTTTTTTTTTCTTTCCTGTTATCGTTATAGAAGTTATTAACTTTTGCTTTGATTTCAGAAATCAAGTCTTCTACTTTGCTTTCCCCACTAAGTGCAAATACAGAATGCTTACATTAAAACGTGCTTTATCAGTGCATTGCCACGTGCACATACGGTGCTGTCTGTCCCTGGGGGAGAAGGAGGCAATAATACAAGACAGGTATTAATGCATTATTGTGAGCTTAATGAAGTCATATAGAGTAGCTGTCTCGTTGAATCTCCATGAGGCACTGGTAAAATTGGGGTCAGTTACAGACAAGTGTAAAGGTTCCAGGCACTGTCTGAGATGTAAATGACAGAAAATCTGCAAAGAAAATCTATAAACCCTGACATCCAAACACAGTCGCACTGAGAGTAAGAATGCTACACAGTTGTGTGCCTTGAAACTGGTGTGCGTCTATGTATGTTTGTAATTTATAACACCTGTTAAGATGATGTGATTCCTTCTCTTTTGCTGTCAGGTACATCCGAGGAGATTCATCTCACCTCCCTTTATGTTTTGACAGGGTGGTCTAGTAAAAGGTATTACCTCTAAGGAGAAGCTTTGCTGTGTCTGAGTCCTTAAGCCTGCACAGCCGCAGCTGCTCTGCTGCTACTTAACGAGGCCTCCACTGTAGTCAGTGACCAGACTGAGGGAGAAATATGTACAAACGGCAGTGCATCCCATCGGAAGATAAATATCTGCTGTGGGAGATGAGTCACCCTCTGGAGATGCTGCTCCCTTTCTCCTGCTGTAAAGGAACCTGGATGACTGCCTGACATCTGGAGTGCTAACATTAGGTGTGACGGACCCCTCCCGAGGGACACCCGCAGAGAGGGCCAAGCAAAAGTCAGTTCAAATCAATGGGACGACCGTGCATCCAGAACAAGCAGCAAATTCCAGAAAAGCTGGAATTTCACATTGTGTGCCACAGGTCTCTGAGCAATCTCCGAAAAAACAATAGCCACTGACCTGCAACGCGTGCAAGCGTTGAAGTACAAAATGCTTTGCTGACAAAAAGAATATTGAGCTGTCTCACTTATGTCTTTCCTTTCTCTCTACTGAGGTATATTAATTATAAATTCTTTTGAAAAATTTAAGACATTTTGAGAACTGCTTTCCCAGTTAGCTTCTCTTAAAAATAAAAAGATTTTAAAAAGTTACAGTAAGTGATTGTTTGACTTCTGGCCACAGTTACATGTATATAGTTCATCTGAAGTTAGGAAAGAGCTATATACAGTTATGGCCTCTCCTGTTCCAGGTTGATTCTGCATCTTTCTGTGGTTTGGTGGGTTTTTTTGTTTGTTTGTTTGTTTTAGTGTAGGTATTTATTTACCTCACTCAAAACCACCATAATATGACTAACTGATACAGAAAAAAATGAATATTTGAGACTGCACATCAGTGGAGTGCCCTTCTTTTTTTGTTTTGCAATCCGATAATAAAGATGGATGTATTTTTAAATCTTTGATAGACTTGTTGTGGGTTTCTAGAATTCTGCAGGTATATTCTAGAAATTCGACCTGCCTTTGTACTCATTGATGAAAAAGATTTGGCAGCTTAAAGAAGCATAAAATACAGTTTAAAATTCTGGGTGAGTGGAACAGGCTGAAGTCGTTAATACTGTAATGCACAGCATGTTATCCCTGTTCATTCTTGGTTAGCTTTTTTCAGCTGTTAACAGTTCAGAGAAGCATGGTAAATTAACCCCATTGATTAGAATAACGAGTTGTCACTCTCTGCTATTAGTGCTGTTCTTGTTTGTTGTTAATATCCTCCAAATTCTTGCTGTCTTTTTAGTGTTATTTGCACTGAATTTGCACCAAATGCTGTCTCCAGACCACTGGTAAGAAAAAAAACCCCACTTACTGTAGATGGCTGTAACATCATTTATTAATTGCTTACCTAGTATATTCATATTCATATTCATATTCATATTCATATTCATATTCATAAACAGTAAAAAAAAAGAAGGGTGGCAGTGACATAGGCTGGTCCTTGTTGCTGCTGCTGGTGCTGAAGCAGGTGGGCTACAGGGGTTGACAGCTCCTCAGTCAGGTTTCTCGTAACTGTGTGCACCTCTCCACAGCTTGCATTAGTATCATCTGCAGGTTGCAAACACGTGCCAGAGGGTCCAAACAAAACATATTCTGTCCTTTTCTCTGTTTTCTCTCTCTCCTTTGAAGACTTTCAGCGTTCCTCTTTCCTCTTTTGCTATGCCACCCTACCTCTTTCTCCCCTCTGTTTGTTCTGCCTTAGGGTTTCTCCTTCCCTTGTGCCAGGCCCCATTATCTCCTCCTGCCAGATGTTCTCCATGCCCTGTATGTCACACATTTGTTATGTATGTTCCCTTCTTCCTTGCTGCCACTGCCACCTCTCAGACAACCACTACTATCACTGGTAGTGAGCACAAGTCTGTCATGTTATTATTTGTCCAGGCAGGGGTTAATTCATGTCATCTTTCTTGAGCGATGGACATGAGAAAAATGGCACTAATGATAAACTAATATGAGTGTGATGAGAGTGATGTTAGGCTGACCTGTCTGTCAGGAATGGGTATGTAAGAAACTGCAGCAGCGACAGGAACCAGCCTGGCTTTTCAGGCCATCGCCACTTGTAAAACAGCCTTAAATCCTTCTGTTTTGCCCATCTTAGTAACAGCCTGTTGAAACCATTTTCAATGTCCCATCATGAGTTAGAGTAATTCATGTTCTGTAATACAATAATTTATTTAATATTGTATCTTTTTGCAATGTTACATACTTTATCAATGTCATGTTTTACATCCAATAACCTCTTAGGTTTTCTATTATCCTGTTGCACTTAGTTTCACAGTTTGTCTATAGAAAAAAGATTCATTTTAGCAGCTTATAATTTGTCACTTTTTCATATTTTCTCAATGTTCTTTCTGCTGTTGTACTCTAAGGAGTATGTGAGCAAAGGAGACCATATTAGGAAGTAGGAAACAGGTCTACAGGAGTGAGTTATAGCACTGAGAAAGGAATATAAGCCACCAGAAGTTCCACAATATATTATTTTTTTCTCATTTATTAAACACTACTTGGGCCAGGGCATATTTGAAACATACTACGTGAGAGCCGTCAGAAAAAATTGTACTGTTGTAAAAATATGCACTGTTTTGTATTGTTTGTACTTTTTTTTGGTTACTGTTATATGCCCAGAGATCTTCCACACCTAGGCAGTGTATAATGCAGTATGTGTCTAATAAGTGGTTCTTCTTGTGCTCTCTGCACACTACCCTCTGGTATTTTTTAAAATCATTTCCTTAAGGAATCGCACTCCATGCAAGTGTTTAAATGTTGTCAGCATTTTTGCAGGTATATTTTATTTAAACCAGGGGCAGCCTGTGACTTCTGTGTGGCTTGAGAGTGGTTGAAGCGTGGATCTCCTAGCACGTTTGCATGACTAGTACACCCGTGCAAAGCTGTACTGGTACGTGAGGCACCAGTGTTAGGCAATCTGGATTCCTGGCTGTGGATGACAATGAATCAGCAGGCACAGCTGAAGGTGACAGTGACAAATGGCCCCAGGTCTCTGCTGCGTAGCCAGCAGAGCCAAGCCTCATTGCTCAGGCCAGTGATGAAACTAGTAGGGTTTCCTCCAGAGGTTCACATTCACAGCAATTTATCCTCAGTTCTTTAAAGTCTATGGAGTGAGTCTGCTGGCTCAGAGGCACAGGCAGATATAATCCTCTGGCCCAGGGACAAGACAGTTAATTGCTCTTGCTTAAAGGAATATCCATTTATTGTAGATCCTTCCACCACTTGGAGGACCCTTCTGGGTCCTGGCTTGTAGGTGTTTCATTCTTTAAATCTCACGTTATGATAAAACTCAGAATTATCTGAGTCAGTCAGTGTTTCACCAGTAATTCTGAGAAGTAGGAGTTACTGAAAATTGTGTGAAAATGCACACGTCAATGCCTTGAGATCAGCGCTCAGCAGTGTTAGGTGACACACAGCTGCTAATCCAAGGAGGTGGTGTTCAAACCATTATTTGGGATACAATTTTCTAAACCAAAAGTGTTATAATGCACTGCAAAAAACAATTTTAGAGAGTGGGAACTATTTTTAACATTAAATTTGCGTCTAGTATGGTTTGAATTAATAGCGTTCGCTTCTCTGCCCTTTAGAATCAGTTCCTGCTTGAACTAAATCTCTTTGGCTTATCAGAAAGAAATATTTGAGAAAATATTGTGATAACTGCGAGACTTGGAAATTTAATTGCTTTCATTTTGTACCCTTCTACAGATTTTTTTTTCCAGTGCTGGATATACTTGTCTGTGATAGGAACTGTAGAATGAATGACAACTTTTGTTTCCATAATGTTAGAAGGAGTCAGATGTTCAAAGTTCATTAAAATCTTTCCCTATGTTAGAAGCTCCACTGATACGCCATATGCAAGTAGGATTTTCTTCTTAGGGTCTTGAGAACTCTTTTTCTTTCTGTTTTGCCGTCCCTTTATTGCTGAATATGACCTGCTATATTGCTACCAGGTGTCTTTGAGGTGAAAGCTGTCATGTCAGAATAATCTGCATCTGGCTGTGAAGGATAAACTTTAAGCAGTTGTCCAAGAGGACTTGTTCTTGTTCCTGCCTGTCATGGCTCAGCTGCAAAGAAGTTACGCTGTCTTTTTGATGCTGTTACAAAGACTCCTTGTTCTCAGCTGTTTTGCATTTAGACGAACCGCCAAAGTTTAGACAGCAGGAATTATCGTAGAGATGGGGTATCACCAAGTCATCTTGAAAGGCTTGAATATCTGAATCCGTGTCTCTCATGTCTCACTCCCCTTGAATCCATGGGGGTGATTGAAAACATTGATCCCACAGTGGCAGTGGTCTCTTCTTTGTCTCTGACAGGCAGAATCCCTTTGCTTTCCACAAGGCTTTCAAGCATGGACCCTGCATCCCACCTGCCTATGATTTCCTCAGCGTGCTAGATCATAGCAGGGCTTACTGAGGAGAGGAAAGTAAGGGATAAAAAAGGTGACTAATTTTTGACTGAGGGCATTTAAATTCACAGCTGGCAGTTGCCATCATATCTCATTGTTAATACGAAGGCCACTGAGAGTCTGAGCAATACTTAACTGTCCTTGAAACACTTCATAACACTGCCCCCATGCTAGACGTTTGCATGGAGGTGACTGGTGTAGTGCTTATTCAGTGAGCATGGTAAACGAGTCACCAGAAACAGGGAATCTGTCCAGGCTTTTGAACGTCTCCTTGCAGACGTGCTGTTCCTGCGAGCAGCAGGGGGACAGGCGCTGGAGGGAGAGTGCAGCTCCCAGGTCTTTGTGAACTGAGGAAGGCAGCGCTACTGCTGGCAGCCAAAGGGCAGGCGGAGATTTGGAAATGGGGCTGTGGTAGTTTGTTCCGCTCATTATGCCCGGTTCTTTCCAGTCAGTTGGTTATCCATTAGCTTAGGAAGTACAAAAATCACCTGGAGGTATCCCAGCTTTTTTAGTGCACATTTAGAAGATGCATCTCCCTGTTGTTTTTGTGACTCTCTCTCCTCCCATTTGTCATCTTTCTCATTAGAGAAGAGATTATTTGCTAGCCACTTTGCCAACTCCAGGATTTATAGCAGCTGAAGAGAGTGTTTTAGGCAGGGAGGAGTAACTGCACTGACCACAAACTCCCAGAACTCTCCAAAAAGTAAATGTATTAAAGGTAATGATGTATCAATGCAATAAACTGTAAATGCAATAAAAATGTTGTACAGATGTTATTGCACAGAAGCAAAATGCATAATGTAAAAATGAAAAAAAAAACCCTAAATAGCTACTGGAACTTCACAGGTCTTAAATGTGCTGCTGCAGACACCTGTATGGTCCAGTGGCACCTCATACATCACATTAATTGCTTTGCTTGCCCGATAAACCAAACCTTTCAGAGTCCCATTCTTAAGCCTTTAATGCCAGACTTCAAAACTGGGGGGTAGGAGAATAGGGGAGAAGGGAAGCTGAAACTACTCTGTATTATCTTATTTGATTTATAGCACCTTGAATTCCTTTTTCTCATCATTCCTTTAACTTTAATGGAAGAAAGAAAACTCTCCAGTTCTCTGAAGCCTTCGCTTCAGAGAGCACCTATGTATGCTCCCCAGTCTTCTTTCCTTTTTTGATAAATGAGACTTAAGCAGATGTTTAAGCAGATATTTTTCTTTTGTTGTTGTACAGATAGGCTTATGAACTAATGGTTAATGTTATGGGCTAATATGAAGGATGTGCTGAAGGGCTGCTGTGGTCTGAGGCCCAGCAAGTGGCAGATATGAAGGGAACCAGGGTGCACAGAAATGCCTGCTCCTGTTGGAAGCAACTTTGTCTTTGCCAAGGGGGGGAGAGTGTGTGGGAAGTGGCTGGTACTTTTAGCAGCCTTACCTTTCGATGCATTGTGCTTACGATTTAGAGCTGCCATAAATTATCCATGCTGTCTTGTTTTATTAAACATGGAGAATCTGTGAACCTCTTTGTTCAGTTCTCTGTGCTGTGTATAGCTAACCCTTTAGTCATCCTCCTGTATATTTTGAGAATAAAAATCCCTGCAGCTGGAACACGTAGTATTGGCCATGTTTTTTGTCCAACAAAGGCTGGAGGAACACAGAGTTCAAATGAATACATAACGTTTTGTTAAACTTCTGGCAACTTTACATGGACAGACTTGAACAAATGACAAATTGTGCTTGTCAGCATAACAAACTGTGTGTTTCTTGTAATGTACAGTACTTCTGAAAGTGGCTATCAGCCTACCCGCAGAGAGTGTGTGTGTGTGTGTAGTGTTCCTGGGGAAACTAGGTTAATAACATAGTAGTGTGAAGTGAGACGTGGACTGCTGTTAATGTTTAAGCTGTATCTGCTAGTGTGCAAAACCAGGCTTCCTGATCTGTGGCTAATTGTGGTTGGGTAGAGAAGGGAGCCACGTGGAGATCAGCTCGGTAGGCTGATGGTGCAAGGACAGTGGGCACAGCCCGGCGCCTCTCCGTCTCTCTCTGCTGCGTGCAGCCAGCGGCAGGGCTCTGCGTCTGTGGCCGACGTCACCTCTGTCTGTGCGCTGCCAGGGCACAGAGCTTCGAAGGGCTGTCAGGGAAGAAAATCCAGAAGGCTGCAAGAGGTCCCACCTGTTGTCCAGGGGTGTGCTGGGCTCTTTGGAGCCTCCGGTTCTCAAGAGGACAAATTGGCATATATCTTAAGATAATCAATACCTTTATCAGGGAGATTTCAAGTACTTTTAATGCAACTTTATAAAACTTATTTTTCAGTTTTGTCAAGTCTCCTTTTTATGAGTCTTAGAAAGAGAATAAAGGCTGGTTTTGTTTTTGTTTGTTTGTTTGTTTTTTTCTTTCTCTTGTTAATTGGTATTCTGCTTTCTCTGGCGTTTGTTTTAGTTGACAGCAAGGGCACTAGTGTTCCAGTTTAGCAATACACTTTGTCAGTGAAATCATGATGACTAGCTATAGAAATGCAGTCAACATCTTTTAAACAAGCATTTCTTGATAATATTTTTTTCTGTAATTTCCCAATGACAAAACTGGGGGTTAAACAAAGTATGAAAAGGGTAAGTGTGATCCTCATGTCAATGCAACAGTAAAAGCCTAATCAGTGATTCTAAACTCCTTTAATTTAAAATATTATTATGATCTGATTATTTCTTGCAACACTCAACAGTTAAATTTTATACTTAAACACCGTATCTTCTTTCACTAGCACATAATCTACCAGTCATATGTTTTATGATGATGTGAGCATGTATCTTACCAGCAAATGTTCTGGCCAACAATAGCATCATTTTTTCATAAGTAGGAGGAAAAATATTTTAAAAATAGCTTTAGATAAACCCAACCAGCAATAAAACTTTGATTGTTAATGCAGAAGAAATATGCAATACAGAAAAATGGCTTTTCTAAGTATATCCTTTGTGACTGTCAAGCCATAAACTGCCACTAATTTATCTACAGTATTGAATGGTGATTTTAAAAACAAAACAGAAAAAAAGAAAGGATTATGGAACCAAATTATGTAATATTGTCAGGCAAGATTGATGTTTTTGAATATATGTGAGGAGAAGAGGAGGTATGTTAATACGTTACATGCTGCTTACACTAGGACACTGAAGCTAAAGCAAAATTTTGGTGCCTCGTTCTACTGTTGGAACAAGAAAAAATATTCTTCTCTCATAATTTCTTAAGATTAACCTAAAGTGATTGATTCTGGTCTTTACTTTCAGGTGTGTATTTACCCATGAAAAATACAGTGTGCATAACCATTGACTACATACCCATGAGCTCAATTAACTGTGTAGCTTCACTCTTTGGGAGTTGGTAGATGGCTGAGGTCATTATCATCTGTTGAAATGGCTTACTTCAACAACACAGAAAGTCTGTCTTTGCCATCATAATTGAGAAAAAATACCCTTCTACTTCAACAGTTATGGAAATAGCTTGTTTCAAATAGAAGTGCTAGGGATTGATAGCTGAGGAAGCACAGTCTAACTCTGTGATTAAAAGAAGCATACAACACTAATAGACTACTCTTATTCCTGCTAATATATAATGCTGTTGAAATGTCGGCAGTTTATGCAGTTGAGAATGCAGTATTTTAGTTTGTTAAAATCTTGTCTCAAAGGAGAACAATTTTAGAGAATCGAATCACGTTTAAAATTTGTTTGTTATTCATTTTGTTATTAGAAAAACTAACTGCAGTGACAGTCTATATAAAGAAGTACCCAGGCTGATAAAAAAATAAACAAATATAGCAAACAGAATCAGAAGTGGGGAAGGATTTGCAAAAATTTTTCACCGTTACCCTTGTATAAAAAAAGAGCAAAATTTTTGCTTTTCTCTCTTACACATGTATCATAAAATAGACCAAATGTGACAAGTAATGGAAACAGAAAATGAATGTTTAAACGGACATATATTTACAAGGTATATAACCTGGAGGGCTTGGGTTTCATGGGATGCTACCTGTGACAGAGGTGGTTTCTTGTTCTTGGCTCAGCACTACATTAAAGCAGTCTCAAATGTTTGGTCGCTTTGGACTACAGGCAGAGCAAATCCTTATGCACTGTGAGTGTGGATACAGTGAGATGGCATTTGTTTATCATGCAAATGTAGGGAGGAAGTTGGTTTTCAGCTTAGCTCCCAGTTTTGTGACACAGTCCAGTGTGACCAAAGATGTACATCTTGGTCTCTTTGTGGGCCAGTTCCCACCTATAAAAAAGGGGTAATCTACTGCTTTTTCCTATCCTTTGTCACTACAGTGGGACTGAACCATCCCCATATAATAGCTAGCAAAACTGTAAAGTCTGATTTGGGGCCTCAAGATTTTCTAAAAATAGAGATAATAATTAAAGTTGCTGTAGGAGCTTTGATGTTGACTATGACTTTTATGTGGTTAATATTGTGTTAGAGATGTACTCCATTAGTCATTTTTGTCTCTAAGCATTCTTGGGTATTTGTCAGTGCTCTAAAACAATACTTTTTTGCTGCAACATAATATTGAGATGTGGAGAGTTTCAGGTTTCAATCCCATGAAGACTCCTTGGATGCTACAAAGCGCATGTTGATCCTTATTCTCTAATTTGCTGCCAAAATGTAATCATCTGTTTGTCAGTGAGCTGGTGGCATTCTACAGTGAAACAGAGAATTTAATAGCCCAACATATATTTAGCCAAAGAACAAATTCACTGCAAGGAGATCACCTGCTACCCAAAGAAGCTGTAAATGTGCCGTATATGTAGAACTTCAGTAGCACCCTCTGAAGGCACAAACTGTGATTTGCCATGAATAATGCCTTAAAAACATAAAACCCTGAATGCACTGTTTACTGGGGGCATGTGACAGTGGTCTACAAATTACTGGAAAGAAGGCCATATGATCTGGCTGAAGTGAACAAGGTAAATGTGACACTTATGTGTGAAGCATGGTGGGAATTTCACAACAGGGCTGTAAGAATGCTTAAATGGCAGATTACTCTGTAAACATGACCCTCTGGTAAAAACACATACCAAATTCAGGACATTTTTGCTATTTTGGAATCACAGTTGTTTACAGCTAGAGAATACCTCTTGGTTTCTTTCAGCACAAAGCAAAATTAATTCTTTTTAAAAATGTGATTCAATAGGTTTTATGTGAACTCCATGTTTCATGTGCTTTTTCATTTCCTCTTCATTTCTTTCCAGTCACTGTCACCAGATGTTCATGTAAAGCATTATGTTTTCAACTCCGGGTGATTAAAACTTGGAATTAAGTCTCAACTAGAAAGCTGAGCAGTCTAAGTTCTTTGTACAGTCCATAAGTCAAATATAAAAATGTAACTATTCATACTTTGAAAGTAAGAAAATTTCTTGTGATTTACTTCCAAAGTAGATCATATGAAAGATCTATATTGGTTTCAGTGCCTTTAAGTCATTAAAAAATGCATCAACACAAGTGAGATAAACTCTGATCATATGTGCCTACCTTCCGTGTCCTTTTAGCAATGTCCAGCCTTCTTCAAGAGCTCCTATCAGACTAAGAAAAACTGAAACATTTTGGCATAGAGTGTGTTATGAATATGAACACCCCCAAAGAAGTATTTTTTCAAAATCTTTTGTGTTATATGGTGTAGTTGCATGGGAAGTTACTCGTGTAGTTTGCTGCATGAATAGCGTACAAGTGCGTGTTATTGTTACACGTAAAAAAATGGTACCACTCAATAGGCAATTTATCATCATCATTCAATACACTGATTTATCTGTACACAGCATCTGAGAAAACACACTTAAAAGACTTTGAACTGATGAAGAAAGACATCTGGAACCCCGCGTGGCTGGTATTATACATTGTTTCCATCTTATTTTTCTGATGTGTGAGTCCTTGACAGATTAAGTTGTGGAGAGTGATTCTACTTGGCTGGAAAAATAAAAGAAAAAAAAAAAGAACCTTCACACTATCAGCAATTATTTAGATTGAAATTATAGCCTATTCCGTATTCCAGAAATCAGTAATGTTAGGCAGTGGACAGGTGTTTGCAAGGCGAAGAGGTGCAGTAGTTAATGAGTTAGTACTTGTCAGGTTGATGACTGTACACTTGTTCTTTGCCTGTCCCACGTGGAATAGGATGTTAGGTTTTATCTGCAGGTGAAGGAAGCGAGAGCTGTGCACCTTGTTACTTAGCATGCTTTGGTCTTTTTAAACCACAGTACTAGTCACATAGCGAGACGGAATGTCCTAGAAGGACTCGATCTTCGTATCACTGTAGGTCCTGTTGCCTGGGTGTGCGCTAACATCAGCTACAAAATCATGCCGTCCAAAGGAATACTTAAGCCTTGCATTTGTTTAAAATTTGGCCTTGTGCTCAGAAATGTTTATACTGAAATAAAACATAGAAGATGACACGATTCCTATTCCAAAGAGCTCCCTAAAATCAAAAGCAAAACTGTGTAAAATAAAACCAGTCGTTGTTTCTGGCTGAAACTTTTAGCCAGAGCTGGTCTAATAGTTATAAAACACGGTCCAATATATGGTGTAATATAATATGTGTTAGACTGTTCTTTATCAGTAGTGTCAACTAGAACTAGGAAAATTTCTTTTGTTTTAAATATTTTACAAATATATGTCTGTATAAATGCACAGTATGTTTTTTGTGTATGTTTGTGTATATGTGTATATATGTTTATACAGAGAAAGATATCAAATTAGGTACACATGCACTGTGCACTTCAGGAACTTGGGTATTAACAAGACAGTAAATTACTAATGCAGCTGTTAATGCTTTAGCGTCTTCTCACTTCACCCTTGAAATTAGTAGGCCATATACTCACTGGGGTTCCCTGAGCCACTACTAGTAATCCAGCTGTATTGTCACCACACAGCTGGGAGTTCCCTAAATCTTTTGAGTTCTTCAACTGAAATCATATGTAAGGCTTTTCATCTGTTCTTTGAATTTCTTGGTACTAATGGAGTGGAGCCGTTTTGCGCTTGCCCAGATTACCTAAGGTGCTTTTGGAAACAAGTCAGCTTGGAAAAAATTATCGTGTTAGGTTAAAGATAGAAATGTGTGAAACATGAAAACTTGCTGCATTTTGCATTTAAAAATGTCTAAGTGAATCTTGGAAAACATGGAATGACTTCCCCCATACCCCCAAATCTCCGTTATTAATCTGGCTCTACGACTGATGGTGGCATTGCGGTACTATGGAATTGCAGTTAAAGTATATCATGCTATTGTTTTACACTGGATTTGAGCACTCCCTTTGAACCTGTTCTACTCTGATGCACTTTGGTTTGGGATGTAGATTGTGCATAGTTTTGAAATGCAAAGTGGCAGAATAGGAGACATCCTACTTCCTCTTGATCAGCTCCCATGGCTGTGCTCATAACCTCGCGCTAGAACATGTCTTTCTCCTAGAAACCTACAGTCACTTCTCACCACCAGCTTTTTCTGTTTCTGTTCTTATCAGCCCCACCACTTAAGAATTAGAACAACCACCTTAGACCGAATGAAGGAAATACTCAATTTTGTTTTTTGTGAAAAAAAAAATGGAGCCACCTCTTACCTGAAATCAGACTTACCTTTACCTTTTTCTTATCTGAATGCAAACGGAAGAATGAGAAGATAATCAGGAGAACTGAAAGAACGAATGGGAAAATGTGTGTTCCTGACGTTTCTAGCCCAAGGTCAAGACATCTGGAAACATTGGATAAGATACTTATGAACATGTGAACTCCCGGGAATGTCTTGCAACAACAGTTCCAGCTATGAGGAATTTAGAATTTCACAGTTTATTTCTATTCCAAAATGGAAAGAAAAGGAAATATTTGAACATTTTGGTATTAAGGAGGGAGAGGGATGCCATTGTCCGTGGAGAGAAAGAAGCTTCTCCGAAAGGAGAGGTGATACAGGACTGTCTTACAGTGTTCTGAAAAATCTCGCTCCATCCATTGACAATAAAAAAGAGCTTAGAGACAAAGTATTTTCTAAACCCTTTAGCCATTTTAAAACTCTCTCTCATAATGGAATGTTTTTATTATACATACAGCATACAGTTTATATATAGGTTGCATAGGTTTTAAATGCATTGACTTGGTGCAAGGATGTAGGTAGAAAGGGAACATAACTGTGGGCATGCTTAGCACCAAACTCTTAGAAACCAACATGGTTTGCAGACTTTTCTGTTTTGATGAAATGTCTGTTTTGCTGAGAAAGCCTGAGAATGTTTCCAAAAGTTCCAGATCCTTATTCCTAGAATATATCTTCTGATCCTTTAGACTGGTGACCTTACTTCACATAATTGTTCTTTTTGGTTTACGTAAAGGAAGGGGGGGTTGCGCCCAACTGCTTTATAAATAAAAGTCAAGCAAACTCAGCCTAATGTATGCTGTTTATAGTAACTTATACAGTTAATGGTTGAAAATGTAACCAGAATTCTTGTTTTGTATTGTTTTGATTTTGTGGGGGACTTTTTGAAATAAGGCCAGTAAGCACTGTCCTGTATGGGGAACTGAGGGATGTTCTCTAGCCTACAAAATATACAGAGCTTGAGAAAATAGACAGTATAAGTTTAATGTCTTTCAGTCCATGCCTGAATATCCTAAAAAGTAAATTAAATTCAAAAACTAGTAAGCACACAAAAACTGAGTCAACAAAGTTACTCACCTGGAAGCATAAATGCAAATTTCAGAATAACCTCAAGTTTCTCAGTGTTAAAATCTTTGCCTAGGAACATTTATGAAGAGTACTGTAGGAAAAAAAGATGATCTATAGGAAATGTTTGTTTTAAAGAATACTAAATCCAGATTTATTTTTTTAGTCACTCATGTAATTTTATTGCTCCTTCTTTGTGCATGCTTTCCAGAGAGCAACATTCTATAAAACATAAGAGAAAGTCAAGAAGTTAATTAACACAAAACTTTAGGTAAAATTTATGCCTTTGAAATACCACATGTATGAATGCTGTTTAACTCATATGAAGAGACAGAACATATGTGGACGATTTTTCAGATTTTTCATGCCAATTTACCACTACTTGCAAATTCCAATGAGTAAATTATGAGCTGAAGAATAAATTAATTTAAGAGCCTGTGCAGTGATAAGCAAAGTTAACATAAAGTGGGAAACAAATATAAACCAGAAAGAAGCCTTTATGTAACTGATGGGAAAAGAACTTGTTTATATTTCTTGTCAGTGCATCCCCAGTGTGTCCTTACATGCTTGCCGCTGTGTTGTTTAGAGGAAAAAAAAATTGCCCATGTGGTTTTAAAACCTTAACTGAATTATTTTTTTCACAAGAGCAATAACTCGAACATTTTATCAGACAACGAAAGCCAAAGATGTACGGTGAAACACTCTTTCAAGCTACAAAAATATATAACTGTCAAAATAATAAAAATTAAAAATCAAATAAAGATTTTCCTTTAACTTTTATTTCTTTCTTGAAAAACAAGAATATACATAACAAAAAAAAAAGTCAATATCCCATCCAGCTGTGGACATAAACAAATAAATGCAGTAAAAAGTTATTAACCCGGAAATGGGATTTGCAAGCAGTTATTGGTTCTGACCAGATTGTGTATAAGAAAAAAAAATAAAAAAATCCTACCCTCAAGACCTACCATAATCAGCTATAAAGTCAGTGCACATTCACTTTAACAAGTAAATTCATTTTACTTAGTTATCTAGTGGACATCGATGGGGTTGCCCTGTAGTTTTATGAGCGAGGAACAAATTCCTGCAGGTACGTAGAGCAGTGGCACACTCACACTCTTGGGGTATTTTAAGGCTGTGACTTACAGGATACATGCACAATGAAAGAGGAGTCCATGTTTCTTAATCTAAACTGATGCTTTGTTAAAAGAATTCTTTATAGTTTTGGTAAACGACAACTGCAAGTAATTTTAAGGCACGTATGCGTAAATCTGTTACTGGTGCTTTCTGCTTAGGCTCTGCTCCTCCCTCAAAGTGCAATGTAGGACGCTGAAGAGCTGCACCCTTGTCCCAGATCACTTTAATGTCTGCATTGAGCCGAGACTTTTTTTTTTTTTTTACTTTTCTATCACAGGATGTGTTCCAGCCTAGGATAAAAGCAAAACTGAGGACAGTGTGTTGCAGAAATATCTTATTGTCTTGCTCCAACTGCATGTTTGAATGTAGCTTCCCTGCTGGTGTGCTAGCACAAGTAGGGAAAGCCTGGGATGGGTTGATGTTGGTATGAGAGCTCAACAGGCCATACTTCTGCCATTGGAGCAGAACAGAGAGGGACAGCTCCCCAGAGCTGCTGGGGACCCTGGCTCCGCTAGAGCAGATTCACTCTTATCCTGACAAGAACTACATCATCTTCAAGTACGTACCCGGAGATTTCAGGGGAAGCTTCCTCCCCTGAGGACTAGTCTAAAAGCCTGTATCATTAAAAGCAGGTGTTATGTCTTTTCTAATTAACGGTATTTATCCTAATGGTATGATTCAGATCCAGGGTATTTTTCGTGTCCTGTGGTCCAAGGATAGCTGATTCATATTGTCTTCATTGGCCTGGTGGTGTATTTTGCTGGTGTTACTCAAGCTCAGCCTTCACTTAAGATGTCTCTTGGTGCATTAGGCCGTGTCAGGCACACACAGGGCACAGCAATATTCCTGTCTCAGCAGCAACAACGGTCCCACAGACCTGCTACTCTCATTCCCACCCTTGCTGATCCATTTACCCTTTATCCATGGTCACTTGTGTTCAGCCATTGCAACATCCCAGACAACACCCTGGAAGTGTCAGCATCTGGCTTGCATTCCTACAGCTCCCTCCTGGGCATCACCCTCTTTGCTTTTCCTTCTTCCCAGATGTGTTGGGTGCTGCACACGTTGCCTGAGTTGTGTGAACTTCTCAGGTAACAACCCATGTAGTGACCTGCTCCTGAGCTCCTGTGTGAACTTTCTCCACTCCTCTACCCTCTTGCAAAGCCTTTATCTCTTCCTTTGTCAGGCTTTCCCTGACGTGTCTTCTTGCTCAGGTGGCTGAGTATGTTTGATCAGCAGCACCCACCAGTGTGTGTCACCCTGAGCATGACAGCACTTGAGCGCAGGGATTCAGCTATCATGCATGTAGTGCATGCTGCTGTCCCCCAGGAGGTAGGAGAGGCACCAGTAGACTTCCTTTGCCCAGTCTGAGGTGTGTGGAGCTCAGGAATCTTGTCTAGGCTTTCTCAGTGGTGTCGAGAGAGAAAGGGAGTGCTTTCCCTGCAGCATTGACATCCCCTCTTCAGACAGATGTCATTGTCCCCATGGCTGGAGGGCAGATCAGAGCATGTGCCTTGGACTGGCTGCCTAACTGCAAGAAAGCTGATGTAGGCTCTGGGAAGTCCTTGGCAAGTGTCTCCGTTTCATCTGATTGCAAAATCAATGACACAAACAGCAAGATTTGGAGAAAATGGCTCTTATGTGAAGTTGTCAGTGCCACTGCACTTGCTCACTGAGCTCTGGATGTGAAATTAGCAAAAATCATAGCAAAGGACCTCCCACTCCCTTCAGATACTAAGGTCAGTACACACTCACATTGACTACGAAACAATTCCATGGAAAAAGAGAAAAATAAACCAATGGAGAAACAAGAATTGCATTCCTGCAGAGTGCAAGGCCATTACCACGGTGAGTGGAATAGCTACAGTAAACCAAATATCTGTCTTGCAGAGTTCAAGATGGAGCCTTGCCTGCTGAAACTTGCAGCCTCTCGGGCTGTAGCCCCTTCCTTCAGATGACAGATACAGCCCTCAGGGAATTGGCGAGATGCCAACAAGACACTTATTTGGGTAGGATTTTGCTGACTGTGGTAAATAGATGAGATTGGGAAGAAGGGTGGGCTCACACATGTTTGTGTGTGTCAGAAATATGAGTTCAGTAGAGTGGGAAGCCAGGAAACTGTTCATTTTAGTGAACCACGGCATCTGAGCGGAGTGTATTGAATTTTTAATCCACCCAAACTGAAGATTCCTTTGGTGTTCCATAAACTGTGACAGCAAAGCACTTTGTTCTACTCGGTGTGTAAAGCCTGGCAAAAGTCTTGTCCTGTCCACTCCAGAGTTGTGCTACTTGTGCAATAAAGAAAGCAGAGACTGAGGTGGCTTTTCCAGTTCATGTCTTACATACCTATTTACTAAATGCTTAATTTATTAATTAATAAAATGTGCAAGTAGTGATAAGTGTTTCTAATATTTTTCCCAAATAGGTGTCAATGCTGCAGAAAGTCATACTTGTAAACTGCCTCTCAGTTACTTCAGGGATCTCCCTCATTTAAATCAAAACACTAATTTCTTTCAGCTGGCAATAAAGGACAAAATTCAAATAAGAAAAAACAGGATGCAAAACTGAATCAAAAAACCTATAACATGACTTGAAAATAATGTGAGTCTCATCCTTTTTGATACCTTATAAAGGTATTAGAGATGACTGATGCTACAAAGATGCACGGAGTTTTTTCTGTCTTCTAGAAGTTTTTCTTGTGTTATGGAGAACACAGAGCCGCCTTCCCAATGATTATTCAAAATAAAATACGAAAGAAAAAGATAAGCAGCAATGACAGTGTCCCAACTCTCTCTGCAATGAACATTTGACTGGCTCACCATGCAGACTGCCATACCTTAACGCCTGCTCAGAAATGCAACTCTCTCTCCCCAAGACCTTTCTACGTGTTCGTGTCTGAGAACCTACAAGGGTCAGTGACCTAAGCAGGGCCTAAGCAAAACTTTTTGTAGCCACTGGGGAGTGTTTCTACCTGGATTTAGTGGGTTTGAGATTGAGTCCTATAACCAGATATAAAAGAGACTGCTCTAAATCCAAATAACATTCTTTTCACTGAGTGATTGGGGAAAAAGTGAATCAGCAGCCTAAGCAGTGAAAAATAGCTGTGTTTAAAAGTGACTGTCAGTCCATGTTTAAAAGTGACTGTCAGTCCAAATTATCTGGCATATTGTAAATGAGGAGAACAGGCATTTCTGTCAGACTTTTGCTTTATAAATGTTCTTTTTACTTTTAATGGTTTTTCAGTTCATAAAGGTCTGGGAGCACTCCAAGCCTTGTCTTGCGGTGAAGTCAACTTCTAAATACAAGCAGGAAGTATAAAAGAAATAACAAAATTTCATTTATTCATTTTCACATCTTCCTACTGTTGGGTGAGTATATGGATATAAACGTGGAGAACCACCAATGGTTTTCATATCTTAGTTTCACTACCATGGTGGCAGTAGTGTGTTTTCATTTCTGCCATATATAGCTGTGAATATAGCTAAACCTGAATGTCAAAACCTAGACTTTGGGTAGATGATGATAAGTTGGTAAGGAATATTCTAAGTTCAATTCTTAGCCAGGGTATAATTCTGGAGGAAATGCACTTTCACGTTCAGTATCAAATCTTACTTGCACTTCATGCATTATTTAGTTTTCTGCTGTTAGGACTCTGGGAGGTCTTTTAGTCTGAGAAAGAACATTCACTGTCTATCACAGTTTGAAAACTATGGAAAAGTACATGGATTAATTGCATTGTTTTTATTACTTAAATGTCTGGAAACTACTAATATCAATAATAAATTAAAATTATAAAGTAATAAAGAAATATGCATTGATCTCTATACACAGGTCTGTAAGATTTGCATTTCCTTCTTGTGTAAGGCTATTTTAAGTTTTGCACAATTTTATAGTTGAGATACAAAGGGAAATTTGAGGGTAGCTTTCATATCCATGAAAAGAAGGAATTATTTTGCAATGAAATAATTGTAATCAGAAAAAGAAAAGTTAAGCACATTTTAAGAGTTCTAAGTAAATATTTCTGAGTCATCCAGAATAGCAATCACATAAATAATTAGAAAGGTGTTAAAATGGATTCATTTATTCTTTATATGTAGTAAATTCATCAGTTCAAAAGCTTTCTGCATGGCAAACCACACAATCAGCTGGGAACTGGAGTCAAAATGGCGGTTGTAACATATTTTTTTAATGTAGTTTCAGTTTTAGATGAAAATGTCTTTTACAAAATAAATGTTTTTGGAGTACAAATTAAAAAGACAGATTATGAGGAAAGTCATCTGAATGCCTGGGACAGAAATAGAAATGACATAGATAAATATTATATTATTTCTGCCTTCAGGACTCACAAATGAAATATACTTTCATCCTTGTTTTCTTAATCCTAAAGCCTCACTGTGAACATATTCATTAAGTTTTAATGTTAATTTGGAGATTAAATTTACTAAAGCATATTCATAATTTTGCTAAGCACATGCGTTTTATCCACAGAAGTTTCCTCGGTAGCTTGCCAGCAGCACAAAGAATTGTGGAATCAGTAGTGAGCTATTTTATTTTGAAAGACTGAACTGAGACTTGATAGGAATTAAAAATAGCTGTGCTTGTTGGCTAAATGAATAATATCTGTCATGTAGATTCACAGTATGAATTAGATGATAATCTCTGAAATAATTATCTGCAATTACTCCATTACCTTAGGGAACTAGTAAGATAAAAGACTGTGAAAGCATAAATTGTGTGTTACAGATCGTTTCAGACCTTCCCCTGTTGATTTGCACTACACACAGGAAGAACTAGTTTCAGCTTGAGCGTTCGCTCATAGCTTTGGGCTGCATACATTTGGAAAAGGACCTAGTCCTGCCCCGCTCCTCTGGCTGGATATCCTCTGAGAGATCACATTACCCTTCCGAATGGCACTGTTGCGCACCTGGCTGTCCTGTCGGCTGGACATCTCAGGCACGGGACAGCCCGTTTGCACCGTCTGCTTGAGAGAGAGTGGACTTCTGACATGCAGCCTCCTTGAACCCTGCAGAGGGTGAGTGGAGAGCAGCAGCGCTCTCCTTGAGCAGGGTCTGAGCAGGGCTGTAACAGATATGCTCCTTCTCGCTGTCAGCCCGACATTGTCCAAGGTGACAGGATGCCCATGCTTGCACCTGTTGTGCGATGCTGGAAGTCGATGCCATGAACGAATACCTTATTCTGCACTTCCCTGGACTCACGTTCTCAACATTTAATGTCATACCCCAAATCCATTTCTTCTCAATGCTGAAGACATGCTGGGTTCTGGAGGAGAAAACCTTTGAAGCAATTTCTCCTCCTGCACTCCATCTCCTCATCCTGCATATAAATACCGAGGACCAGATCACTGACCACAGCTTTATGAAAATAATTAATGAAAATAAATGAAGCCCTCTCCTTGCATCAGAAGTGTGTCCGGAGAACTATTGCTCATTATGAGAGTAAAAATATCCTGCCCATCTTCAGTGACTGACCCTGAGAACCATCTGTCTCTCTCTTAGAACCTATGGTTTTCTTTAAGTTTCTAAAAGTGCAGAGTTGCACAAAGTACGTGACAGCTATTAGAGGATGGAAACTGAGTTGTAACATTTCGTGCCTTATATACATCAGGAAAATGTGCACTCCCACAATCATTTTGGTTAATTAAGTATTCAGTGTCTGACTTCAGCCAACACCAGGGAATGAAAGGGAGATAAGTGTACCCAACCAAACTGACAGGTCTGCAAATGATAGTAATGGAATCTAGTCTTTTTGGACAAGTTATGTTGCATTTTTGGTTAATGACAGAACTATCATATCTGTCAAACTGACATCAGAATTTTTAGAAATGCAAATGGAATTAAAAAAACAGTAGATTAAGTGGACACAGATAAGGGTCGGGGGGGTAGTTTCTGTGAAATAACAGCACTTTGCCAGATGTTTCCATGCAAAACCAGATGGAAGCTGTAGCATTATTATTATTTTTTTTTTAGCAGAATACAGAGTCTAAGTTGCAAGAGATATGACTGCCATCATAAAGACACATGTGAGCCAGTTTTAAATTAATTGGTTTGGCTGCCAATAGTAGTATGGTTATGGTGAGCATGGCCATCAGCTGTCCAGGACTTTTCCAGATGGGCTCAGATCATGGTATACAGTGGCTAGTAAGTGAACAAGTTAATCCAAGATAAACTTTTCCACACCTTCTTCTCCTCTACTCACACCTCAGCAACGCAGTATGGGTATTTCCTTACCTCATGTTATGAGAGGTACCTACGTTAAAAATAGAGGGATTACTTAGAGTAACTTAGCAGCGTGGGGACTTGTGTTATGAGAAAACTGTATCACCTGTGATTTCTTTGCCTGACTTCCATTTGTGCAATTAAGAGAATTTTATGTTTTCTCACGCCAGGGATAACTAGTATGTATATTTGCTCCAGAGAATAATGTGACTTAATAGCGAGGGAGGCCATGCCTGTATGTGGGAGATAACAAAGTGCAGGAGAGCCTGAATTAGCACTGAAGTGTTTCCTGCTGTTCTTCGACCCCACTAACCTTGCTGCATGCCAAACCTGCGCTCCCCGTGCGCATGCAGCTCCCCAGCTGGGCCAGCTCCTTCCCTGCTTCGCTGTTTTCTCCTGTGACCAGTTTCTACCTTTCTCCTTAAAATTGCCGCAGAGGGGAATACTTTTCCTCTTAGCAGCTCTGGCTACAGGCTGTGGTTAGGTCTGTTTTGTTGGCTGATGCTGATTTTTGTGCTTCAGCCATAGTCCTTTGCTCAGCTATGTTTTCTATTTCTGCCTCGAATTTATCAGGCTGTCGAGACAGAAGTGTCCAGAGAATATTGCTAAATATTTTGTCAGGGCTGGATTAGTTGCAGGCACAGGTCTGTGTGAGCGTTCATGTCCAACAACAGTGTCTTAGCTACCTGAGGTTTTTCTGTCAATTCTGGCTCAACATTTCCCTAACGTGCTAGGGTAATGCTAAAGGTCCCTTCTGCTGCCTCTCCAACTCTGTGGGCTGACATAATACCACTTTGTATGACACGGTGTTGTTATGCAACAAACATATGACATATCACCTGTCTCCATGATGTGGCTAATTCAGCCATGTCAGCAAGACACGTTAGCTGCAGAAGCTGCATCATTAATTCACAACGTTAGTGTGTCAGCATGAATTTCATGGGCCTCACAGGACAAAGGTTGTTCTTCAGCCCCTTGAATGTGCTCCAGTGGAGGAAAAGCACTGAATTTGTAAATGGTACAGGTGTCTGATCTGGCCACCACATAAACATTATTTTCTAGGCAGGAAATTCCTCCTCAAATGTGTACTGAGATTTTTTTTCCTCTGCAATTTGCTTCTCCCTTCATATGTGAATGCCAAGCTGGTTTCTGCTTCTGTGTGTTCTGTGTGTTCTGCTCTGCTGTGTTCTTCCCTTCTGGGCACAGAAGAGGAGGGATTCATCTCCTGTATCTTCAGACGCCTACCCTGGAGAGGCACACCTTGGACTGTCTTTAGTGTCAGCTGAAAGAAATGATCGTTCCTGGGACTCTGGACTCTGAACTAGTCTTACCTACTAGGGGAACTAGGGAACTCTTACCTACTAGGTGGGTAAAGTACTTTAGGACAAGGAGAATCAGGCTTTTGAAACACCTAAGGTCTGAAGCCACCTTCAGTGACTGCCAAAAGGGCCTAAAAAGTCTGAATTTAGTCACATGAATACTGCCTAAGAGGACAAATTTAGACCTATTGAGTGGCTCAGATGACTACTAGTCACCTTACCCTAAGTAAGGTCAGCAGGACAGGGTCAATGTACCAAGTAAGTGTTAAATTTGGGGTCTCCTTTGAACTTGTCTGAAGCATGGGCCTAAATTGTGTGGTGATTCTTAAAAACCTAGAGAGTGAGTAGCAAACCAACTTCTAGCAGTGCTTCTTTCTTAGGAGAGAAATAAAGATAGAACATGTATCTGAATGTCCAGGGGTTTTTGTTTCTTGTATAAACAGATTATTTTTATTTAGAGTGGGGCAGGTTTGCCCTGTCTTGTCCTCAAACCATTCATAGCTACAATCAACGGGGAGATACTGCAGAGGAAATTAGGAACAGGCACTCCTGTGAGTTCAGTGTCAAGTGATAAGCTACACAAAAGGTTACAAATTAAAAAGACTCACTCTTTGACAGGTAGGAAAAGTATGAAAGCAACATAATCTAGAAGGCATGGCAAAAAAAATAATAACTTTTACACACTGGAGGTCCTTGCAAAAATTCTGAAAAAAATTGCTATCAGCCATCACTGCTTCCAGAAAGAAAATAAAGGAAATGTATATATGTAAGGTTCTTTTGTTCTTTTCCGGGAATGTGTTTTTTTCTTATCTTGTGGCTACAGCTTTCCCTAAGATAAAATAATTACCAAGCATAAGGCTAGTTTTCTGACATCATAATTGTATCATGAAAGTTGTCTTAAAAGACTGTCTAGGGGATTTGGCTTTGAAAAATTTAATTAGCAAAATCTACAATTTTATTTAAAATAGTTATGTTTCCAAGAATTGTAAAGATAGCTTTGATTGCACATAACATGCTTGGTATTTGCAGTAAATCCTTTTTCTTAATTTTATTTAAGGACAAGTAAAATAGCTCCATAGCTCTAGTTTTCTAATCGGAGGTCTTCTGAAGTGTGTATTGAAGAAGAATGGAAATACTGTCTCTTTTTTCTGATACCACAAGAGTTGTGTTCAGTTCTAAGTAACATAAGCACATTGAGCTGTATGCAATGTAAAGTTGTCAGAGTTCCTCAAGTTGCCATGTTTTAGACATCTCTTGTCAAAGTACATGGCACATGAATGACAACCACATTGAATTGTTGTTCTAAGAAATGTTCTTCAGAAACTTTGCATTGAAAAGGTAATTCTTTGCTGAATGCTTAATCACTCAAGATGAAAAATAGTCTCACAACAATACTTCATTGCAGAATTTGCTGAAATATGAGGACAGCTAACAGGAGCCATGTAGGCATAGAACCTCCTGGTAGCAGGCAATTCATTTTTAGACCGAGCCTCATGTCCCTTGTCCTGAGTTTTGTGTGGAATCACTTCTGATGGTCTGTCCCAGGAAACTTGTATTCCTTCCAAACGCTTTGGGAAAACTGTGGTTAGACAACCATACCATGCTGTTGGTGGGCTGGTGGAACTTAATAAGCCTGATTTTCTCTGCAACTGTTATAAATTGTCCCTTGATGATCCTTTCTGTGTCTTTGATCTTAAAACACAATTTGGCTTATAAAAAGGGCAAGCTAAAATGGTCTTTTAACAGAAACCTATCCTTTTGAACAAACAGGATTTTGTGTGACGTGTCTGCAGAAAATACTGATCTGGAAAAATTGTATCTCAGTTTATGGTGGTTGTAACTGAGTTGTGTCATAGACTGATGACATCTCTGTGGTTTAGTTTCTTTGTGTGGACTTTGTCTGGCATGATACCTTAATCAGGGAATACTTCTATGTGGCAATGTAGTTGTTAATATTTTCTAAAGCGGACATACCTGCTTCACTGTAAAAAATCCACAAACAGACCATGGAAAAACAAGAAAGGTTTTAGGTGTCATAAAGAAGTGAGAAAAGCCTTAAATTTATTTTCTTTGCAAATCAGCCCTCAGGGCAGATTTCTCTGAGCTAGGTTAGCCCAGTGGAAAGTGTGAGCAGAACTGCAGCCTTCCAGATGTCTGAAAGTTTTCTGTTCTGTGGTACTTTGAGTTAAACATATTGCAAGTAACATGCAAAAGGACCCAGACTTAGTGAAAAAGTGACATTTCAAAGGGGTTTTGCCAGCATTGTGATATTAAAAGCATTTTCAAAGCACTCCAGTGAAGGCCCAGGTGCCTATCACACCCACGCACAAGTGCCAGAAAACTTTTCTATGTCATCAGAGGTTTCCATTTCCTTAGGAATCTCTGTATATCATGGGGCTCCAAGGCAGCCAGCAAGGATTCAGCCTGGGTAACAAATGATGAATGGGAAGCTGCCGCTTCCATGTTTTTTACTGTTCAAGACACATTTTAAGTCTGAATGACAGCTCCAGGATCACACTCTGTTCCTTGCGCATCTTAAAGAAAAACAAGTCAAAAAAAGAACCGGGCTCAGTCCCCTGCCAGACATGGAAATATCTGTTCAAAAAAGCAGCCACTACTACTTTGAGGGCCAAATGCTGGTTACCAGTAGGCTAAGTGGGTGGAGAGCATCTAAAGGGCTCTGCACCCAGACACCGGGAAGCAGCAGTGGTATTGATATATTGCTGCTGACGATTTATGAGATGAGATTCTCATAGGCTGTTCAATAAAGTTCAGACCCAGGAAGAAACTTATGGCCCATCATCAGTGAGACCCTCAAAAAAAACAACAGTGAAGTTCCCCTCACCTGTTCCCCCAGTACGTATTTATTGGTTTCAGGGTATTGGTGGCTCAGCACCACATGACTGAAAGAAAGGCTTGCAAGCTGAATTTCAGCACTATTGGGGGAAAAAACAAACAAGGAAGAGAGAGGTGCATTAGACCCTTGTACAGTTACGTGCTGTAAGAGTGGACACATCTTTCTTTATGTAGTTGCAGAGGCTACAGCAATAAAGTAAATGACTAGGCTGTCTGGGCACTAGTCCTAATTAAATCCCAGTGAAAACTTAAAGCCTTATGTATAGCTGTACAACTCATATTAAGGTGGCCTTTGAAAGGAAAAGAACTGGAAAAATATTTTCAAGAAAGTTACAAATCTTGCATTATTAGAGCTCTATGAAGAAAAGCACGAAGATTTATTCAGAATTAGTGAAAGATTTTGAATAGATCTGGATAAAGGACTTTGAAATTCCAAAGGGATGTGCATATGCTCATACAAAATATTCTGTCTTCTACCCAATGCTACATATTACTCACCATCTCTTTCACTGATTCATCTGAGGCTATGTAGAAGCGCATCTATGAGAGGAATCCCTGGAAATATGTTTTCCTATTATTGCATGCTCAAGTTGCAACTTGCAGGGCAATAATAGGTATAATATTAATTCTGCAGTCTTTTATAAAGGTGTTACTGGGGGATCACACTCTCAAACTCCCTTGGACTTTGTAGTAATGATGAAGCAGGGGGTTCCTCTCTGAAAAGGTATATAAATCCAATTTCAGTGCATGTGGCCAGCTTACGCTTTTGTCAGGAGAAGGATGCTATGATTTTAACACAACTTCTGTAGGAGAACTTATTTGGGGAAGAATAATCATGTTAATACAGGGAAGATACTCAATGGATCAAAACTCAGTGGCCTTCTGAAACAGACAGGGAAAGCAATGTGGCTTATCTGACAACAAATATTTCCCTGCAAATAATCAAATCCCATGATAAAATGTGTGAATCTGTGCTATGCTCTCAGACTGTAGGCTTCATGTCTGAAATAAATAAAACAGTCAGAGCAGCAAAAACTTAAACTGGAATTAATTGCTTATGTTGAAAGCCTGAGAGCAGGAAATAATTATAGCAGCGGTGCAAAAGATGAGTTGTGTCTCCCTGGTAAGGCTTAGACACTGCACGACAGTCACATAAACTACCTTTTTAACAGCTGCCACTGTTCAACAGTTCTGCTTTAAATAATAGTGGCCATTGTCAAACTCAGCCATGGCCAGTATTTCAAATTGCTACTTTGATTCTACTTCTTGTCTCATTTTTCTGTTGTAGAGAGCATGTCCTTCAATACTGAGGTCATTGTTTACTAGCTAAGTTTGTCAAATATGTTTTGCAGACATATTTTGCATTCTCCAAGATATTTTTTAAATTTACTCATGTACGTTCAGAGTTTGATCATACACACGGTGATTTTAACAAACACAGACTTCTCACAATAAACAAACTTACATTTATCTGCTGCTGTCTGTATACATTTTTCAGTGTGGTTAGAGTTCATTCTAATGTATGTTCCCACCAGCTACACAAGAGGAAGATCGTATCAACTGCTGGAAATTTGGAACAACTTAATGACTGAAATTAGAGGGGCAACCAATAAATATTTTCCAGCATTACAAAAGTCACATACATCCAAGACGCCAGATGCTTAATGGCATCAATAAAGAGTAGGTTCTATATGTCAGCATCATGTAAATGAGATTTTTGAAATAAAGTTCTTCTTCCTCCTTGCCGACAGAGACAAGATGGAGTTACACCATCTCCAAAACTTGGAAGTACCAGGGAAGAAAGTAAATAAAAGTAGTTGCATTTGAGGCACCCCAGATGAATATTAATATAAATATCAAACCTCCAAGAACTAGCAGTTAACCACTACATATCATCTAATAAGTGAGCTTGAAATGAGTAAGACTGGGCACTTTGTTACACCACCAGACTGATTTAGATGATAGAATGAGGCTAGATTGTTTTCTCTTGTCATAGAAGTTGTGAAATTAGATAACTAAATGTTAGAGCAACTCATCTGTTGCAGCTCAGCTGTTTCTTGAAGCATTGCTTTATTTTCATATTTGCTTTTAATACCACGGAAATTTGGTCCAGAAGAATTTGTGCTGCTATTTCAGTAACATTCAGATCTTGAGTGAACTGCAAAATTGCTCTAGGATATCGTCTCATTTCTACAATACTTCTTCCTTGCAACAACTTAAAAGCAAACAATATGAAAAGATAAATCTATTAAACATAAAGCTGGGAGTGCCCCCATGGAATGAAGTTATATGATGAGACTAGAGGTCTCTGTGCCAGGTAGTGGGAAGAGAGAGTGCCAAGTAAAAAATGAATGGTGGAAAATTGGCATTTAAATAATTGTAAAGGAAAACAGAGATTGCAATAGGCTATCATTAAAATGTGGGCTTTTAAAATCAAGAGCTGGTTGCAATTTTGACAATTCTAAGTTGGCAGATGGCTGCAAACAAAATTACACTTTTCATCTTCTCTGGAAATAGTAGTTAATAACTTTTAGGCATTTCTGGCCCGTGGGACTCCAAAAACAAATCAGTGTGCCTAGATGAGATACTAACTGGTGGTTCATGAAAACTGGTGCCAGTATGAACAAATTCAGAGCAGTGTGGTAATGAAAACTATAAATTATATAAAAGAGTTTGTAGATGAAGGAGACTACGGAGGAAGCGAGGATGAGAAGAGAGAAGCCTGGTGAGATCTGTTTAATTGGCATTGCAATAGACGGTTCTGTGAAGAAGCAAGGATTTCTTGTAAGATGCACTTCTGTCTTCCCTGAAAAAAAAAAAAAAGGCACAGACCTGCAAAGTATGTGTTAGCCAGCTGTAAATAAAATTCCATATATTGCCTTTTTGTGGGAGAGAGAGATGCTTTGGTCAGTACCATGAGCTGCATCCCTGCGTAGCCCTCCTGTGAACACGAGACAGGGAAAGTCTATTCTGAGAATGTTCTGGAAGAAAAAGTGACAAGTTCTGCCATCTTTTCTGTTAACTTAGTCTCACAAAGAGAAAAGAAAAAGGGTGGCTCTTAAGGGACATGCTGTCATCTGCAAAGCCATAGAGAATATGGTGTGTGTGCATTTCTGAAATCATCGCAAAATCATTATGTCACTCAACAGATAGCCCTTGCTTTTAAATAAGAAAATGAAATATTAAACACTGACCATGTAAGTTAAATACATGCAATCAAGAAAAAATGTCTGTGATGAGCCATGTAATGAAACTGACCTACTTGGCAAAATACCATAGAAAATTATTGCAAAAATATGAGTAACAAACTAAAAATGTTCCCAAACAGAGCTGATAAGTGCTTGTTTTTAAGGAATGCTACACTGTGCTGCTTTGGTAAATTCTCATTAAAAAATCCTTAGCACAGCTGTAGCAGAAAATCCATTTTGATTAAAGATGCATTCACACTAAAATATTAAATGGGAACATCAACAATTTGTGTAAGTATTTGGCATATTTAAGCCATACATTCATGTAATCATACTGTTGGGCTTTTCTATTTTTTTATTTTTTGTAAAAAAAAAAAGCGTCAAGAAAAAATGCAGTCTTGTCTCATACTGTCTTACTTGGAGGTAATGTTATTTAGGTTGTTAATCTTTTGGTTGAGTTCAGCTTCCTAATACAGTTCATTTATACTGAAGCCATGGAATTAGAAAATAGATGTCAACTCTTTATGTATGTATTTGCCTCATGAAAGATGGCAAGGAAAAATGCTTCCATAGGAAAAGAGCAATGGTCAGTGACACCGCTCCTGCAGTATTTTTTAAAAATTTACTAATTCATATTGTACTATAACAAAGGTACTGTGGATGGCAGGCAGGATATGTCATCTGGAAATAACTGCTCCTGCAGGGAGTAACAATATGTGGTTGAGTATTATCTTCTAAAGATCCATAGCTCACCTGACACTTCTCAGTTTTTAAATACCAAGACTTGATTTTCCCTTACAAAGTAGAAAGACAATCTTGCAAATGCCTGGAGACAGTAACTCCGTTACCTCATGCGATATATAAATGTGAACTGCTACTATTTTTTGTGTTGAGCTTCATATGTACAAAAAGCAATAGGATTTGAAATACAATAGGAATTCCAGTGAAAGTTATCTTCTCACATCAGTACATTCTGATCCATCTGTGGTGGTGCAGACCCCCTGGGCCACATTGTGGTGTCAGGAACAGCCAACATTGTGTTCTTGTTTTTGTTACAATTGAACCAAATTTGGTTCACACGTCGACAAGCTCAACCCATGGGGTGGAGATCCTCACTTCCTTTATTCCTGCTAATCACTGTGGTAACTGTAGTACATTCTGCACCGTACACGTTTCTCAGTTGTGGGTGCAATCTACTGTAACAGCAATTATTAGGGAAGATGATAAAAACACCTTACCCACTGAAATTTGAAAGGTAGCCTGGGATAAAGCAACTAAATTTGAAAGGGAATTCCAATCCTGGTGGCATCTGGTTAATTTCACTTATGACCCTACCAACAGTAAAGCCACAGCTTTTGTTTTGACAATATGCAATGTTTCAGTATACACCATGTAACCAATCATTGCGCTGGGATTAAATCACAACAAAACTATACTCTATCCATTAGAACATAGGTTATGGGCCCAACAAAACTGAAACCAATGGCAAACTGTTGATGTTGATGCATGTATTATACAGGAACAACAGGAATTTATTTGTGAAAGTAATACTATTACGGCCCAAGACATTTGTCTTGACACTGAACAAAATGTTTGTCATTCTGAAATACATACTGATGAAATCCCTGAAACTGCACTAATATATGTTGGAAATGGATGTGATTGTATAAGAACCCTTTGTAATTCTATATTTATAGACAGCACCACTGTAGAAATGAATAATCACTCAACTATCTGTATTTGTAATTTTACCAGAATTATAGAATGCGACTTTAATTATTCAACTCCTGTCACAATCCACCAATTGCTGCATTTCCAACAATACACTGTATCAAGATTTATTACCTACCCCTATTGGAATGAATCTCACATTGATCAAAAAACTGTTACAACATGATGACTTGAGTCAATTGCTAAAATGAATTTGGAGTGATGGACAAAACCCCCTAGTTACTGTCCATTATGATGCAGAGGAGATACACCATATCCTAGGAAGAGTAAAGAAAGATGGAGAACTTCACTGGTGGGAAACTCTTTTTGGATGGTCTCCAAAAGCAAATGGGACACTGAACCTAATGCTACAGCCCATCGTGGCTCTATTGGGTCTTGTTATACTATGTTTGTTATTGAACATTGTTCTATATATCAAGGTTTGGAAGATGAAAAAACAAGTTATGCTGTTACAAGAACATTCCCATGTATCTAATGTTATCTAATCCCATTTGAAGAAGTAACATATATGCTTCCTTAATAGTTACAGCAGTTAAACTAACATAAATTTTCCCTCAAACTGTAACTAAAATGAGGCATTGTCTATTTATAGACACAGAGGCAAGAGGTGACCACCTCTCTGTGGAAAATAGATTGACTTCGTTCATGGGGTGGAATATGGTGGTGCAGAACCCCTGGGCCCCATTGCGGTGTCAGGACCAGCCAACACTGTGTTCTTGTCTTGGTTACAAGTGCAGTGAACTGAGACAATCTGGTACTTCCTTGTCCCAGTTATAAGTACAGTGAGTTAGGATGATTAGGCACTCCCTAACCACACCTGAAACTCCTCCTGCCTGGATGATAGCCTGCTCTGGAAGCTACCAGAATTACCTGACAAGAATTCTGGCCAAAATGGAAAAATACCTACAAAAGTCAATCATCTTGCAATCCTATAAATAGCAATCCTAAGTGAGACCCTTTGGGCTCTGTGGGATTGCAGCAGGCTGTGGCCTAGTATCCCCCCCTCCCCCGAGTTGGGATGCATCTCAGAGTAGATTTTGCAAGGATTTTGAAGAGTAGATTGTGTGAGGATTTCAAAGATCATCTGCTGACAAATGCTGACGAAGGAAAAGTGAGTAATTCACTATTATTGGATTTCTTGAGGTTTCAAAGATCATTTGGTACCAATAATTTAATACTTTGTGCAAAAAGAGAAATATCTTAGTTACATAGGTTAACCTCTGTATCTATTTGTGTGTGTGTGATTTGATTTAGGAAACTCTGTCTAAGTCTTGTGTGAACCTTGCCATTTTTGAATATTTAACTAAGTCACTGTGTTGATTATAGACAATTTTATTAAGTCATTCTGATAATTGGCTGATAATTAAGTATTGTTAGGAATCATAAAACCTGATCCTGTGTTAATAAATCTTAGATTGCTGTTACCTCAAAGTTGTGCAGGATCCTAAATTAGCATTTGTGACACCCTCCTTCCTTGCTTTTTTTTTTTTAATGAAACAGATACATTTTTGAAAATTCTGTCTTTTATGTGTTTGCCATTTTTTTAACTGAATCCCAGCAGGAAGAGTACAAATTGATTTAAAGTGTCATGAAAATATTAGTGTTTTTTTTTTTAAACAGGCTTTAAATATGGTCTTCAAAAACACATAAGAAACAAATCAGTAGCAAGTTGTTCTTATTTCCATGAGATGTAACTTTCTTACCATCTATGTTAGAAGCCATTCAGAAGCTCCTTGACATATTGGCTGTAATCTGGGTCACCCCAAGGTATATCGGTGTTAAATTCAAACTGTGGTATCCTCTGGTTGCATCTTTAGGACTTTAGGACTTCACCCTGGCTGGCGGCTGAGAAAAAAACAAATGTGTTTAGTCCTGCTTTTTTACACTGCCTCTTGCCCTTAAGGGACACCCTTGCTTCCAATAGAAACTGCATGGACAAGGAGCTTTACTGCTTTCCGGCATCTACCTTAGTGTGGGCAAGATGTTATCCAGAAACACAAAACACTTATTTGTTTGATACAAAAAGTCAAAATATTCTATGCATTAATTCATTTTCATTACACCAAACCCAATTCTAGCAAGACATAACTTATATGAACAGAAGCAACATCTCAACCCTTTATGCAAGTGCTGACAATTAAGAAGCTGCCACTCTTCTCTCCATCACTGTGGCTGGACAGCACCTTAGTTGATGGGAGTGTGCGCTATTTTTTATCTACTCTTTCGGTCCTATCTCTGGGGTAACTGCAAACCCAGATGTAAAGCTTAAAGAACAAGTCTTGCAGATCTCAGTTGCCTGCTCCACTACATTTAAATTACCCTAAAATACCTCGGTCATGAAAATTGTCTTGTCTGTTTTGACATGATGTTAGCTGAAGAAGAGCTTTTATTGGCACAAATTTTATTCCAATTAACATTTGCTCTTGCATGGGTTTGTATCTGTTATCACTTTCCTTACTGTGGTGTGGTTTAATGAGAGGATTGGTGCACCTGGGATCAGGAGATACAAAATC
Organism: Ibidorhyncha struthersii; assembly: GCA_013398815.1. Classification (NCBI taxonomy): domain Eukaryota; kingdom Metazoa; phylum Chordata; class Aves; order Charadriiformes; family Charadriidae; genus Ibidorhyncha; species Ibidorhyncha struthersii. Next base: position 1,189,625 of record VZSZ01004103.1, read on the forward strand.
ACTTTGAAGGTGGAGACCTAACCAACCTTCAGTACCTCTCTCTCTCTCTGTTCATCAATCTTTTTTCCAGGATTTCACATTGGATTGTGTAAGGGCTAATGTTGTATCTTGTATTGTAAAGCAATTATCAGAACTGTCTGCTAACATTACATTGTTATAATGTGTGAACCATGTTTTTCTTAAGAGATTGACTTTCAGTATGTAAGTGTCATTGCTTATCAGAATCTCCTCGAAATTGCTAACTAAAAAGATATACAATTCATTTATTTCCCATACCTTATATTGGAGATATGGTAGTGATACAGTGAAGCAGAATTAACTTCCAGCGTTAGGTTAATGAACACCAAGTCATCTCACTAGCTCTGGCTGGGTTGCTGCTGTGCTTATGTGCTCTAGAGCTCTGTAATTAACTTCTTGAAAATATGACTAGATACTTCTTACCATCCTATGTCTCCTTTACTGACATGCACAAAGAAAATGGTTAAATAAGGAAAATGTGGCTTTTTAGAAGGGGCTTTCTGACTATCCTAGATTCCTGATGAAGTACTTCCCTTCAAAAATTGACATCTCTTCTCACACAGGTATCATCTAAACCTCTTGTTACTGAAACCGAACCTCGTTTGTGTTTCAATGTGAGAGGATCAAGGTCTTATTGGGAATAGATTAGTTCCTAGGGGGAAACAATCATAAAAAACTAACAGAAAACCTTGTTTCAAAGTTTCTGTGCTGCCCCAGAAGCTGTGCACTTGTGCAGGCATTTGCTGCAGCCCCATGCTGCAATGATGCAAAAAGCTCCTTCCGGCTGTGGGTGGGAGGTATTTTTTTCCCCAGCCCCTTGGCCCCTCACAGCATCAGCCTGTGTCAGCTTGTCTCTGCCAGAGGGTGGCTGTCCTCCTGACACCGTCCCCTTGGGACAGTCCCACAGCCCCTCACAGCGCGGGCAAGAGGGCGAGTGCGGCCACGGCAGGCACTGCTGAAGGGCTCTGGGGTTTTCACGGCTGCCCCGGCCCACAGGGGTGGCTTTGAATTGCAGATACAAGTCCTTAGGTTGACAACAGCAGACCACCCTGGATTATACAGTATGAGAGCAAGGAACTGCCTTGGTGGCAGGCCCTTCTGCAGCTCTGCTTATGATTACAGTCTCACTGTGTTCTGAATAAGCAATGTATGGCTTCTGATTTACTGGATCAAAACACATGTTTTTGGGGGAGGGGGAAAAAGAGCTGTGTTTTGCGAGTGCATATTTTGTTTTCTTTTTGCGTCTTTGGCTTGGCAAACCTGATAACAGGACTAATGTATAAAGAATGCTGTTTAAAACGTGGAATGAAAGCAGCTTTACCTTATTCTTGGATGAACTGGTTCTGATGCGTCAGTAGAGTATCTTCATATTCCTCTTGCTCCGTTTAGATAAATGTTTCCAGTCAAAAACCTCAGGCTGAAGGTTTTGCCCAGACTGTGAGTTCAAATCTTGCCCAATACAGACCTTTCTTTGTAACTCTGTTACTGATCAAAACTTTTGTCAAGTTTTGGAATAAGAGCTCATCTTTAGTTAGCACATGTTTCAAAGGAAAGTATCCAGGCGCAGCAAATATCATGCATGCGACTCAGTGAATTCATGAGGAACAGATGTCATTTGCAGTAAGAAATAAGAGTAGGCCCTTATGTTTTGAATTATTTAAGCCTATGAGAGCAAAGAACAACCAAAAGATTAAAAAGAAAGTATTTTTGCTGTGTTAGTCCAAACTGTACGTTCTCATAGTCATTTGAAATCATGCTAGGAAAGATTAATAATCAGCTATTGTTGGCAGTAGGCTTTTACTTAGAGACCCCAACCAAGATTGGAGTCCTTCTGTCTTGGGCTGTTTGCGGATATCTGGTAAGAGTCAGTCCCTATCCACAGAAATCTGTGATTCAAAAGCACATAGTGAAATGGTTATTAACACTAGGGGTTGTTTACGGGGAGATGCATCTTGACTTGCCCACTGTATGGTTTTCTGCTTCCTCTGAAGCAGCATCATAAGAAGGCAACATCTCAGAAAATATCTCCTCACGTCCAGCTGCTCTGTACAAGGAGGGAATAGTCCCTCCATGCTCAAGATGCTGCTGCACCTACGTGGTCCTCTCTTGCGGGACACTGTAGCCATGTGATGGCTCTTGCGCAGCATAGTGGGGGTGAAATGGTGCCCACTGCTGCCCTGCATGCAGCCCATCTCTCTGCAGGCTGCGCCGTGATTTCTCTCAGACATTTCAGCTGAAGTGACACATCTGCTAATTTCATAGACTGCCCCTCAATTGTCAAGGACAAAGGTACAATATATGTGTCTATTAGCTAGGAACAGAGGGCTGTAAAGCTGGAGTGTAAGATGAAAAGAGGCATTGGCATCATCATGATATAAATCACCAGGGTCGCTTGTCCTGGTCCAGCTCTAGTCAGGAGAGTGTTGTGGCTGCTGCTTTCATTAGGGCTGAGATTTTTCATCCAGAACAACTTTTTAAGACAGAGAACATGAACAATACTACTGACTGCAAAAGGAGTCAGGATAAGGTTTTAAGACCAAATGAACATATGCATATATAAGCTGAAAAATAACCAGTAATCTAGTAAAATACAAAATAATTCATTTCTCTCCAAACCCCTCTGCACATCAAAGCAAGCACAAAACAATGTATAGGAATAACTTCTCATGTTTCTTTTGCCTTTCACCTTCAATATTTTCATGAAGAGTGTTAAAGACTTTAGTTAAATTTGAAAAGCAAACAAATGCAATAAGCATACATCTGATCCTATGAAAATCAAACAGGGTATTCCCCTCTATGGTAATAGGATTTTTATAAAAGTCCTGATACTTCTTAATTGGGATTAGTTTTTAGTAGGAAGGCTTTCTAACACCAGAAATTAGATTATTTTAGTAGTCTTTTTGTGCTATGATTTTTTTATTCCCCAAATATGTGTTCTGTTAAAAATAACAATTTATAGAATGATCTAGAAAATTACTAAACACACCACAGCTAGAAGGGCAAGAAATGAAAACAATATATGGAATAGTTATGCTCCCTTTTCAAATTGATTGGAAAAATATATAGTGTTGTAAATCAATGCCTAACATGCAAAATGAATTTCGCCACGTCTTATATTATAAATTATCGAAATTCTGGGAGTGCAAACTGTTCAAAACACTATTCAAAAAGGAGTTGTTTGCCTTTTTAGTTTCGTATGCAAGATATGTACAGACAAAAGATAAACTGAGAGTCAGGAGAATTATAAACAATATTGCAGTTGAGAGGTGCATAGGAAAAGTCCATCTCAGAAGCACAGTACATCTGTTAAGCATAACTCATTAAGAATTTTGTGGGTTTGTTAGATTCATTCATTGCTCATTGGTCAACCCTCTCTTAAATCAAAATAAATCCCACTTTCACTGGGAGCAATATTTGTACATACACAGCTAATGCATATTTTAGGCTGAGATGTAAAAAGCCATCTATTTATTTAGAAAGACGTATATCTAACTGTCTTGTGGCTATTACCACGAATTCTGTAATCAGTTTTATTTATTTATTATTAAAGGCAAGGAAAATAATTCCAGTATACCAAACATCTTTCCAAAATCTACCTCTTTGCATTAGTGTTTGCGGTATCCAGTTACCAAGGAAAAGTAGTTCTGCAGCACTTTTTATCTGGTATAAGACTTAAAGTGAATACTTGGTTAATGGTTTTGGAGGCAATTTGGGTGTTTGTCTAGGCACATATGTTTGTGTCTAGCAGAATGGGCAGGGGCAGGGGCAGGTGAATGTTTCCTTGCGTAAGATCAGGTGTGGTCTTCTCAGAGAACCAAACTTGTACAGGGAAGTCAAAAGGGAAAATGGAGTTGTGGGACATGAAACTAGAATTTTCCCATCACAAATGATTACCACTCTTCACTAAGCACATTCCGAACAGTTGGCATTTTTAAAAACAGAGTTGGGCGTGTTTTCCTGTGTGGAAAAAAATAAAAAGATACTTTGAGTTTGTGTCCCAATTTGATATCGGGATGAAGTGTTTCAATAATGGAATTTCCTGTGTGATGAGAATGCTGGTTGTCAGCTCTTTTTAGAGTCTCCCAAAACAATATATGCAAGCAAATACTGCTGAAGAAAAATACAGCTGTGCTATTTACACCAGCAGGAAACTCAGCCCATGATCTCCATATACCACAGACTAGAGATAAAAGAACGTATTTTTAATGTAGTTTTCAATCTCAGTGTTACTAGCCAGAAGGGGAATTTTCTCATGACTCTAAGTAGTATCTTAAAGAATATTTCCAGTAGACTCTTGGTTTTAATCTGGACTCTGTTTCTTATCTTCCCTTTCTTTGCAAAACTTGCACTCTGACCACTACTCTGACACATTCAGTGGCTGTTGATACATTTATATCTATTTTTTTTTAAATGTACTATTTGTTTTATTATTTGCAAGAACTTTAGGATCTTTGGATGAGAAGAACTCTTGAACTATGAAATAATATCATTGTCACCTGATAACATATTCCTAATTAAACTATATTCTGACTGGAAATGAATCATAATACTGGGCAATCAAGATTTTAAACTAATTAAAAAAAGATTGATTTACAATTCACATGAATTTACTCAGAAGAAACTCTAAAGTATTCCAGAAAGAGATTAAAAAGTGTAACATCTCTTAGCTATGCTTTCCCATTAATAAGATGCCACATGATTCCAGTTCATTCCAACCCATAAGAAGAATAAACAGTTGCATCTAACATGATTTTGAAAGATACCTTCCTCTATTTTATTTTTTAATTTGTCTCTTTTAGTCCATGTCAGTTAGTTTTCACTGAAAACGCTCAGTGATTTAGCAAGAAATAAAAAAACCCTATTAACTCAAGCTTAAAAGTATTTTTCTGTGTTTTTTTTCTATTGTAATCTTCATCCTCAATTACTAACTATTCTTATTGCCGACTTCCTTATAAACCAGTGAACTATAATAATGAAATGCTTATATTTAATACAATACGCCCATTTATCTTTAAAGATGCCCTTACTTTTAGTTTGTTGGTAATATTGCTCACTGGGGTCATGAAGGTCTGGAGGACACCTCTTTATTTTCAACCATATGTTGAATTCTTGCCTCTTATTACCTCTGTATTAGTTCAGCGGTAGTTTTATTGTTCAGTGGTAAATTTATTGTTCGGTTATTGTGATAAAATTAAAATAGTTCTTTATTACAAGAATGTAAAGTAAATTAATAAATACAGCGGCAGCATTTTTCTGTCTTTGCGTAACTGAAAAAAACCTGTTTTAGAAAATCAGATCCAGCCAACAACATGGTGCAATAGTAAAGTTTAACGTGGAAGGTAAAATGAGATAATCTACCAAAAATCTGCATGAGAATAAAGTGAGTGTATCTATTTGTTTTAGGAAGTAACAGTAAGAACAAAAAAGTGTCCTGGTGTTGTCTTTGTGCCCCTTTTTGAGTTCTTCAGACGGAGTGCAGAGCTTTTTCTGGTGCAGGCAGTTCCACTGACTGCATGGACCTGCAACGTGGCCTAGGAAACCATGTTTTAGCAGTGTTAGGCCTGCTACAAATAAGGCTAATATACAGAAATCATTGTTCTGTATTTCTTGTAATCTTTCCCCAAGATATATTTTTATTCAATTGTCTTTTATCTGTCTGAGAATGTTTCCACGCACTGCCTAAGAAGTGCTGTACTAAAATAAAACAACAGTTTGCAGTTTAGGCCTGAAAATTCTCAGTGGGCCAGTTTGCTGGAGAAAGGCTTCCTAATTTCTCTACAGTGCAAAGCTGACTTCACAAGCTAGTGATTTTTATGTACTAGGGGGTGGTTTGAGAAAATGTGACCAAATAAAGTCAATGTGAGCATAGATGAGCGCAGAATGGCTTCTGCAATCAACTGTGCAAAGAAAGACTGAAGGGAAGAGTGAAATGGGGTGACTCTACCCTTTTGGAATGAAAAGGAAGAGTTGATATAAAAATTTGCCATTTTTCTTGGCATCAATTTTCAGGATTCTGTTAATTTATTTTTTGATTGGCGAGAATAAGGATTATCCAATGCTGGCTCATCCTGGATAAAAAAAAAACCTTTTAAGAGCTCCAATGGCAGTCAGTTATAGATTTTCCTATAGGCGGTGTCAAAGGCCTGGGGCATTTGCAGTAACAACAAACAGCTCCTGTGTCACCTTGTATTTGCTTCAATATCTGACTTTAATCATGATTATGGTCCCCAGTCTGATCCTGCGCTCATCCGTGAAAACCCCTTACTTTCTTTGAAAGATTTTCTGCCTTCCATGGAATAGGTGGAAGAAAATGTCTAGTGTGCTCACTGAAAATTCATGGCCTGAAGAGGAAAAAGGACTATTCCGTAGCTCTCTATATTTTCAAAGACATTCAGTAAGATTGCATTTAACCGTTTTTGACATGACACCTTTGTGAGCTCCATCATGAAGAGGAGATGTCCATCGTCATCAATATATGTAGACACAAATACTAGCTATTCACTCAGTGAAAACAGCTGCTTTTCAGATGACTTATCAAACCTTGTTCTTTCTCATGTTCAAATCAGATTCATATGTGCATGAGTGCTTACAGCAAACATGCTTGTGTAGGCTAAGGTCTTTAATAATGAACTACACAATCACAGTGTTTTTTATTTTAACTTACGTATCAACTTCCATTATTCTGAGGAATTCCAAAAGCTTTGGAGTACAATGGTAAATGCTGAGGCAAGTGTGCTCAGGTATAGTTTTAAGAGACCTTCTGCAATCCTAGCAAATTCCGAAGCCACTGATATATCCTAAATTGGGAGTCCTTCACTGTGTTCTTTACTGGGCGTGTGTGTATATATATGCATATGCATATTTATACATCTGTATGTTACTATACATATATATACACACATACATACAGCTGCATACACACACATACGTATATAAGTATGTGTGTATACTTGTATACAAATATATATGCACGTGTGTATGTATGCTTGTCTGTGTGTATACATACATATCTATCTGTCTATTTCTGTATCTGTTACTCCAGGAGGAATACTTCCACCTTTAGCTGCTGGCCTCACATTTAAAAACCTTCTCTGTATATAGCAAGAGCAATTGGAAAGGGTCTTCAGAGAAAAATGCCACAGGGAAAGTGAGGGAGGAAGCTTGAGAAACTTTACTCATAGAATTAAAAGAGACAGCAGCAGCATACTTACTGGTAGCAGGCTGACTTAATGTAAGATGCAATTCATGAGAGAGAGAGAGAGACCGCGCTCCACAGCAAGAAAGTTGTTCTGGTCCATTCTGTGTTTCTAACCCCATGCTTACTCACTCTTAATTTTCTCTGTTGGTTTCTCCGTTACCCTGTGGTTCCTCTAGCTCCCAGTGACTGTGCGCAAGCACTTCCATTTACACTTTCTACAATATTCTGGAGTATGAAAGGCACTACTGAGTCCAGCTTCTACTTATAACACTCAGGAAAATCACTGCATATCATGTAGATTGCCATCTACTTAGGTGAAGGAGGCAGCTAATAAAATGGAAAAATGCAAAATAGCCAAGTTAGAAGTAGTCTGATGGTGATCTGACCGAGATATTAATGTCAGGAAAACGTGATATAATATCTTGCTATAGGTAAGTTTTCAGTGGAATATGAAGTTACTTGAGTGTTTGTGACTACTGTGATTTACTCTTCACTCTCCTCTTAGCACTTGGCAGAATAGACTGGAAGATTAAGAGCTGATAGTAAGAGTTATTTTGCTAATTTTGCTGAAGCCAATATTAAAATTTTACAATTAGAATTGATGTAGACCTTCAAAATGATCAACGCAAACTGTAAAAATCTTTTGACACTTCTGCAGTTCATAAAGTATTGAAACGAGAAACATTACTATGCCATAAAGAGTTTTAAATGACTGGTGCTTAGAATTTTCCCGAAGGTTATTCTTTGCTTTGTCACTGGTCAAATACCTTCTGGAAATTAGATTAATTAAAACTGGCATGTAAAATAGGTTTTACCCCCTTTTTTAATGTTTTCAAAACAGCCCTGAAATAACAACTTATCATATACACCTCTTTCCTGTGTATGAAGTCATCATGTTTTCAAAAGCCAGGATAGACTTTAATAAATGCTTGCTCCTTTTAATAAATAGCACATGTTCTTTTAAGCATGTGTTCAGTATGTGAAAGGAGTTTTCACCTCTTTTTGACAGAAAGTTAGAAGTGTCTGGTAGAAAATTTAAGGCGGTAAATTAAGATTTTTTTCAGAAACATCTGAGAACTCTTTGGATCGTTAAAACCATAAGAATGATACTTAACACTTAAACTTTTATATTTCTTCTAGTCACTAAATAAGCATTCAAATTTCTATTTCTTGCCTTTATTAATATATTAAAATTAATACATTTATTAAATTACAATAATATGTGTTAAAATTCATCATTATCATTGCAAAGGGAAGTACATGAAAGCCAGAAAAGTGCCAGCAGCAGGGATGCCTGTTTGGATGGCTGCATTAAGGTACAGTCTAAGACAGGGGAATTACTGCAAAATCCAAGGAAGTCATTAGCTTGACACCAGGCTTTCATTTATACCTATAGTCCGCAGGTTTTGGTAAGTGCCAGCCAGTAATGGAAAGCACACCACACTGATCTGGTTCAGCATGTTAAAATTTGCAAACTTCTTTTTTTCTTTCTGGAAAGTTTTAGGTTTCCTAAAGCTTTTAGGAGATTGAATTCCTCTTTACTATGTTTTAATTTTGTGAAGGTGCCTGGGCCTTAAAAAATGAGGAAATAAAATGTGCTTTCAGGTCAGAAGGAAGTGTGAAAGGCTATTAACCTGAATATTAAATGAGTGATTTGTTTTCTAGAATCTGAGTGTTGCTTTTTTTTCACCTCAAACATTTTAATTTGCATCCCATGAGGACAATTGGAATGGCCCATCGTTTAGACCCATGCAATTATTTTTGATGGGGCTAACTTAAATACTGTACAAATATTTACTGTACTATAAGGCGTTACTTTTCCTCTAAGCTAGCAAAATCCGATTCTTAACACACAACATTTTAAGGCATGACCTCAGTAACTTCTGGAGTTTTTCCTTAAAAGTTTAACTGAAAGAGAAATATGAAGTTTGCAATTGATGGTAAGCACTGAATTTTATTTCCATCAAGGTTATTGATGAAAAAATGCACTCTTTTTCTGCCCAGTTTTCTGAATATTTGAAAAGGAGGAAACACATCCAAGCAGAAGCTGTGGTGTAAGGTATTGTTTTTAGGACTAGATCCATATGGTGCAACTGGCTAGATCTGGCCCATAGGATATTTCCATCTGACACACCACCTTTCTCAGACAAAATGGGCAATACGGCCTTTGCGCGTGTCAAAAAGTTTATTATAGTAGTGCTGTAAGTGATTACATTTATAAAAAAACCCATAACCGTTTTCTATCGGAAGACTCAAAGTAAATCCTTTGACATGGTTATCTTGATATGCTCGTTGTGGTAAGAAATGATTTATCAGTAATAATAAAACTGTTCAGGAAAAGAACACAGTCCCCTATTTTCCTTCACTTGTGGCATATATACCATGGGCAAGATTCTACACTTCTGAGATGATGAATATTTTGTTCTGCTGTTCACAGAATTCCTGCAAACATTACAAGGTAACATTTGGGAGACCATTTCCATTCTTGAAATTGATAACTTTCTCCTAATAAGGACAGGGGTTATATAGTAGGTTGATAACTCCCATTGTACTCATTTGGGGAGTTTTATAAACAGGTTAGAAATGAAGCTTTGTGGTTGTGCATCTTCCATGATTCTCATAAATGGAAATTTCTTTCTGCTTGTAGTAGTAAAGGTACAAAAAATTAAATACTATATAAGTATTCAAACACTGCAGGTCTCTATATTTTAATCTGTTTCCTCCCATACCTCACAACATTGGGACTTAAGGAGTAGGATGTGGCTGTGCAAAATTTGGAATTAGTAGTAAGTCAAGAGTAAAAAAAAAGTTACTATATTTCAATATGATCACTGAAACAACACCTTTGTTAAGTATTGCAAAAAAAAAACCCAACCAAACTTCATTGCCATTTACATTAATTGATTTTTTTATTTGAAAAAATGTGTAGTGATTGCTGTGTGATTCTGTGTAATGGAACAGGTATGTACATTTGCAACTACACACTCATGTATTTTATACAGATAAAACTGGCTGGTCACTAGCAACAGTATCGACAGTTAAGACTGCCCCAAGCACTTTTATGTTGAAGAGCTTCAAGTATGTCAAATAAAAAGTGACACTGAATGTGTAATGTGCCCAAAGGATTGTACATTGGAAGGGCTCTCTGAGGCCAAATAATTCTCTGTGTACTAAAGCAAATAAAGCTTGATTTCTTAATTTGTGCCTTGTGAGTTAGTAAAACTTCAGTTAAATATTTGGGTTTTGCATGCCTGAGTAGTCCACGCAGAGAAGAAATGCGGAATGCTAAAATCCGGGAAAAAGCCTGCAAGATGTCTTGTTAGACTTCAGAGAACCCACATGGGTGAAAAGCTGTTGCTGTAGGTTAATTTTCTTTGGTGGATATAATGCACATTGAGTGATTTGGGGAAACAGGTTAAGAATACATGCAGCTTAGAAAGTGTGTTTGATATCAGGATTCTTTATTTTTGTCAGCACAGTAACATAGTTGGGTAATAGACCCAAGAAAAGATGGATGCGTCTGTCTGCTTCTACAGTCACTTGGCCCTGAACAGGTGAATGCCCAGTTCTGGGTTCCTGAAAATTTGGAATAGTTCAATAGTGACAGAAAAGGATGCATTTCCATTTCCAGGGATTTTCAGGGGGTTTAGTGCTTATATTTGGGGATTATGTAGTTGAGCTATCATGTCTGATTTCCATACAGGTGTCATAGATGGAGACGCTGTACCCAAGAAATGCGTCACATCAGCAAAGGAAAGTGGGCTATAAATGATCCTCGAGACACATGGAATTAGGATGGGGCATATAAATGCAGAAGACTAGGGAATGTCCTCTAGGATTAAAAAATCCAGGGCAAATAACCCAACAAAAATTCATTTCCTGTGACATTAAACCACTTTTCTAGTTACCATTTTATTTGCCACTTTCTGTGTTACATACGTAGTTCAGAGGAGAAAATTCAGAACACAGAATTCAGTAAAAAATTAGCTTAAAACCAGCTTTTGTTGTATTCCTACCACCTTGTTCAAATCACTCTGCCCATACCCTTTAGCTGTTGCAGTGTACCAGCACAACCATGTGACTCATGTTTTTATATTCCTCTGCATGGGGAAAAAAACAAATCCAGTTCCTTACCTGTGTTTTGCTTTTTGGTTATGTTTAGCGGAACAACTCTGGCCTAGTCTGCATTTTGATTTGTGTCAGTTGAGGTTAATAATTTCCCAGCTGCAAACTGTGCTACCATGTTGTCCTCGTTATTGAAAGTGTCACAGGACATTTGTGGAAGCATTTCCCTTTCCTGGTGAAATGCACCTAAATCACACACTTGCATCTACCAGCTCTACAGGACATACCTGTTTTCTGAGAAAAGCACCTGTCTTCAGTTCAAAAGATGTATGGTGTCCTCAGGCTTTCTACACTAATAATTACAAGATTGCCAAACGATGCCAAATTTGCATAGTTCTAAGCAAAGGAAAAGTCAGGGAGCTTAGAACCTGAATATATTTTCATGCTAGACCTGCTGCTATCGTATGTAAATATATGAAAGAATAAAAAGATATCAGCTTTATTTTCTTTTTCTAATTTCTTTAACATTGACCTGAGGTTTAAAGGTGGTTTGTTTTGTTGTTTTTTTTTGAGGGGAAATTTTTTTTAGGCTATTTTATTTATTTAAAATCATCACCACCACTGAATAGAGCCATGAGATCCATCTTGGTGTTTTGCTTTTGCTGTCATTAATATTTCATTTTAACTTCAATGGTCTAATTAGCGAGACACAAGCACATTTATTACTTCTTACCTTGGTGTAAATCTTGAGTCAAAAATCTCGACTTTTGTGTATTATACAAGTCTACAGAGAAAAAGCATACCGTAGAATCTCTTTGTTCAGAAGCTATACTCAAAATCTAACCTCTTATTCAAAATAAATTACATTTTGCTGCAATTAAAACAAACAAATAAAGAAACCAGGTTTTTAAATTCCTCAGCCCTTCTAGAATTCTTTCAGTATATTAAAATAGTATAACTGGTCCCCTATGCATAAAAACATACCGCTGCCAGTAACTTCTACACTTAAATCAAGTTGAAATATCTGTGTTAACTTCTGGGATCATTACTCCTCATGGAGAAACTGAGAATTTCTCTTTAGGCCATCTTCCTATACATCTCAGAAATTTAATAGTGCCTGTTAACATTTCCATTTTTTTGCTTTTTTTTTTGTTTTCAGGAGATTAGTCAACATTCCACCTGTCCCTGCATTGTGTTAGCCTTGTGACCTACAGGGGTTTGTACAAATTCATGGAGAATTATTTCTAGCATGATGTTAATGTGTTCTCATCCTTTGATGAATGATTTGCTTTTCTGTCTGACATTTCCTTTAAAAGGATTAAAGCAGCAGAATGGAGGATAGAAAGCAGAAAGAAAAAAATTGTTTAGCTGTCAGACATTCTTGCTGTCTAGTTACTGTAGTTTCTTCTTTGTACTATTACACTTTGCATATCTTTTAGTGAATTCCAGAAATCAAAATTATGCATTATATTTCATGTTACCCTTGTTCTTCTATTTTTCTTTGCTATCTATCTGCCTCAGTTAGGGACAGTAACTCACTGGATTTTGAAATTTCTCCAGTGGTCTGCAACTGCCGCTTGTCTGCTTTACACAGCTGTCACTCAGAGACCAATGCCTTTTCTTTTGTAGCTGTTGTTTTATTATCATTTTCTAACCTAGCTATCTCTTTGTTCTTTAGTTATCTACAGAAATGTCGGAAATACAGACCAGACTTGATGAGCAAGCCTTTTTCCATTCTCAGTCTCTAACACAAGTCCTTCAACTTCTAACTGCAGGAAAAAAATCATATAGATGGCTATTTTAATATTAGAAAGATTGTTTATCTCATTTAAATACTAAAGTAGGACAGAAATCTGGCTTTTTTTGTTTGTTTTCAAATGAAATGTTAATCTGTGTGAGATAACTTCCAAAGCCTTTTAGTTTGATTCAGTATCTTACTCACTGTTTGCCTTGACTCCAGTGGGTTTATTTGTAGATGTAGAGCACTATGCTCAGCATTAACAGTGTCCTTTTGAAAGTAATTTTGAAGTCAGTTCACAGGTGCTCTGTTGAATTGCAAGCAAACCAATAGTCAGCTGGCAGTGAAGCTACACTTCAGGGCTGGCACTTCATGATGATGGACAAACACCTGTATGTGCACCTTAGAGTCCCATAGCTCCTTGATCCTCCTTGCCCCTGGTGACACTAATCGTACACCCTATATCTTTTCTGTCAGATGAGTTTTATTAAGAAATCCAGTATAGTGAGTCCCCTGTCCAACACTATGAGCTGAAAATGCCTATAACTGGGGAAAGAAAGGCTATTACTTTTGACAGAAAATCTTGTTGGATTTGTTCCCCAGTTCCAGGTAGGTCAAATTCTGCCTAAACTAAATCATCTCTTTGGGCCAAATCCAAGTATTAATTCCCCTTTAATGTCTTCCATTCACGGGGCAAAATTCTCTATTCGAGTGATCAGGGTCACTGCAGGCTAAAGATTCAGTCTATCGCTAGGCTAGACTGAGGTGGTATAATCGAGGTCCAACATGCTCTTTTAGTGCTTATATGTTTAGGACTAAGGAGAGGGAAGGATACAGTGAGTTTGAAGTTGTGCTGGCATGTCAGGGAGTTGTTTTGACTCTCCATGTGCTATGGATTGTTTTCAAACCATTGAAAACACAGGAGAGTTTTAAGATGGCATAAAGTTTTCCAAAATTATCAACAATAGTAAAGTATTAAATATCATTCCTATAATATTCTCAGCTTCTCAGCAATAGTCTCCTTTACCATGCAAAACACTAAGTGTTTTCAAATTGCTTTGCACACTTTGACAGATAGAATGTGGCTTCATTTTATTTAGACGTCAAACTACATTTAAGTCACATTCTTTCATGCAACTTTGGAAATGTTTAGAAATAATGCACAATTAAAACACTGATAATAGAATAATCTGATACCAGTGGAGCCATAAATTGATGGGATTTGCACATTTTTGTTGTGTATGGTACTGTGAAGTTTTTAAAATTATTATCAGTAAGAGTGATGGTTTATCATTTATGGGTTATTTTTGCTTTTGTCTCCTCATTCACTTATGTGTATCCTGATACCACAGCAGTTAAAACAATGAAAGCCTTGCCAGGACAAGTCCTTGATAACAACTGATAACAAAGTGAAAACAATTTTAAACCCCAAACAAAATGTAGCTAATCCTATATATTTGGAATATGTTCAGTAACATCTGGCTATTTATTAGTTATCATCAGGGGAGATGACCTGCCTTTCTTTTTGTCCTGATTCTAGTAACATAAGAGTTAATGAACAAATATGCATATTTTTTTCTCTCAATTGCTAAGAAAATTTATTTTTCATTAACATTGTTCCAGTACTCTTTGTGTCTGCCAACAACCCTCAGTCTTTGGAAAAATATCTTACGTAGTCCAACTTCACCTCACAAAACTTTAACAAGAAACTTCGGATCTTGGCCATTTTTAAGTCTTTGTTGTTCAGGGAGGAGGACATTGCCACAAATCACAATGGTTTGAGAACAGAGTTCCAGATTTTGAATTCTGCAGCTATTTGTTGCTTTGAAATGATGAGATTTCTTTGGTTTTGTTTTCTGTTTTTAAATAGATTGTACGAATAACAGAAATGAATGGTTTTGAGAATCATATGCTAAGAATTAAAAAAAAAAAAAGCTAAATAACCCAGTGTTTCTAAGTGAGAGAATATGTTTTTAGGAAAAAAAAAAAGTGCTGGTATTATTCTTTACATTGAATTATCTAAGTATGATCCCAGTCTTCTGTACCATGTGACTCCTTTCTGCCGATACGTGCAATAACACAGTAGGGCATTGACTGCTATAAGCCTAACATTTATGTCAAAAAGTCTTTGGCTAATCTTCATAAAAGCAGGTGCGCACCAAACCTGATGTTTTAGGAAATAAAATAATTGTGCAAGACAATGTAATATTGCATGAAAGCAAAGGTTTACATCAGCTCAACTCAGCAGTGCAATGACTTCCTGCTTACACCTTTAGAAATGAAAAGTTCTAGTCTCTCCTTCTTTATTTGGACAAGACTTGCAGGCCTCAAACCTCACTGTAGTTGATGGAAGGACCTACCACAGTATGAAATACATTTTAATTGCAAACATATTTTCTGTTATTATTCCTTAATTCATGTACATGTCTAAAATATGAAAAACATAAGAATAAAAAGTAAGGATTTTTCACCTGGTAATATTAATCTTTTATTCCCCTTTTTTATTGACCGTAATTTTTAAAAAAATGTTTATTGATCTGTTCAAGTGCAGAACTGCACTTACTGATACAAGTTTGCAGGGTTTGCTCCCCCTCTGAACTGTGGCCCTTTCCGGTTTTCTGTATGTGCCGTGCCAGTATGTTCTGTTCTGTTCAGGGTCTCAGGAACTTGTGTAGTTGGAGAAGCTAATTTGCTCTTCTGTTTTGCCAGTGCTTGCCACTTTAAAGACGTACAGGAGCTCCTCCACCTTCCCCTTCCAGACCATAAGGTCTGGCAGGGCTTTAGTTGGACCTCAAACTGATACTGACACCCTGCACAACAAATTGGGTAAAATGCTTCTGTGAGTACACTGCTGAATTATTTCTGAATCTGTTATGATGGTTGTCATCAAGTATTCTGTTTAAATTATGGGAAACACGTAAAAGGAATTGTATCTGATAACTTCAGTTGGAGCCAATTTAAATGGACCTTTAAAGGTTTAAATCTTCCCTAACATTTCACATTAGAAGTGGAGACTTCTAGAAGAGGTCAGCTCCCTTTTAGGTCGACCTATAATGTTTAAAAATATAACCTCGTGTGTGGCACTTGAAGACATAAAGTCTCTTGAACATCACAACCAAAACATGTTTGTCGTGATGTGTTTTTTTTTTTGTAGATAACCTAGCCAGGGTGCTACTTTGGCATTTGGGATACTCTGTACCTACTCTTCCCAATGCAGAGCACTTTTTTTTTTTTTATTGCAGACCACTGTGAGTCAGGCCCTAAACTTCATTCTCTCACATCCCAAACTAGTGACCTATTCTTCAGTATATGGCATGTGAGCACGCTTTCTCTCTCAGCTTTCCCAACAAAAACTTTGTGGAAACAGATATGTGTCTGAAAAAATGTTTTGGCTTGGATGAAACAGCATATTTCGATGAAATTTCATTTAGTTGAGAATGTTCCGACCCACTCTAATTACAAGCCTCTGTTATAAGCTGGTTAAGGCTTTGCCAAACATTAACGGGTTGGGCTGAAACTTTCAGTGATTGTTCTCTGCCTTAGGCTGAACGTTTTGACGGCAAAGGCTTAACCATTTCGTAGGCCAGAGAAACAGGGGCTCAGGGGCTCTTCCACCACCGTGAAAATAACACTGTGGAGCCGCTAGTATTTGGAAGAGGACCTTCAAATTTGGCAAGGAGAAGACCTGGTGCACTGAAGATGTCTTTTGCAGTTCTCATGGGGATTCTTTTGACTTTAGTCTTTGACGGTCCCTATCTGGCAGTAAGGCAGCAGAACTTGTAGAAGGATTTGCTGATAACCTTTTTTCTGTTGGTTTGGCATTGATCATACTCTGCCTCCACAGAACTGCCTCACATGTCACCTCCATTAAGTGGCCCCAGCTCTGAGGCTTGAATGCAGCAGATGATGCATTGTCCCGTTGTCAGAAGGTCCAGGCTGATGTGCAGGGCAGTGAGGACTGCTGTCAATCCCCTTTGCTGAGCAGTACAGAAATAAATTTCTCTTTGAAATTCTGAAATTGGAAATTCAATTCAAATTGAGCTATCATGGCTCATAGACTAGGGATTCTTCAGAGGGTCATTGCTGCCTCAATATAACAGTGTCTTGGAGAAAGAGCCTTTCTCCCTTCTCTGGTTTCTGCTGTGAGCAAAACTTAGTGCCCTGTGTGTGGACTGATTATATGAGTCATCCAAGCCTGTGCTGTAGGTACCGATAATGTGGGACTGTAGTATGCTTTGTACAACAAGGCGATTTTAATCTTCTGCCCTCTCCACCCCATCCCTTAAGATTATGAAAGAGATTTAACAAGGAAGCTTTTGATACTTTGAAATTACTCCTGAGTTTTAAAAAAAAAAAGAAAAAAGCTACCTGTGCGTCTTCAATATTTCTTAAAACAAGTGACTTGTTCATAAGCAGAGGATCAGAAAGCTACATTCAGTAAAATGTTTAACTAAGTATTAACTTCTGACATGAATGATGTAATTCATTCACAGAAAGCGAAAGAACATTCAGGTTTCCCTGGGGCACTGCTTTACCAATATAAAGGCTAACCTACTAGTTTAGCAAGTTATGTTTTAGTGTGCCATCCTCCAGTTTGGACTTTCATGAATTCACTTATTGAAGGCAGCATTTCACCTGCAGCTCTGAAAGCCTTACAAATAAGCCCCCTGTTCCTCATTTCCCAGAACCACAATAAAATCCTTCTGAGGTAATGACTCATAAAATGCCTTACGCCAGTTTCAGCAATAAGTTATTTTCTTTCACTTGCGGTGCCCACTCATTTCAGCTTTACAAAACATCTTTTTTTGTACTTTGCACAGGGTGGCCTCGTACAGTTATGTCATGGAGCCCCATGCAGGAGAAATCCCTCCCGGCGTCATCCCATGCTGCTGGTGGAGGCTGGTTGGGGATCCATCTGCACTGGGATTTTGCTGGGCTGGCCTTTCACATGAGGGAAACCACAGAATACAGCTTTCTCCAGCAGGAAAGGCCGGGGCTGGAGCAGAGATCATCAGAAGGTGATGGGGACCGATACTGACCTGCTGCTCCCACATGCCTGTGTGGATGAAAGACTGGGTTGGGGTTAGGGAGATGACCTTACCAGGTACCTTCGGTCCCGTACAGCAGCTGTACAGAACAGTGTGGTACTTACTTACACAACATTCTTGTGAGTGGTTGGTATACTGGTTTCAAAAGGAGTTAACAAGCACTGTTCTTTGCTAAAGTAAATACATTTAAATGGATCATGTTAAATCTCTCTTGGCTGTAACATTGTTATGGCTCGATAACCTTCTCACCACTTCCTGAAAAGTTTTGCATTATTGTTATGAGAAGAAAAAGAGTTTCACTTTTGAAAGAATTTTTGAGCTGAAACTGAAATTAAAGCTGTTCTGATATTTTCCGTGAATTTTTCCTCATTGAGCATGTAGTAACTGTGTAGTGATTGTATTTTTATGTGCAAAAATTTCAACTTCATTATTGTTTTCTATTCCCCAGTGAGAAAATTGAGTTGGCTGCTTGAACAGAAAGTGATTCCGTCTCACATTAGTCTGCATCTCCTCACTGCGCTATACTATATGATAATAATACATATATGAGAAAAGATTCCCCTATTTTCTCCTGTGGAGCAGATTTCCTTCCTTTGAGAGGTTTCACCTCCTAAAATTCACGTGCAGACATTAGAGAGAAGGCTCATGTCAAGGAACATGACTCTGGATAGTGACAAATGTGAGTGGTTTGCAGTGTTCAAGCATCTTTTCCTCTGTGCAGAGTGGCTCTGTAAGCATGATACACTCGACCTGGGAACACCAAGTTGTTATTTATCGGGTAATGTGCAGAGCAGGTAGCTGAGCTGTTCAGCTACTATGTTGAGCACTAACATGCTCAGGTCCCTGTGAGACACGAGATGGTGGTGGCAGGGAGGCTGGATGGCTGATCCATAGAGGAGGTGAATTGCTCTATTCCATCCTCTGGTCTTTTTGTGTCCCCCCCCTTGAGGTTTTACACCTTTTGTGCCAGCATTTCTCCTCTTGAATCTGTAAGGTGCTAAATATCATGATTTCAACAACTACCCTCTGTCTAGGTTTTCACTCTGCTTATCTTGCACAGCTCTGGTTCACGTACGTTCTCACACCTTAGCAACAACATTCTCAGTAAAACTGTGCCAAGATCACACAGCTGTGCTGTATCAAACAAGGACTTGGATTACAGACTTCCCATGAGATATGTGATACTGCAGAGAGCTTCTGAGTTAAAATACAAAAGTTTCAGACACACAAAAAATATATGTTTAATATTTAGTCTGGTTTTGAATGAAAATGTTGCACTACCTCTTACAGAATGGAGGTTCAGATTTTTCATTTACCTCTGTTTAGAACTGTGAAATATTTGTGGTTTGTTATCTCTTAAGATTTTACAGACCATACATGCAGAACAATAAAATGTGCATATTTATTACTCTTCATTTCACAAGTGAAATATATTTTCATGTTACGATTATAGATCTGTCTCCTTACAAAGGTGGCCCTGTATCACTAAGCATGAACAAATTGAATAGCAGTCAACAAGAAGGATGTTGGGCAAAAATACCGTGAAGCCTGTATGGATGCACAAGGAGCCCCTGGTAAAATTCAAAGATAAGAAGGAATTTGGAGAAGGTGAAAGCAGGGACAGGTGACCTAGGAGGAATCCAGAGATACTGTCTGAGCATGCAGAGACATGGTTCAGAAAGGCAAAGCCCAACTGGGATTGAATGTGGTGAGTCATGTCAAAGGCAATAAGAAGGGACACTCTTAGTGAAAAAAGGAAGACTGGTGAAAATGTGATTCTGCTGCTGAATAAGGTGGGGGACCTGTTGACACAGGACATGGAAAAGGCTGAGGTACTGAATGCCTTCTTCACATCAGTCTTTACTAGCGAGACTGGCCTTCACGGATCCCAGGCCCCAGTGACTAGGGGATTAATCTGGAGGAAGGAAAATTCACCCTTAGTGGAAGATGATCAGGTCAGGGAATACTTAAGCAAAACTGGATATACATAAGTTCATGGGCCCAGATGGGATGTACCCACAAGTACTGAGGGACCTGGTTGATGTCATCACAAAACTGTTCTTGGTAATCTTTGAATGATCATAGCGACAGGGGGAGACACCTGAGGACTGGAGGAAAGCAAATGTCACTCCTGTCTTCACGAAGGACAAGGAGGACCCAGGGGACAACGGGCTGGTCAGCCTCACCTCAGTCCCTGGGAAGGCAGTGGAGCAATTTATCCTGGAAACCATTTCCAGGCACATGAAGGACAAGGAAGTCATCAGGAGTAGCCAGCATCAATTCACCAAGAGGACGTAATGCTTGACAAGACTGATAACCTTCTATGACAAAATGCCTGGTTTGGGGTTTTCTCTGTGCTTTTGCCCTCTGCTTCCATTTCCTTTCCATGTATGAACATTTTTCATGCTCACTATATCCCCTGACTCACTTGTTTTCCTACTCTCTCTCCGAATTACCTATGTTTCTCCAAAGCAAAGTCAATCCTTTGTACCACATTCTTCATTTGTTTTCCACAGCATTTAAATATTCATCCAAAATATTCCTTGGCACTTATTTAACAAATGGAGATGACTTATTCATTCAGATTTGTTCCTGATAATCATTCCTTTTAACAGTCTTTTTACAAAAATCCCAAAATAATAAAGACTGCTTTAATCTTTGTACCCCACAACCTACCCATCAGAAAAGACTTCTGATCCTCTTACTGCTGGGTATCTGATCTGCTTTGATTTCTCTGTCATCTTTTTTTGCCTGTTCTGTGGCCGTCCTAAGAACTCTCACCCCACATCAACACTGGAAAACAGTGCCAAATTACATGCCAAATTTTGTGTCTATACAACATAATGCTCTCACTCACCAAAACAGCATAGATCTAAACTCTCTGAGGAAATGGTCCATGGTGTGAATTCGGATGTCCTTATATAAGTAGACACATTGTCCCTTATGTCCCACCTGAGGTAACTAATGGACAGTGCTACATTATTCTAAGAAAATGTGACGGCGAACATAATAGAAACAAGCAGATCTGGAGATAGCCTTAGATACAATACAACACTGAAATAATGAATTGGTACCTTATCCCTGGCCAGACAGCACCTCAAAAGTAGCTGTATATCTCTGCCTTTTTTATTTTTTTAAGCAATCATAGAACCCTGAAAAAAGTCAGGTTGGCAGGGATCCCTGGAGGCTATCTATTCCAACCCCCCACTCAAAGCAAGGCCAACTATGTCAGGTTGCTATTGGGATATGAGGGACAAATATTGACATACTGTTCATCATGTAAAGTATATGCAAAAGTGTGAACATTAAAACAATTATAATACATGGTCTAGGTCCAAAGCCTATTGAAGGTCAGTAAGGCTATTTCTGTTCTACTAAAACAAACAGAGCCAGGGCGCAGGCTTTTGTGCACATTTGATGATATGGTCTGAAGGTTTTTGACCAGTTGCCTTATCCAAGATTCCCATTTCTGCCCAAGCAGATAGATTGTCCTTGAGGAAGGAAGGAGAAAGAAGATGTAACAGCAGAAAGCAATGACTTTACCAGCTCCTGAGCATGAAGAAAAAGGAGGGGGTAGAAAGGGCTGCATTGTCTTCTTACTATGCCAAAAAAGTGCTCTTATTCTAAATCTTTCAAGGAGCTGCAGGCTGGTACATGCACAGTGAATCATAATTCATATCATGAAGTCAGGAAAGATACTAGTGGAGTAGAATATGCTACTTCTCATGAAAAAAGATCATCATAAATTAGCACAAAAATTGATTTTTTTTTCATAAATCTAGAGTCATACCACTAATGGAATTTGTTTTACCTCCTCCATGTACAGCTCTTACACAGTGGTTGCCTCTGACCGCAAAATTGTGCCTATGATTTAGATATATGTCAACTTCTCTGCTGCTTTGGTAACAACCATCATCTCCTAAATTCTACAAGTTCTATCAAAACATGAGTTCTCCGTTTTTGAACCTCTGTCTTTAAAGCTAAAGGGATGCTTTATTATATATTCTATTCATGTATAGCATTTCCAGCTTCTTTCCAGCACGTCACTTTATGAGGAAATTCTTCTGTGCATTTTCCATGGAAAACCTCTTTAAAGTGAACATTACAGTCTTTTCCCTTTGCTTCACTTATGCAATTCTGATGTTGTTTCCCATTGCATGGAGATAACTAGCTATACTAATCTTGGAATATCGAATAGCAAATGATCCAAAGCACTCTTTATTCAAGTGGAATGTGTACAGCTTTTACGTATAATTTGTGTTTTCATTCCTACTCAAAAACAGTGCTTGTATTTGTTTCCCCATGCAAACCATTGCCATGTACATTTTCATCCCAGGCAAAAGTCACTGGGGACTTGTGAGTAGTTTTCATGGATGTGTGAGCTGTTCAGTCTGATAACATGATGTACAGATGTGTCAGACACAGAAGACAGTTGGTTTTAATAGCTATATTTTGCAAGGTCTGAAGAACAGTGATATAGATGTCACAGATGAGGAGGATAGTATAGCCTTAGTGACTGATGTGTTCCAAGTAAGTATGTTTGTTTTGGTTTGGATTTTAACTTTCATTTAAGCTTTTCCTTCTTTGTATATTATGGGCATGTCACAAAGGAACTTACACTAACTAGGTTAAATCAAGGGGGTATTTGCTTAAATGCAAATAGCAGCAAAGATTTATAAAATATTTAGTCTAAGCTGATGACATGAATGAAAACTGTACACTATTTCTCTCTGAACCACAAAATTTTTGGTAGTTAGATAAATGTTTGAGTAAAACATTTTCTTCTCCATTGAAAATACGGAAGGTGCTATTTTGGCTTGATCTGTTACCTCTTATACAAGAAAAATATTCATATCCGCTTCACTTGGCAAGTTGTTTATCTGGTTCTTGTCTTTTACAAAAATATTAATTGAAAAAAGCTATTTAATCTTTTATAGTGAGACAGAACTCTCTGCTTTTTCTGAAATGTATGTGAGAGAGTAACTGTTCACTCAGTAAGATGGAGTCTTCCCAGAAATGTTCACATTTTGTTTCACTTTTGTAAGTAATAGGAATTTACATTTCTTTGTACAGATCATTTAAATTTCTCTGTACACTGTAATAGAATATTTAAAATATACTGGAATATTCCTAACAGCTTAATGAATTACATTTAACTGAAGCAGTTAGTATTTTCTTGTCCAAGAGAGGCTGAAATTCATTAAATAATGGCAAACATTCATGTATTCTGTAAGTTAAACAGCAAACGAAGAAAGATAAAGCTCATCAAATGTTTGTACAAACTTGAAGGTTGAATGCAATGTCAAGAAGTATATTCTAAAGCTTTCAGAAAATATCTGTGGTAAAAGGAAAAGCTAATTCTGACATCCACAGGGCCATGTGGCTCACCCCACTGCCAGTGTCTTTGGTAGCATCTCCTTCTGCACAGGAGTAGTTCCCACATCTCTCTCTGAAATGCAGGTGGGCTCAGATGCTGGGCTGCAGTAACTGGTTGCAAGTTCACCAGTGTAAGTACCTGGCATCTTTGATGTAGGACCTGTACGCTGAGGTGCAGTTTTGAGCACTTGAGCCTGGGGAAAGGTTGAGCAGCACTTACGTCTTTAAGCATCCCTGTCTGGGTTTCTTCAGGCTCTGACTCCTCGCTTAATACCCCTAAGGTCTGCCAGTATGGTGTTCCTCTGACAGAACAACCAACTTAACCTGTGGTGTTTTCTCATTGTCCTCTCATTGCTTCTGCTCCATAAATGAAGGTGAGCTGCCCTTTCTGTCATGATACAAGTTGCGACAGATGTTGTGCAGTTCCATTTCTCTGTGAAAATTAGGCAGTCCCTAGCAATTCTCAGGAATTGCCTAAATCTTACCCAGCTGCAGAATGGCTGTGAGCTGCTGGTGTGATATATCCCTTAAAAAAAAATAAAATTCCAAGGATGTAACTGCTTTATCAGGTACAAGGAAATATTTCAGCAACCACAGGGAAACATTGGTGCTGTTGGACAAAGCATTGGTGACAGACTCTGGTCAATGATGTTGAAGTAAAATGACTTCATACTGCACTGGGTGCAGAGAAGGGCCAAATGGAGAATGAAGGGAAGGTCAGGGGGTTCTAGGGAATAGGTACGCTTCACAGTGGAAGACAACGCAGACATGGATGGGGCCACTTACCTTAACTACTGTTGTGGCAGTACTGCCTGTAGAATGAGGACAAAATGCATGGATCGGTGAAGAGGATCCACACTGCACTTTTGCTCTGGACTCCATATGTGCTGCAAGAGGGCCCAGCCTGGCCCCGTCATGCAGATATGTCCTGGGGCAGCCCGACTGGGTGAACAAAGGTGGGGAGGATGCATGTTTGCTGGTGTCAGAGAATTAAGGGGTAAGGAGGGAAAAGGACCCTTTTAACCACAAGACAGTACTGGCAGAAGACCAAAAGGGACCATAGAGAAAATTTGGGATGGAAATTTAGAAGACTTTTTCTAAACAGTGATTTTAATTTTTGGGTCAATGTGGGCAAAAGGGGGCATCTAACTTGTTTTTAAACGTAATTCTCATAATTTATTCAAGCAATTTTGCATCTTGGTGCCTGGTGGAATCAAATCTACTCCCCTGCTTGGAGCGTGGAGATCAGTGGTGTTTATCTTTAGTTATGATTTACCTTACCTACTTGGCAACAAGGAGTAGTTGTACAGTTTTGTGGATCACTTTCTTTTTGCTGTAGGAACAGATATATACTTGACACCTGGCAGTGATCAAGTGTAGACGTGCATGTGCATTCATGTTCTCTTCTAACAAGAAGGAAACCAGGTTATGCTACGCCCATGTTGCCATCACCGAGAAAAAAGAATAAAGAATAGAAAAAAAAATCTGGATTTTTTTAGATCTTGGTTTTGTTTTTTTTTTTATAGTAGTGTTTTCCACTTCTTTCTCTGGTAATCAACAAGAATTTTAGAGAAAGAATATGACAGAGAGAGCGGAATTAATTATGTTCTAAGGGGACAGGAGAGGGGTGAAAAAAGCTTGCCCAGGGCCACTCCTGTTTGTAAGGTTAGAAAAAGAAGAGACTGAACTGAAGTTTACATAAAATAAATGTGATTGAATTGCACAGCAGGAAAGAGAGGGAGAAGGTGTTAATTAGTCATTTTGGGAACTGTGGTAGCTCCTTCACCTCTTACAATTTTTATTCTTTAAATTTTATTTCGTAGTGGGAGTGATTTGGTGGATCATAAAAACAAAATAAAACCTTTTGGAAGGATACTTTTATATATCTATATATTTTTATATGTATTTATTTTTATATATCTATATATTTCCAGCTTTTTATTAGAACTTTCTTTGCATAATAAGTAAGCTTATCTAGGCTGTTTGCATTGCATTTCAGTCTTAACCTAAGAAAATAGTATCTTTTGTTATTAGGATTTAATCTACACATCCTGTTTATACTTCCTTTTGGAAAAATGTCATTGAGATAGCTATGTAATTATTGTAATCCTCTTTTATTTTATGAGACTCATTCTTATGAAGCACTTCAATAGACCTCAACAGGTATGGGGTAAGAAAAGTTGTACTCACTACAGCCATCCTTCTTCCTACATGAAAGAAAGACCTTTCTCTTTGACATAAATCAGCACGTCCACACTTTAGGTCAAAGCAGTTTCTATTAGGAATACTGTTTTTCGGAATAATTTTCAAATGGCTGTACTGGCTTTTCCAAGCCACATTGTGGCATTCCACCTACCACATTGGTGTTCACATATCGCATAAATCTTCCATGTCTGCTCTAAGCACCTACTTTAGCTAACTGGCTAGTTTTTGTGAATGAACCTCTGAAGCAGCCTGATTCTCTCCATCGATTGCAGAGGACGACCAAGCATTGTGCTTGGCAGCCCTGGGAGCCTGCAGTCTCCCTGAAATTCTTTGCGTGCATGCCTCCTGCCAGCTGTGGGAAAGAGCTCATCCCAGGCCATGTTGAATCGGTTTCTGGTTTTCATGACACCTTAGATAAATGGAGGGACAAGTGTACTTATTTAAGCACAGGGCCATAGAGATTCCTGCTATGATTTGTCTCTGACACCAATTTGTATCAGCCCGTACCGTGGGGTAGTCTGGCTGCACGTACCAGTGATGTTGGTGCAGGTTCCTGCCCTCTGTTCTAAGGACAGCACTGTGGATAAACGTGTCTCTGGACCGGACCCTGGCACTCCACATCTGACGCTTTAATCAGTCTCAACTGTAACTAAATGACTCTCCGAAGGTATCCATCTCTTTTCACTGATTACAGAGTAAGGTTAGAAGACTAGCTTTTAGGAAAGCTAAAATTAGATGAGCCCTAGCCTTTCTGCATAATTAGATTCATCGGTCACAGTAGGACTCTCTACGGGATAAGCTACAGCTTTGTGTGAAAAGGGTATCAGAACCAGCTATTTTGCTGAGAAATACAACTGCATTTCTGTCAGTGGCCCAGTTTGGCCAGCGATCATGGAACTCCTTTGATCATGTCACTTGTCCATAAAGTGCCTCTTTCATGAATGAAAACAGAGCCATGAAGCACTGGAGTGACAAGTCCCACATGGCACTGTAGCAGTTCAAGAAGATGTAGTTCCACGCTGAACTCTTGGAAATAAAATTACATAGAGGTTGTTTTTTTTTTTTTAATGGTTGAAATGTTTGAGAACATTTCTATTTATGTTAAACACAGAGACAATTGCCAAGGGAGAGAGGGATGGAGAAAGAGCTTGTGTTGTTCTAGTGCAGTAATGATTGTCAAAATTATGTAATCCTCTGCAGGGTGGAAATTCCCTTCTTTTTTACAAGCCAGCTCCCCTGAAAATGTGGTGTTAACTTTAGTGATGGGTATGCATTGCCTTATTTCAAAGTCCTTGTTTGCCTAAAGTGGAATCATAATACTGCATAACTTCCATGTTTGTGGTTTAGTAAAGATAACCCTTTTATTTCTGTTATTAAAAGCTGAGTTATTAACACGAACAAGAAACCCTTTCATGGGTAATTAAAGGAACAGCAGGTTAATTTGTCAGGTTTCTACACATGTGACTAGTCCCAAATGAAAGCGGTTAAACACAGTGGACCGCTGAGGCTGATGCACCATAATTCCACACAAATCCTTAGGTCACTCTTGGTTTACACTGGACAAAGACATGGTCCCTTCTGCTTTTGCTGCTTCTCTTCCTTTGCCATGGTTATTTTCCTTTGCCTTTTGGTAATACGTCAATAGCTGGTTAAACTTAATCAAATCCTCTCATGCCAGAGCATGAACTGTCCTCAGCGTGAACGAAAAGTATATGCCCTCCTCCATGCAATTTTAAACTTTGCAGGAGCCCCGGGCAATTCTCAGGCAGGTCACGGGAAACCCTGATTTAAAACAGGACATAAGAATTTTGCATGGCTCATGATGGCTTTTTGAGGAAGGGTTAATATTGCCCTTTAGAGTATTTTATAACTTTCTTTTGCCTTTGTAGTATTTGAAAATAAAATTATGTTAATCAGCAGCTGCCAACAGTATTGATCTAGTGCTGAAAGAGGGATAATGACACGGGCTGAAATCTTAAGCAACTGGTCGGACTTCTGCATTCATCCAAGCCTCCTTGCACGGCAGCTCTTTGCCCCCTGTTATTATCTCATAGAGCAATATTGTACTGATACCGCAAGTTACTGTGTAATAGCAATCGTGGCTTCCAATACATCTACCATGTAGTTACCACACACTTAACACAAAATACTGCATTTTATTTTGTGGTAATCCAGTAAGCAAATCATACTGACAGGCTGTGCAGAAAACCGGTGCTGTGTATCCGAGGCAGAGAATGCCTGGTGCCTTTTGTGGGAAAAGGCCGATCTGATTAGGAGTGCAGTATTCCTCCAGAACTGTTCTTTTCTTCTTCTGCAGCTTAAAATGGCTATCCCTGCTTTACTTTAACCCGTTAGCTACTGCAGACATAGACAAAACTCCCATCTACCAAATTTACAGTACGTAACATACTGGTGCTCCACAAGTTTCAAAGGAAGATTGTATAAAGCTAGTTAATTCTTCAGTAAAAGGAGCATTAATTCAACAGCCAGCTGTCTATGGCTGGAAAGAACGGATGGATCTACATCTGTTTTTTGTGTGTTTGGGCCAATCCTCCTGTTTTAGTGGACAGAGGGACTTTTTATATACCAGTAAATTTCATTGTCAGCTTCTTTTCCTGGGACCAGTGGTGGTCTTCTACATTTGGGAGCTAAGCAAGTGAGGCTTAGCAGAGTCAGTGAAGACTGAAAGTTATATGCATGTGTATTTTAATTTAGAAACAAATATTTTAAAATGTGTGTTTTAAGTGTAGCATGTGGAGTTCTTTAACATACTAGATCTTAGTGATTTGAGAACTTTCTGGAGGTGAGGGTCCAGATGAGGGTCATCATCCCTACTTCTCATCAGGCCATGATGCTGCAGTCCCTTTTATACACACCAGGGCATTCAGTGATCCAGTTCGCTGTAAGTGTAATACATGCTTGAGTTGTAATGTGTGTCTCTAAAAATAACACAAAACAGCTGTTCTAATGAAAATTGTATATTTTCCTTCAACTAGAAAATTCAAATATTTTTATTTTTGTAACACAGCAGTAGAGATGTTCTCTAAAATGTTGGGGATCGAGATCCAAATGTTCCTGGGCCAGATTCTGAGTTTATCTAGTAGGACATGCTTGGCCTATGGTGAAGTCTAGCTCACCTCTCAGGAAGCTCACAGGGTTTCATGGAAACAGCTGGAGACAGATGTGGCCTCTTTCCATGCAGCTCATTCAGCTACACAGGGGACTCTGCTAGCTACCTGAAGTCACGGTGATCTCATTGACACCTATAAACACCACATCAGCACCAGAACATGAGGATTATCAGCTGCCACCTCATCTTCTAACCATAATGACAAAATTACTTTAGTTAACACCACTGTCTCTCATTTTTTACAAATATATTGCACCCAATTCAGGCTACAGACAGCGAAGCCAAGGGGATTTTGTGTCTGTATTGGAGAGCAGATTTAGATCCATTGTGTTAAAGTAAACTGATAGCTTCAATTATTAAATGCAAGTACTTGGCCAGGCTTTAGTGAAGGAGGCCATTAAAGTTTCTGAGATCCTTTTTATTTTGGTTACCAAAGCCTGTTTCCAAGAGCCAGTGTCTGAATCCTGTTAAAGCAGGACTTTCCATCATTTTCCATTAAAGAAAAAAAGTCTGAATTGGGCAGTATTACCATCGCACTCAGACTTCTGCCAAAGCCTCTGCTTGGACTGCACAGCTGCCTTTAAGATGTTTGAAAAGCAAGTCCTTCCCTGGTATATGTGAAATCCCTCCCTTTTCAAGCGAGACTCGTATTTCTTTGGAAATGTAGCAAGAGAACCGTTAAGTATGAAACACCAGCATGGAGGACCAGCTTTAAAAAATTTACTTGCATGCCTTAAATGGGGCTTAGTGGGATATAAGACTCCGAAGTACAACATTAAAATTCCCCCCCCCCCCTCTTCCAGCTGCCCGTCTCAAATCTTGATGCTTCCTTCATTAAGCTGACAGTTCCCATCCTGAATGTCTGAACAGGATGGCAGAGGATGCTGAGGAGGAACCTGACTGGGTGGGCATTGTCTGGACATCCCTTGCTTGCAGGTGCTTATCACCTGCTCCTGCCCTGTGCCCGGAGTAAGGAGCAAGATGGAGGAAGAGGTTGGTCTGGTCTGATATGGTCTTCAGCCAGAGGATGTTCACCAGCACTTGTCCCACCCTGAGATCACTGTTTTGGCCCCTGCCCTGTTGGCTGGGCTGCAAGATGGCTCTTCCCTTCCCACGTGTTTGGGCCATGGAGCAAAAAAGGGGAGAGGACGTGAGAAAGGACAGGGCTGTGACAAGAGAGGGGTCTGTCCTCTATTCCAGCACCAGTCTCCCTCCCTTAGGAGACCTGTGCTGAGGGACTAGTAATCTCCAAATGCAGTCAGCACCAGAAATATGAAAATTAAACCAGGCACCCACAATGTTAAGAGGCAGCAAAGGTGGTTAAAAACAGCTTTGAAATCTCACTGGGAAATTTAACTCGGATGATTGCTTGGTAGTCTAAGAGAAAGTTGTGGAATGAAACATTGTGTGCGATAAAGGCAACAACAGCAGCCACTAAGCTCTATTTGAGTTTTTCTTTTTTGTTTCGTGAAGAGACTTTAGACAAACGTGTTTTCTAAGCACACGTTGGTTGGTATAACCCTATAAGAGATATCAGAGGAGCCCCACAGATCTAAAATCTCACAGCTGAAGTAGATAGTTTTATTTGTTTAGTCTGAATTTCAGCTACATGGCATCTTCTCTAAAGCAAATCCAAGATATTTTCATGCTTGGTCATATCTCCTTTGCCATTCATGTCTTGTTCTGAGAGAAATGCTATTTCCACCTTCCGGCATGTTCATCCGTGTTATTTCCTATGGCCAGCATCTCCCTGACAGTGGCAGATGTACATGTCTTCCAAGACAATAGCTGCCAAAATGTCTCTAAATGCCAATGACAGAAATTCACCTGAACTTTCAATGTCTTGGTGACTGAGGGTGACCAAAAGGAAAACAGAGAAGTACTTGTGCGTGCTGTTTCTGCTTACCCATTTACTGATCACAGTGTGAGCAAAACCAGGGGTGTGTTAGCTGCAGTGCTCATCCAGGAAAAAAATAATGCAATTGCAAATTTCCAAGAGAATAGAAAAGAAAGTTCAGTTTCGTCATGAAGAACCCTGATTGCAAGCTGAACTATTTATTTTTTTCAGAGGTACTTGGTTTACCCAGCTAAATACAAAGCAGATTTTAAAGCTGATGGATTTGTTTCAGCTGGCATTTTGTTGATAACTCGTAGATCCCAGCTTGATTACACTGTAAAATTTTGAAATATGTTTTCTTAGTGCTGATGTGGTCTGAAAAAAATAGGTTATATATCTTAAGCACCTCAGGCAATAAAAATAGGAAAATTATTAAAATTAAACACTTTTATGTATAAAACATAAGTTCCAATAAATCATATGTTTGTCCCTCCTCATCTACCCTACAAAAACCATTATCATTGCTGTTGCTAGAAATAACTATTAAATGACTTGGTCCAACAGCTTCCATTTGAAATATCTACTTTAGCCAGTTCCTGGCCTGACTTTTTCAGGCCTTTTCCCTGGATTATGATTTTTTCTTTTGTCATTTGTGATACAGCAGAAGTGGAGTGAGGGTGCTGACGGTGTCTGTTGGGCAGTACCCAGGCAGAGCTGAGCTGCTGCCAGTGTGCTCAGCCTTCCTGGACACGAGCCCCCAGCTGCGGGCAAAGGCTCCGTGGCAGGCTAATGGGTGTCCTGTCCATGCCATCCACTCTCTCTTTGCACCTGAGTTTTCCGCCAGTGAAATGGAGCTGGCAGCATTACTTCTGTCCTTGATTTCTTCAGTGAACTCAATGAGTTGCAAACGAGCAGTTACCGCCTTTTCATATATGCTAGCGTGCTGTGCTGAGGCCCCTCTGAACCTCCTCGTGCTGCAGCAGTGCACTGTTTATGATGGGTCAAAGAGGAAAATGGCTTTAGTAAGTAAAGTTCGGGGTTGTTTTGTACTGGTGAACTGCTGTGTTTTCTTGCTCTCGTTTTTTCTATAGAAATTTAAAATTCTGGTCGAATTCCAACATTTTTCCCTTTGGTGAGTATTTACCATCCACACCACAGATTTTTGGTTGTAATAAGGAAAAAGCATATATTTGTATAGTATATATCTTATTGGTTATTACTGCATTAGCTGAAATGTGCACTAACAACAGATCTATGAAGGTAGATGGGGTCTTTTCTTAAATTATGCATTTGGAAGGTTTAGCTGGTGGTTTTGGTTTTTTGGTTTTTTTTTGTTTGTTTGTTTTTTGCATTGTTTTCTTTCATAATGCTTCTCTTTTGGTACCAAGAAGATCATTTTTACAATGTCCTTAATGCAACCTGAAGTTAGGCTTTCACCTTATATTGAGGCTTCTGAATGATATGATTTGCCTTTCAAGAGTGTGAGATAGCCAGCAAACTGTCTTGGGATTTGTGGACACTTAGGATCTTTGAAAAATTGCTCATCCCAAATGAGGAAATAGAAGCCTAATTTAAGGTGCTTTTACTTTTTTGCTTCTAAAGCATGACCCAAGCCTTTCAGTGTGTGGAGCATATGTCCTAAAGATTATTTTTTATTAATATTGCTCAGTTATAACTAAATTTCGCTGTCAGGCTACAAAGAAACTTACGAGTTTTCTGTGCGAGCAGTGTGTAAACTTGGCTAGTTAGGAAATAGTCACACCTTCAGAGTACAGCATGTGTTGTTAAAAGATCTCTATTAAAATCTTCAGTTTATTAAACTGACAAATGGTAGGAAACTTTCAGACCTCAAAAGCTATGATATCATTTCATTTTAAAATAACCCCACTAAAATCTCACATTTCTTAGTGTGAAAGTAACTAAAACTGTACATGTGTCATTGCAGGCAGCACCTCAGGTTTGGTCATCATTAGCTGGGGTTCTTGTGTTTAAATCAGAACCTTCAAGGCCTGTGAAAGTAAAAAAGGGGAACCTGAAACCTTCCATTTACAATTGTCAGGGAATAACCTTTGTTCATGAGTTTCAGATACCATATCCTTTCATGGATTTTAGATAATGAAGAGAAAACTTCTGAAAAAGGTGTTGTTCCCCCTCTTGCCCCTGCAGTTTCTAATAGTGGTGACACTTTACACAGTGCAGGTACGTATTGTTTAGATGTTTCAAACATCGTCTAATTAATGCATATCGCTAGCCAGATACCTTAGCGCTGCTTATACAGTTGCACTTTTATTGCCTAGGTCATTCCACTCCTGTTTTGATTCAGTAAAAGCTCCTGTACTGTCCCTGCTGGCCTGGCTTAGGGCTCCCATTCTGCAGTGCGTTTGCCAAGATGACAACGCTCGTCCTCTTTGCTCCCTCTGCTCTCACACAGTCAGCATCCAGTGCCTTGACCGGTGTCCTGGTCTGGCGGGGAAGGAGAGAGGAGGCGCAGGATAGTCCCTGCAGGGTGCTGATGATAAGGCGGGCAGGTTGGAGCAGGGCATTTTGCATACCGTGGTGCCTAGAAGTGAGGTGAGGGGAGCCTTGTTTCGAAGGCGCACCTTTCACCCCCTTGGGTCAGCCCCCAGGAGCACCTGGCATTGTTTTACGCAGCGGCAGGAAGGATAAGGGTGTCTGACGTGGAAGCGTCCCTGATGGAGGGTCAGAGAGTCATTGCGATATGCTGTGCCCTTGGGCTTCGGCGAGATACGGCAAGAAATCTTGGATTTGCTGCCAACAGGGCTTTTGTGTTGTGCTACAGAACAATTCAGACTGTTTGTAAACCCTGTCTGTTGAGGAGGACAGAGATTAAGCATCACATCTTTGAATACATTTTGAAGTTGTTTGTTAGAGACTGATGTGAAAAAGAAACCTTTTGGTAAATGCCAAGATGAAACATTTTAGCCAAGGAAAATGATTCATTGCTTTTGAAAATGTCTCCCCATGTTTTTTAGCCAAACTATGTGTGCAGCATGACCCAAACTTACGAAATAACTTTGACACCCAAGTCCTCCAGAATTTTTCTGTTGTTGACCTTTTTGTTGCAAAGTTATATTTGACCAACTCACTTTCTCTACAGAAAGAAATAATCCTTCCTACAGATCCAAAAGTTTTGAGCGATGCCAAGCTATAAATACCACTGTGACAGACACAGTGTAAGACTTAGACTGGAACAGGTTGTTGAACTGGAATTTCTGAATTATACAGGTAAGTTAGAGAGCACGGAGAGGCACCTCTTTACGGCTATGAAACATTCTCTTAACCTATGAAGCATTTACTCATTATTGCCATGCAAAATGCATAGATTTTTCAGAACAAAGAGAAGTCAAGTAAAAATGGCATCCCAGTGGATTCAGGGGGTAACTTGGTGTGTGCAACAGCATCATGAACACAGATGAAATGCAGAGTCAACAGGAGAGCTAGTATGGTGCCTGACAAACTTGCTGAAGAGCTAGGTGGTGCCGCTTGGGAAATATCTTCCATTGCTTAGCTTTACTTGTTTACTTTCTAAAGAGGAGGAGAAGTGGAATAAAGGGCTTACATTTCTTTTTTTCATCAAGGAAGAAAACTGAGCGTTTTGAAGAAAATAATACAATTCAGGCCCTTCCCATGAATAAGTACTTCATTCCAGTGTTAAACATTAAGGAAAAGAAGTACAACATTAGGTATTAAATAAAGGAAAGAAGATGTTTATTTAATACTGTAGATGGCTTTGGCAGGATTTGTTTGTTCTGGATTTCACAAAGAAGTCTTCAGCTTATTCCTATTTGTTTATTTGTAGAGATGCTTGTGTTTCCTTATAACTAGGTATGTCTCTAGTAGCTGTTCACAGGCAGAGGTAGCC
Source organism: Ibidorhyncha struthersii (assembly GCA_013398815.1). Lineage (NCBI taxonomy): Eukaryota > Metazoa > Chordata > Aves > Charadriiformes > Charadriidae > Ibidorhyncha > Ibidorhyncha struthersii. The sequence goes on from VZSZ01004103.1 coordinate 1,224,123, forward strand.
ACAGCCAGTCTTTGAAACTATCTCGCTCCTTGTAACTCTTTGATCCTGTAATTGTCCATAAAAGCTTGGATCCAGTGCTGATGCTGGGAATATTTTATTGCTCACCAAGGAGCACTTGTGGCTGTGTTTTGATAGCCAGATTTGTGGTTCTGGAAAAGTTCAGGGATTCCAGGAGGCCATAACTGCAATAATATTATTGTATCTTTTTAGTGAAAAAGAGGAAAATACTAGAGGCTAGTGAAACAAGTGTCTATAGTAATAATTATCAATAATAAAAGAACATCTGTGGAATAAAATTTATAGTGTAAAAGAGTGAGTGTCAGCTTTAATTTACTTTCATCAGCTGAAGATAACAGCTGAAGGTATACAACTCGCATGATGAAATATAGCAATAAACATAACATTTTTTAATTCTAGAACACCCACCAGTTTATCTATATCAGCATCATATATTTTTCTCTCTTGCAATGCTGCAGGGAGTCCCCCTATTCTGGATGAGAAACACAACTGAACACAATCCTATTCTATACTGAGACACAGAGATTTAAACAAAATACTGTTCGTTTTGTCACCATAGGTTTCAAGCTGAATTCTCAGCTCAGGACTTCTGGAAAAAAAGAGTCACACTCTTACTGCATTTTACAAATAGTGGAACATGTTTTAAAAGTCTGGCTTATTTAACATTCAGGCATCTTATTTACCAGAATAACTGACTTTATTCAGAATATTATAAAATTATTTGTGAACTTTCGTATGAAATTATTTATCTGGAGTATCAGGACATAAATAATTAATATACATTGTTGTAGAATGAAATGTTACTGAAAATGTAGGAAACAATCTCTGGGGAAGGAAGAGGAACTCAGACCCTCTGAGGGTTTTTTAAGTATGTTCAGGCTGTCACAGAATCACAGAGCATGAGACTCGTATTACTTTGCTGCGTGTTCCCTACTTGGACGTGGCCAGTGTGACTTACACTTCTTTTGTTATGCTTTTTTATATTTAATGCTCTTTAATTTGCTGAAGACCGCAGTAACAAATCCTTCATTCACACCCAATGTATGCATCTTCTGTTCTATCCTAATTTGTACACTGCTCTCATCACTATGGTACTTGAATGATTCCCAAGTGATATATTTAATAGCCGTCATAAGTACCTATCCTCTTAAAAGGAGGATATGTGTGTAGCACAGTGGTTATTTTGTTTTAATTATACATAATGAGTGCCATTTATCATGAGAAATGGTACATTTTTCTCATGTGTATGACAAAAAAAGGAAAAGAAATGTGATGTATGGTATCACGCTTGCAAAAAGGATGATGACTTTTCTGATGGAAGAGGTTTCTAACTGCTCCTTGTTCCAAACAAACTTTCTTTAATGGCTGTAAGGTGGATCTTGCAAATTACGGACTTTGCAGATTAATGGAGCATAATGTTGTGGGCAGCTCTGCACAGTTGTATCTCATTCTACCTACATTTTAAGCCATCTGATGGCAAATTGACTTTAATCCATCTGCTGTGCTGGGCTACTGAGCTCTGAGAGGGAGGGAGGGTATATTGGTCAGGCTCAGCACCACACTATTATGGATGTGCCACTGTTGACTATTAAAAGGTATCTATTTTATAATATTTTTACTCTGATTTGTTCAAGCTAATGATCTATGATGAAGCAAAATTAGGCGTTACCAAGGATGTTACATTATGCATTACAGTTTGATATGTGATGACTATTGCTAGTCATTGAGAAACAAGCAATGTACATGATTATTTCTCAGGCAAATGGAGGCTAAAGCACTCAAGTTGTTGTATGATCATTACTATAGAATTCTTTGTGAAATTCAGACTGTGAATCTCAGACTAGTGATCATACAAAGATTAAAATTTTCAGTGAATGCAGACTTTTTGCCAAAAATTATACATGTGTCTGCTCCAAATCTATTTGCAAAATCTTGTTCAAATTTTTAAGCACTACAGGCCCAAACAGTGCACGAACTGGAATCTGGATGTCCACCTCCTGGGCAAATGTCCATTTTCTTGCTATTCTGTGACTAAAGAGAAATGAAGAAAAAATCCATAATCTGTATTATTTACTGAGCCAAGCTTCTGGTTCTATTACTATTCTCTCCTAATCATTTTCTAAACACTAAAGATATTTTGCATAAGCAAATTATTTTTAAAAGAAATGATAGCAAAATATGTATTTTTTTGTTGTTTTCTTAATCTTTTCTCAAGTCTTCAACATATAACCGTGATCTTTAAACCATTTAATTGTCAACCTTTGTTTATAAGAAAGCATTTTAATGTAATTCCTTAATGAAATGTGAAACTTCATGTCTCCTGCAAGCTGTTAGGGCATCTATAAAATTATTTTCTTGCTTATCATTTCCTGTTGAAACTGGATTTCTTTTTTTATATTTTCCTGACCATATATTTGTTTTCCAACTTCTGTGTATATGTCACCTTTTATACTATAAAATGAGAGAACGACAAAGTTATCTTACAAATGAAATTATTTATGAACTCCGTAGTGTAGAACACCTATACCTAGGCTGGGGTGGGACCACCTTGGGCCACATCCCAGTTTTCCCAGTGTCTCTGCCTTGCACACTGCAGTCTGGGTGGATCCAGTATTGGTAGTGGTGGCTCTTCCCAGGACGTGGCTACGTGTGAGAAGGAGTGCTTCTACATACTGCTGGTGAAAGACAGAGGACAGATGGAAGTGTCGCATGGACCAGACCCACCATGGATGGGGGATTTGGACCATATGTGTATAAATCCTATAAAGATCAGGGGGGGATAATCTAATTCTAAAGCAGATCTCTCTAGAGAAGATGGACAAAGCTTTTTTGTTAATATAATTCACCACATGGCTGCACCACGCAATAGAGAGCACTAAGGATCCACTGAGGACTGGAGGACCTTAAATCCCTCTGCTCAACCCCACCAAGGGCAACTAGAAAACTACTTTCGAAATCCCCAGCTGGGACATTTTACTCTTATTGGATGAACAGGTAGTTGAAAGGAAACTGAGAGGACAAATGCGGGTGTTTTTGAAGTATTAAGCCCGTGGGTGGACAGTGGAAGGACTGATGGATTTGCAAGAAAGGAATAGTATGAGTATTGTGGATTCCTGAGACTGGAGAAAAAGTAAATTACTAAGGAGTTGTCATACTCATTGCCAAGGCACTTCTGGTTTGGTAACAATTTCCACTCCCTGCTTGCACAGATGAAAGTGATGGCAGTCCAGCAGCCCTGCCAGGCCCCAGCAGGAGATCGTGCAACAGGACTGATACGTTCACTTTCACCAGCTCCGCTGTTGTTACTTCCTTTTCAACAAATGTATATAGTGATTTTGAGTTTAAGACATTTTTCAATACAGCATGCATTCCACAGGCTTTAAGGAAATCTCAAAATGTACTTTTCATGCGTACAGAACCTGCCTCCTTTCACCAGACTCTGTTTCTAACGTGTTGCACTTAGCTATTCAGTAAGGTATTTTGGCATTGTGTCTGCTGGTTCCTGTTTAAAGTAAAACACATCGTAGGAACTGGGTGGTGGATTTTAATACATCATCAGTTTGTTACATACAGAAAGCTTAATAACATAATATAGGTCTTTCTTTTCCTGACCTGTCTTCTGTGTCTCTTCTTTCTGTCCCATGCACTTTAGGCCATCTAGTAAGATTTGCCCTAAGACAGCGTTCACTTGTCCAGGACTTGTATGTTCCACCTTAATAGTCTAAATATTAAAATCAATAAATTCTTACTTTTGTAAGCTATATTTTATAAGAAAATATATAAAAATACCTACTAAGATTATAAACATTACTTTTTTATTGAGGGTGTAATGTCGATCTTTTATTAGAAGAGAGTTAACGTAGAACATATATTAATACACATGGTATTAATTAGAAAATATTTTTGTTTGTGCTTCTTTCCACATATTGCTGATATGTAATATTCCATAACTTCCCAACTGACTTTTAGCCTCTTTGTCAATGACTGTAAAAGACAGGAGCTGTTTTATTTGCTTGCAGGCGCGTTACTTCCCTCCAAAGTCAGCAGGCAGCACAGCTGAAGGGCCAGCGTGTCTTCTCCTGGCTGCCTCACTCTGGGTCTGGATGAAGCAGAGGGTCTGAGGGTGGACTGAGTGCCCAGTACAGAGCTGGGGGGCGTGGGAAAGGGAAGATCACAGCATACACCTGTATGCACGAGGTCACGTGCTGCCTGGGCAGAACCTGAGAGACTGCAGGGAGACAGGGAGTAGGCACACCGCCGGCCTCAGAGAGGTTGAAAAACAAAGAGCTTTTTCCTGCAGACTGTGTAGTGTCGTGGCAGAGACCCATGCCAAGCTGCTGGGCTGAGAGCAAGACCAGAAGAAAGGATGGTGCACAGAAAGAGACAGTTAGTTTACAGACCTTTTTGATTTCACTCTGGGGTTCTCTAAATGAAAAAGAAAACAATAATATGTCATTCTAGTTTCTGTGCTCATAAATACCATTTATTTTTTTAAGTTTTAACCCTATATTGTTATTTTGTTGCCCTTCATTTAAGGACAAATCTTATGTTCTTCTCAAAACCACAACCAATCAAAGTCCTGTCACAGTGACCAAGCCCCTACCCAAAAGCACAGGTTCCCCTTTTCCTTATCTGTTGTTCTCTACATGAACTTTGACTCCTTTCAGCCATTACTGGAAACTTTGTTGGCACATGTGTCTGGCCAGTGTGAAGTAAGTAAAATTATGCTTTCTTATCCCAGCTCAGCTGCCGTGATTGTAACCTGCATTTCCCATGGCAGCAAGCAATGCTGGACCCTCCCTCAGGTAAAGCACTGCCTTCTGGTCCCAATGCCTTGACAGCTGATCTGGATTTGTTTTGGTCTGCACAACCTCTGCTGCGGTTTGAACAATTCCTATGCCTTTCATTGTTCTCTGTCAAGAAAGTAATTTTTGAGTGGTACCGGCGTGGGGGAAAGCTGGGAAGAAGGTGTCAGAGCAGAACCCGGCGGAGAAAGAGACAAAGGAAGGGGCTCCTCAGTGCACCCCCTCCCACCTCCCACCATTGCTGGGGGGTGGAATATCCCCATCTCTTTTTCCTGCCTTTTCTGCCTCTTCCTCCTCACCCACCTCCCAGAAGCCTCCCCCCGGCAGATGTAACTCCGGCCATCGCGCCCCGGGGTGGGGGACGAGGCTGGGCACAGCGGCAGCTCAGCAGCTATGGGCCACGCAGTGCAGTCTGCTTCAGCTGCAGAGCCCTTCCCTGCAGCTTTCCCTTCTCTTTTCTCATCTTTACGACGTATTGCCACACTGTTTTGGGTCTTTTGATTAGTCCATTTATCTCAGTTTCTGGGTGCTGTTTATTGTGTCTGTGAAGTACAGATAACTGGCTAGGTACTATGCATCCCTCGATTAATTCCTCTCCCATTCCCCACGTTGCTACACGCTCCTTTGTTTTGAATCAGCCACATGGGTGAAAATCTGGAGTAAGTCTGTTACACTGTATGATCTGTGGTAATTTATAGCAGAATCTAATCCCTTCCCTCTTCATGGTTCCTGGCTGTACCATAATAATATCTTATTGAATGCTTTAGACAGCTGAGTAATCTGTTTGGCTATCTCATATCTGTGTTTCACTGCTCTAAGCCCGTATGCTTTTGTTTTCCCCATGTCATGTGTGTTGATTTGTTTGTTTAGCTCTGTTTCTTGAAGACTGCCATATTCACTCTTTCCTCAACACTGAAAGCCTTTCAGTGTCCTCCATCCCACCTTATTGTGTCCACTTTCAGCTATTGCAATGCTCCTTTCTTTATCTACCTGCATGCCGGGGGACACGAAAAAGCTCAGCCCAACTGGGAGAGTTCCTATGAGCCTGCAAGACCTGCTGTGGTCTACACAGACACAGGAATGAGGAGCAGTTGAGGGAGCTGGGGTTGTTTAGCCTGGAGAAAAGGAGGAGGGGAGACCTTGTTGCTCTCTACAACGACCTGAAAGGAGGTTGTAGTGAGGTGGAGGTCAGTCTCTTCTCCCAAGTAATAGGACAAGAGGAAATGACCTCAAGTTGCACCAGGGGAGGTTTAGTTTGGATATTAGGAAAAATTTCTTCCCCAAAAGGGTTGTCAAGCATTGGAACAGGCTGCTTAGGGAAGTGGTTGAATCACTGTGCCTGGAAGTATTTAAAAGGTGAGTAGACATGGTGCTGAGGGACACGGTTTAGTGGTGGTTTTGGCAGTGTTAGCTTAACAGTTGGCCTCGATGATCTTAAAGGTCCCTTTCAACCAAAACAATTTTCTATGATTCTAAGAAGATCTGGTGTCTCTTTCAAGGGTTAGTCTGTGGTGCCATGCTCTTGTGCCCATGGATCTCTGGAGAGCATAGCTGGCCAGCACACACAGGACGAGACTGGGAGCTGGTTTGGGATACCTATTAGAAATGTTCACTTTGTTATCCATATGCCTCCCTGCCTCATCTGTGAGTCTAATAGAAACAATTCCCTGGAATGCAGTCTGAAAATGGTGTTAGAAGGTTGCCAGGCATAGGCTGGGAAATAATGGGAAAATACTGTTGGACTGTGATTATTTTTTTTTTTCTCCTGGGGAGCTACTCTGTCTTTGAGGTAGTCCTTTTGGGGCTCATTCAGAAACAGCAAACTGATGTTTAAATGCATGACATCTCTTTGGTGTAGAGAGGAGATTCTAGAAATGGAAGCTGATTTTAACATATATACAAAGTACAGAGCTGAAGTCCCTAGTTGCTGTCCAGTCATTTGGCTTCTAGCCAGGAGGTTATCCTAAAAGCTCACTGTGGAGGTTTCCCCTTAAAAGGGTAACTGTAATTTTGCATGGCATCTCCTACGTTAGAAAGTTTACTGAAATAGGGATTTACTTTACACAGGAATGTGATTTTTTTAAAAACATTTTTTAAACAAATATTTGGACTAGTAGACAGGCTATGGTAGGTGGAATCGTATCACTAAAATGTACTGATATCGGGGATTAACTTCTCTCCTACAAAAAATAAAGCATACACTGGCAAACACTTCCAATATTTAATCCTCACCCATTGAATGATAATGTTATTGGTCTCAAAGGGTACCTCCTCCTGTGAGGCAGAAGAAGTTGTCTAGATTTCACCCCATAAGCTTTCTTGTTGAACCATTCAGTACTGGTAACTATAATAAACTCTCTCTCTTCCTAGAGAAATAACCATATTCTCCAAGGTTGTGTAAAACCAACAAATTTAGGACCTTGCAATGTCATGTTTACCAATTTTTTTACAGTCAAGGACTTAACTGACAAGCTTGGTGCCTTCAGCCGTTCCCTGACTCTTCAGCTAAGGAATTATTTCTGAAGTTAGATGGCGTTACAGGCTTTCTGTTATTCATACTGCTTATTTAAAGTAAGCCATTATTTTCAGAACTCATACTTGTAAAATTTAACAGTGTTTACAACCTGACTGCTTGCGGAAGCTCTGCAAGCTCCTCGGGAGGACTGTCAGGTTAGCAGGACATGGTGGATAGAGTCTAGGCTGGATAGGTTATTCCAGCTCCTCAAATAAGGGGAGCATACTTGGTGGGGAAAGTCATTACCCAAGGAATGCAACGACAAAACAGCACACTATTCCAGGGTAGTACTGAACATTTCACAGGATCATAAAAATCTTGGCCTCCATTCATCAAGGACCTTTAAGCAGCTTAGCAATCCAACTGCATTCAAGTGCCTAGCAGAACAAGTGCTTTCTTAGTGTTACATTCGTTTTTGTAAATGTAAGCATGTAAAACTACATGACATTCATTAAAAGAAAAACCCCAAACCAACAACCAAACAACCAAAAAAGCATTGTATTGATCAGGGAATTTACAACTGCGCAAATGCTGGCTTACAAATGGCTTCAGAGAAAGTAACTTTGGATGCATAGTTTTAGCATGGGGTCATTTCAGGAATGATCTGAAGATTATTGGATTATAAAAAATTGCTTTTTTAAAATTGAATATAAATAATTCCGCTTTTCAGTCACAATGAAAAACATTCATGTGTTTGCTCCAGTTACATTGGTTTGCATCTTTTAACAGTTGAGGCTGATTTTTCATTTTGCTCACAGCAAATCTCTGTATGGTAGTAAAACGACTACGAAACACTGATCTTGAATTTAAATGCTCCTTATTCTAATATGAGCATTAACTGTTCCTGAAAACACTTAAGTTATAGCACAAGAGATGGTTTTTTTGGTCAGTTTCTCCAAATTTGGAAGGCAGGGTTTGACAACAGTTTAGTTAGACCAGTTTCATAGAATCATGGAATCACAGAATGGTTTGAGTTGGAAGGGACCTAAAGATCATCGAGTTACAACCCCCCTGCCATGGGCAGGGACACCTCCCACTAGACCAGGTTGCTTGAAGCTCCATCCAGCCTGGCCTTGAACTCTTCCAGGGATGGGGCAGCCACAGCTTCTCTGGGCAACCTGTTCCAGTGTCTAAGAAATTTACTTAGCAATTTACTGTTTACTAAGCAATTTACTAAGCAATTTACTTGGCAATTTACTGTTTACTAAACAATTATGGAAAATGACACCTCCATTTAATGTGAAGTCTAGAGAAATGAATGTGCGGTGGGGTTTTTATTCATATTTAGGATATAAGCTGAACGGATTTCATGATGACAAACCAGAAGATAAGAATGTATGCCTGCACAGGCCATGTTTCTTCTTTATTCAACCTTTAAGAGCTTGCTTAAAAAGCCTTAGATTTGTAGTTCTGTCACAGTGTCTTCAAAGTGGGGGAAGGGTAGGCAAGGTATGAACTTAACAGTATTTACATTTGAACACTAAGCAATTTCTGAAGAGTGTGGTAGGAACTAGTTATTGCAAGAACTATTATTTAGTTTAATTGATCCCAGCTGGGCTTGGAAAAGATTCCAGCCAAAAGCATGCAAATGCTTGCCAAGACCCTGTCATATTTGATAGCTCACACTGCTATGAACTTGGCTAAGAGAGGTCAGTCACATAGCAAAAACTAAGCTCTCCTCCGCTGTATCCAGGCTAGCTTAAAAATGCAGATATGTTGCCAGCTGACTAGCAAGCCTTTCTCCCTTCAACCTTGTTTTAAGAGGCCCCTGCTTTCTTGGAAGTGGGGGAGTGCAGTGCTGTGAAGCAATGGGAAGATGTTCCACACGTGGAGCGATGGGCAGGCACAGCTGCTCTAGGATCCTCTGGGCATCTGTTTTCATTAAAACTTCACTTGTGCATTTGACCTATTAGCTGGATTCAGCCCATGTCACTGGTAAAGGTACGCAGCGTATGTAACACCACTAATTAATCAACCTCACTTTAAAAATCTCCCCTCTGTCAGAAATTCCTCCTCCTTCTTTTTTAGGGTACCCCCCCCCTCAGGCTTTTGCTAACTTTATTAAAGATTAGAAAGATTTGTGTAACATAATTTCAGGCAAACCATGACAACAAAAGTCCCATATTTATTACAGGAGCAGGCGCATTAAATCTGATTGGGTCACAAGAACCCCATGCAGCGCTACAGGCTTGGGGCAGAGAGGCTCGGCAGAGAAGGACCTGGGCATGTTGGCAGACAGCCAGCTGAATATGAGCCGGCAGTGTGCCCAGGTGGACAAGAAGGCCAACGGCATCCTGGCCTGTATCAGGAACAGCGTGGTGAGCAGGACTTGGGAAGTGATCATCCCCCTGTACTCGGCACTGGTGAGACCCCACCTCGAGTACTGTGTTCACTTCTGGGCCCCTCACTACAAGAAAGACATTGAGGTGCTGGAGTGTGGCCAGAGAAAGGCAACGAAGCTGGTGAGGGGTCTGGAGGACAAGTCTTATGAGGAATGACTGAGGGAACTGGGGCCTGTTTAGCCTGGAGAAGAGGAGGCTGAGGGGAGACCTTATCACTCTCTACAAGTACCTGAAAGGAGGTTGTAGAGAGATGGGGACTGACCTCTTCTCCCTGGTGACAAGTGATGGGACGAGAGGAAATGGGTTCAAGTTAAGCCAGGGGAGGTTTAGGTTGAATATTAGGAAAAATTTTTTCACTGAAAGGGTTATCCAGCATTGGAATAGGCTGCCCAGGGAGGGGGTGGATTCACCATCCCTGGAGGTGTTTAAAAAAAGGGTAGACGTGGTACCTGGGGACATGGTTTAGAAGTGGTTTTGTCAGGTTAGGTTAATGGTTGGACTTGATGATCTTGAAGTTCCCTTCCAACCTTAACGATTCTATGATTCTACGATTCTATGATGAATTTCACATTGCTTTCCTTCCTTGACAGCTACCTGAATAATTTAGGATAGAACAATAATTGTAAAGAAATATGAAATATGTAATTAAGGACAATTAATTTTTGAATCAACTATGCCTTTCCTTCTAAACTCACTTAGTAAGCATAATTAGTTATGTTGTTCGAAAGACCTAAGCAAGCAACTCTTTCCTTGTTGAGATTTACACATCGGGTTTCCTCTGTCTGTTTTCTCTGTTGGGCCATAACCACTGTGGTGGAACTCTCTCATCCTCTCCAGAGAAGTAGTTCCACTTTGCCTAAATAATTAAATATTCCTTGGACCAGAGGACTGGAACCTCTACAAAGGGCTTATTTTTTCCGTTCGTCTTTATTCTTTGTTTCCCTCTCACCCGGTGAATATTTAATTACAAAGTGGAAAAGTCCAATAGGAGAGATGAAGTCAGGGAAGATCCTCTAGGTCAGGGGAACTGGCTTATGAACAACATTGTCCCACTGGAACGAAACAAAATTATCCTTCCATAGCTGAAGATCCGTCTCATTTAATCCAAAGCACTGTCATTCTCTTTTTCAGAATAAAAACTTTCAAGGAGAACTCTTATGGGGAAAATTAAACAATTACTATGGACACAATCACTAAACTTAAAGAATACATGTTACACGGGTTCATTATTATTAAATTTGGCAAGTAAGATATAGAAATGAACACAGTGTAACAAAGTGAGGATCTTACCTATCGCAGGGAATAAGTAATGGGATACAGAGGTTCAGGAAACCACTCAAGTGATGTGAAACATCCAGGCCACTGACTGGTCACAATCAAAGCATGCTACTATCTGAAGTGGTTACTAAATTAAAAATAAGCTATAAATCTCTTTCCATCTCCTGTGAACATAAATATGTAGCATCTTTGTTATTGTTAGATGGTTTTCTCTCCAGAGAGGCAGTCTGGGCAGTTGCAGAGAACACGTTGTCGTCTCTCAGTGGTTTTCAGAATCTGCTGAACATTCATTGCAACATGCTATGAGACTGGTCCTGCTGCTGTCAATAATGGATTAAGAGCAGTAGAGACCACTCTGAATTTAGGGAGAGTGAATGGCAGGGTAGGTGCTAGAATGCTGCGTGCATAGAATGGGGAGACAGCAAACACAGAAGTGAGAGAAAGCCAACAAATAAGCACTCTAGTATTAAAGCACTGAAGAATCAGATTTGTAAAAAAAAAAAAAGGGGGGGTCATTATGTTTATAAACTCTATGGTCATTTCACTCATTTAACAGCTCAAGCTTCTGAAAAGATCTGCTTCACACTGGCCACATTTAGACGTTAAAATCTTGGATGTTTGTGACAATTATGCTAACTTTACACCAGCTACCTAGCATCACCCTCTTGCCAACCCTCTTGCCTTGCATACTTACAATCCAGGTGTTAATTTCACAGTGAAAAACTGAATGGTCATGATCACTTTACAGCATTTCTATTTAACAGCATCTAGTTAAATAGAGGGAACATATTTCAAAGAGGAATTATGGTCTGGACACAGACAAAAATCAGTAACAGATTTACTGGCGACTTTATCGCTTAACCGGAGAGAAACACTATGAGGGAAACACTGTTAGGTCAAAAACTGGATTCAAAACTGGATACTCAAATAGAATGATTTTGGCAGCCAGATACTAGAAATGGATATTCAGATGCCAGACGTAGGTGTTTCGGTGAATTGAGTTCCATCTACATAGAGCACAACACCTCTTTTAAGTTGGTCAAATGTAAAAGGGTGACCCATCATAATGAAGAGAGGCAAAGCTAAGTCTTGGACTGAAATAGTGTGATGGGGTTGGCTGGGCAGAATCGGGTAGAGATACAACATTGATTATTTCGTATTCTCTCATACATTTCATGGCTTGCAATTCTGCCTAATTTAGTCTAGTTCAAGCTTTCAATAATCTGACTCCCTGAGCATATGCCCATTTCTGTAGTTTCCTGGACTAAGGAAGAGCATGAAAAGCAGTGCAGATCCAGTTCAGGCACATGAGCAGAATCCCGTGATGTTGTGGGACATTTTTGCGTGGTGTTAATGGTAGGAATTCAGTGGGCTAGCATCCTGCTGGCGTTAGCAACACTCACGGTTGCTTTAGGCTACACCAGTAGCTTGTACCACCTTCTCTCAGGCAGCAAGTAAAACAGTAAGCATACTGTAGATGCTTGTCGCCACATCCTGTTTAACTTGGGCAGCCCTCTTTTGGCATTTCTGTGTTGGCTCGTAGTCTTGGTTATAGGCAGAACGATTGCAACTCTTTTAGATGACGAAGAATTTCTCATGTAGGGAGCACATTTCATGACTAACAATCAAGAGAAGCTGAAGTTTGTAATAGTACCACTTTTTGGACAAAAAAAAAGTAGCTTTTTAAACAAAAATGAACGTCTTTGGAAAGTTCAATTGAATGAGGACTTGGTCTAGCTTTTCAATGAAAATTTGGAGACCATAACTTCTCTTCCAGTTTCTCCTTTAGTTTTGAATCTGCTTACGGGAATAACCTTGAAAATTGATATTTTTATCAAGAATACCATTTAGGAAATAAATTTTAAAAAACCCTGTTTCTTCCCATTTTAGAAAATTGACATTAAAGCAGTTTTATATAGAACAGACATCGATGATGTAAATAACTATATAGAATACAATGCATAGAACTGATACTTAGAGCAAATATATATGTTCTGAATAACACCGATTAAAGTATGATAACTAATAGAAAAGGAATGCCATGCTTAACTCTCCTGCTCTGTATATGTTACTAACTTTTTGTATATTCCTCAGTGCTTAGAAAGGTATGCAGTAAAATGCTGCAAATTGTTGTAGTGCAGTAGAGTTGCAATTAAAACTTGTTGATTCAAACCCTGGATAAAGTCTCAAGAAAAATCCGAGTCTGTACTGATATCAAGTATGACACCTTTCTACTTTAGTGTCATCAGGGCTGTGTTCAGAGTAAATATTGTGGTACCTTACACATACAGTTCTCTGGAAACAGGTTTATTTTTTTAGTCCTGAACTAGCCAGATTCTAGAAACAATATGAAACTTCAACTAAATGTGTTTCACTTAGAAAGGACTGTGCATGGACTTTCCTGTTTACTGAGGAGCACAACCAGTTGGTGATTGTCTTGACAGCGTAAGGAGGAGGGCAAAGAGGCTGCTTTGTTATACATACCAGTTTTCTGCATACACGAAAGAGTAATGATCAATAAATAGCAAATAAATTCTCCTTTAGGTGGGTAGTAGATAAAAGCTACTGAGGAAGATCCACTCCAGTAGTTATATTGCTTCAGGAGGATAATGTGTCTATTCATTAAGGTCAATTAGAGAAGGGAGACCACGCTATTCTTGACCTTTACTGTAAATTACTCTTCAAATGTCAATCCTTCTTTGCCGCAGTCTCTGTATAACGGAGTAAGGGCTCATTAAGGCTTCAAGTGTGAAGGTAGTGTACACTACTTAAAGGAAAAGGAATTCTGTTTTTCTCAGTATTCTCTGAATGTTGGAAAATAAGACTATTTTATACATTTCTCTAAAAAAAGGAAGCAGCAAAAGAAAATGTCCTCAGAGAGCTGTACTTTAACAACTTCAGATATTTTACATATAGCTCTCATCTTCAGGACAGTGCCATGCCAGTGAAGCACAGCTGTGACAACAGAAGAGAGCTGCAGAAGAAACTCCTGAACTGTAGTTGCCTGAAGCAGGTACAGGCACGGGGGTGGGTAGAGCCAGACGCCCAGCAGTGCAGGGATACTGAGTGAGCATGCTACAAGTCAAGGAAAAACTGTGAAAGAAGTTTGTTTGGTTTGTGTGCACACGCAGTGCTTTAAGAATGCTGGAACCGATGACTTGCTTTTGATTCTTTAACAGGACGTCTGTGGAAGGCAGAAGGCATTTGATGATATACACAAAACTTGTAGTAATAACTTCACTTCCTAGAAGGGTTTTTGCACCTTGCATAACTCCCCAGGGAGTAAGGTTGTGCATAGTGTGAATACAGAGCAAAACTATCTCCATACTACGTTGTTGGAGAATTAGCCTGTCTGTTGATTCATACTTCAGCTATTACTCCAACTTGCCGCAAAGGACCATTTTCTTTTTGTTTGTATAGCCGTGTCCTCGAATCATAAATATCAGTTTTCATTCTTTTGTCTTATTTCAGTGGTCACTGTTAACCACCAACAGTATGTAAATAAAGCAGACCATCTTGCATGTGTTGTCTGCTGTAAAATCATAGTTTACACTACATTAAAACCAATGATGTAGCCTGACAAAGAATCAAACTGACCTTGTGGATCATAGTCTGACCTTTTTTTTTTACACTGACAACATCAGTGTTGTGAATTATGGATTAATATTCATTTTTTTATATTCCTTTCTCTGAGTTCCAAGGCAATAGTTTATAGTAGTATAGAGGGGTTTTCTTCACTATTTGCCGCTTCCTAATTTTTGCTTTCCCTCCCTTTCCCTTATGTCTTTTGTTTGTCTTTTTTCTCCTGTCACTCATTTTTTTCTTTACCAATGGCACTTGAAAGATATTAAATTATAATAACGTTAAGCATTTTTATGGTTGATATTTTAATAATGTGTGGTGTTCTTTTTATTTCAGTTCAGAGTCTGACCATTGAAAATCATGAACACAGAGCAGAGTTGCACGAGAAGTTATCTACCACTGGTGTAATATTTGCCTACCAGGAGAACAAAAGTCTTAATCTGAATTTTCAGTCTGGGCTTTTATCTTTCTGTGGTCTCTTTCCAATCAAATTGCATCCTTTTCCTTTCTGTGGCCTTCAGATCAGTCTTTGCAACTTCTAAGTGGCGGATAAAGGAAATTCTTATTGCTTCAGACAGCTCTTCCTATTCGTAAGGACCTACACTATGGTTTCCTAAAATACAAGCTGACAAGGCCACTTTCCTATGAAATACTTCTGGAGGTAGTTTCAGAACTGAAATTACGAAGCCTGGTTCCAACTAGCTGTTGTCTGTGTCTTGCCTCGGGTGCTAAGGGGTATCAGCAGAGCCGTTCCCCAACACAGAGCCCTGAAGTCCAAAGGAAGAACAATGAGCTATGCCATGTGAATTCTACTCAAAAGTCAGAAGGATAAATATATTTTTTAAACAGGATTTTAAGCTAAAATGTTCAAACTGAAAAGGTCAAATATGAGGAGGCACTAGCCTTATGTAATGTAAAAGCTGGATAACTTCTTTAATAGCTATAGTACTTAAATGAACACATTCAACTATATTTGATTATATTTTCTTTCCTGTTTTCTTGATGGTATGCCCTGTTATGAACTTCAGCTATATTGCTATTAAATAAGGATATTTTTCCCTGTTCAGGTATGAGTGTTTAAACGGTGATAAATTTCCAGGTATGTAGATGAACTAAATTAATTTTTAAAAGTTTTTATTCTAACGGTAATGCATTCTGAATTAATTCACAGTTCAAGTTCTGAAATGGTTTGTAAAGTTTTGCTTGATTCTTGAGTACTTCCAGGCACTTGAAAAAACATGGCTCAGAAAAGTCCAGTGTTCTGTTTCTGAAACTCACCAGTTAACCTCAGCGTTATTAATTTAGCAATAAACTTTTGTAAGAACTGCAGTTTCATTTGACAGTATAGTTTACAACTTTATAGACAAACCAGACATTAAAATTCAGATAGCTTCTGGTGTTATGGAAAATGGCAGAAAAACAAGGGTTTTTTTGACCCAGTAACTTTTCTTGACTTCAAGTCAAGGTTGGTAGGCCTTAGTATTGTTGAAAATCAGAGTTGTCCATTAATATTTAATATCAGTCATAGGTTAAAACTGCTTGTAGGATGATAAACAGTCTGGCTTTGCAATGGATATTTTAGTTCACTGGATGCAAAGACAAGTAAAGGAAACCCCAGTATGCTTACTGTCCCGCACACTTGCCATCCTCTGTGGCCACCCCAAGGCTGCAGTACCCATAGGGGTCAACTGGAAGATTAATCTTTACTGAGCGTCTCTGCCTGATGCTCTGTACCCTACAGCAAGAAGCCAAGTATCTGTTGATCTCAGAACTACCTGGAGTACACGAAGGTTTACTTATAATTGAGGACTTCTTATTTCAAGACCAAGCACCTTAATTGTGGATTAATTGTTTCTTTATTTCCATTTTCTTACCTACTCTTTTTTAAAAAAAACTTTTTTGTATTGCTAAATACTGGACAACGTTAAAGTATTGGGTTACATCTTTTCTGTTTGTATATACTAGAGTTTTTCTTTCATACTCTCTATTTATTTTAAATCTCATTGCACATTTCATTTAATGCCTAGATTCCTCCTTAGCAATCAGGAGCTTTTTCAAACAACTTTTTTTCTGTGGCTGGATAAGAAGGAAAACCTGACATTTTCTTTTGTAACAGCACTAGGTTGTCGTATAGTAAAACTTGAAAGGCACTGCCAAGTCTTCCAGCTGTATTTTCCCCCTTTAGTTTTACTGATCCTCCTTTTTGCTCCTTCACGTCTTAGATAACTAGTGATGTTTCTGGATGCTTCTTTTATCAGCAGGGATAATCTTTGTACATCAGCTTTGCGGCTTTCCATTTAGTCCAAGACATGTTTGCCTCAAATATAAACAAACACAAATTTTGTAGTACACTTTGTCCGCACCAACTGACATAGCTTTTTGGATAGGTATGATATCACTGCAGACCAGCACTGTTAGTACCACAGCTTTTCTTAATCTTTTTTGATTCCGTCTCCTGATGTTTTCGTTGATGTTCAATATTTGTGCTGCCACATCGAAGTCCTCATAATACAAGGGCATATCTCAGATTCTTGCACAATTTGTCTAACATGCCTTGTCCACAAATGAAAAATAACTTCATACTGCTCAAGAGCAGCCTGTGGGAGACTTTTCAGCTGCTGGTGACTCATGAGCTCGCGATCAGTTCTGCAGCTCTGATGGTGCTGAGGGAGGTCGGGTGTGGAATGAGGGGAAGAAGCCAAATGGTGCTGGTGAGCCTGCCCTGGTTAGGAGTGGGCTGCCTGTCTAGCAGGATGGTGGGATGCCTGGGACATCTCTGCTGCCACCTGCTCACTGTGACACACCCTCAAAGCTCCTGACATGACACAGGTTTCATGGTCTCTGGCCATCTCTGAAGGGCTCCTCAGGCTGTCCAAGACAACACTGTGAAAGCTAAGAGAGAATCTCCATTAAAGAAGTTCAGGTGAATGCTCCTGTTGTCTAAGAGCCAGAAACCAGGCTTTCCAGAAATCTTTGGGTGCTCTTACTTTAGTAAAATCCTGAAGTTGCCAGTTTTAATTTTAAGTGCAAAGCAAATATCCACTCAAAATAGTGAATGTTTCTTTATTAAGACTAAGCTGTTTGCAATTATAAGAAAGTAAATACTGATTTTAGAAAATACACACTGCTAATTTCCACCTGCATCTGATTCAGCTGTGTGCCAAATACCTGGGTTTCAGCACCTACGTGTTTCCAGGATGTTTTTCACAAGGCAAATGAAAATTAATTTTAAATACATGATAAAAACAACAGGTGTTTGGGATTTTTTTCAGTTATGTCCATGCCACTACTGCATGATAAATAAAAAGACATTGCTGAGAAAAGTGTATGGACAGCAACCAGGGAATAAAAGGGCAAAGTTTTTATAAATTTTATTATCACATCAACATTATACTTAATGAGAGTTTTAGTCATGTCTATAAATACTTAATAATATAATAAATTTTAATAATTACTACATCATGTGTGACTTACAGTTTTTTCTTTAGTCAAACTTGGATTGGGAATTTAGTAGTAAAGACATGAAATCTATTTGCACTTTACACCACACTTTTTTGTACAATTAGATTATCTGTTGTTACTATTAATATGCCATGTGTGTTTAACACTGTAAATTGACTTACCCTCCTATTTTGAAAGTCAAATGCCATTTTTTCTTCCACAAGGTGTCAAGTGTGGCTCTTGTAATGGTGTTTCTCACAGGTGATAAAATTTAGCATTTAAGGTTTTGCTAGAAGACAACCAAGTGTTTTCTGTCAGATTGGAAATATGATGTGACTGCAGTTCTCCAATGTATTTTGACCTAATAGATGGGAAAAGAATGGAGAGGGTACTAGAAAGGGGAGGAGGAGAAACAAAGAGAGGCAATCAGAAGAAAGAGAGAGAAATGAGAAGAAAAAGTACCCTTTTTAAGGTATGCTTTTGGACTAATGGCTATTTTACAGAGAAAGAGGCCACAGAACTCAACCCTCCTCCTTTGGTGCAGAAGTAAAATGAAAAATATGTGGTGGGTGTCTGGTGTTCAGATATCTTTGCTCCTGGCTATTCTGTGCATGTGTTTACTCCTAATAGGAGATCTTCCCCTGCATGTAATGGAGGTGGTCAGAGGGTGTCCGCAATGGTATGTATAGAAAAACTGGTGAGAATTCAGTAAAAAGTTTGAAAAATTGTTCACCACCTATAATGGCAAATTATATTCTATGTGTGCATAGAATGAAAGAGAAAAGCTCACCAGAAATGTCTGATTTTCATATGACAAGATGCATAAGAGTTGTGAAGACACATTGAATATGTTTCTTCTGTACAAACTTTCATATATCTTGAACTTGGAATCTACTTTATTGTATGACCTGAAGCTTTAATGTTACCTGGCCTTTTTATCATTTTACTCTCCAGAACTGGATGAAGAACTCTTGCTTTATAAGCCAAGTATATCTGAAGCTTGATTGTGTTAGAAGTATTTACTCTCCTTGAGGTTTAAATCAACAGCCCCTCTCCCCAATGCAATGATGTAGCATAAAACCCTGGCAGAAAAGCTGTATTTGGCTTTCTTCTCTATCTACACACCGTTTTAGGCTATCAATGTAAGAACAGATGCACAATCAGAGTACATTAGCCAACTGAACCGTAATGGGGAGTTGACTCTTGTTATCGTTTAGCATATACTCAAATTATAAAGCTAGTTCCTAATGCCTATTGATTAAAAAATAGGCTTCCAGGGTGACAGGATCATCCATGTCTTGTTTTCACATTGGTACACTGTCTGACACTGCAGCTGTACTGCCTTCCCTTGTCATGCCTCAGGGAAAGTTTGAGTTCAGAGAACAAGTTGTCCTGTGTTGGTAGGTGACTGAGCTTGATTATACAACAATTTATGCATGTAATCAATGGAGACAGTCACTATAAACCTGACAAGTAACTCATTCCAGCACCAAAGATCAAGTCAATGTGTAAATGTGGAAAATGGGGACTGGAGGATGACCTTGATCTTTAGCTCATGTCTGGGCAGATATCTGTATGAAGTGTGACAGTATTGTAATGAAGAGGTAAAAGTACCAAATACTCAAAAATCAGAACATAACATTCCGTTACCAGTTATAGAGCAATACAAATTGTTGTACAGTAATAAAAATGCAAATGGTTATTCTCTGCTAGGAAATAGCACCTCTATTTTTTATCAGAATAAAAGGGGGAAACTAAAGATCCAATTGAATTTATTCCAAGGCATTTTAGCATTTCAAGAAAGTACTCATTTTGTACAAGACTTTCCAAAGAAACTTGTATCTCATAGTAAGAGGAAATGAAAAACCTTCATTTTAGAGCCAAATTCCCCTCTGTTTTACCATGTTACCTCATAGAAGAATGCATTGCTCTGGGAAACTGAGCTCAGAAAAATCTTCTTTTTGCTTTGGCTTGTTGTTACTGAAGATTGCAGGATATTATAAGATTTTGTATGACTTAATTAGTGTTTGCAGTGAAAAAGGGGGATTTTTAATAGTAAAAACTAAAGCTGAAACAAGAAGTAACACAACTCTCTAATGAGACTGACACTAAAATTGTAATCAACATCTGAGGGTCGGTTGAGGATGTATTTGTGTGCCTTCTACCTTAAATAAACATTTCATCTGCTTCTTATAGGTTCAACTTTCATGTAGGCCGTCAACAATACTAGTCTGTTCCGGAGTTCAATGCTGCCAGGTAATGAAAATAAAGTGTTTTAAAAAAGTTTAAAACTGATGCAAAAAAAAGGGCATGTAATGAAAAGAAAGTAATTTGCTGAGCCATACCCTTGTAACCTTGCACAGAATAAATGGTGGGTCACATTAATAAATGAGAGAGGAATCAAAGATTACAGGAGAATAAGCAGAAACGCTACCACTGTAAATAGGCAACTAGACCACATTGTGGATGAGGTGACAGCAGCTGGTTCCAGTTCAGGTGCCATGTGGGATGCCATAAGCCATGGCGAGGTTACTGTGGTGACTGACAGTGAGGGAAATGACCCGAGTAAGCTTTTTCCCTAGTGACAAGTGATGGGACGAGAGGAAATGGGTTCAAGTTAAGCCAGGGGAGGTTTAGGTTGGATATTAGGAGAAATTTTTTCACTGAAAGGGTTATCCAACATTGGAATAGGCTGCCCAGGGAGGGGGTGGATTCACCATCCCTGGAGGTGTTTAAGAAAAAGGGTAGATGTGGTACTTGGGGATATGGTTTAGAAGTGGTTTTGTCAGGTTAGGTTAATGGTTGGACTTGATGATCTTAAAGGTCCCTTCCAACCTTAACAATTCTGTGATTCTATGATTCTACCTGTGTACTGCAGGAAATCTCTTCTGTTTTGCACAGCATGGAGAAGATGCCTTGGTAACCCCAGCTGGTAGACGGATACAGAACAACTTTAAAGTTGTTCTAACTTGTTGGAGAGAATCACTTCTACACAGCCATAAGAATTTGGAGAAAATAAGAGTAGTAAAAAGCTGTATTTCTCTTTCCCTAATTGGACACATCACCTAAGGGAATGTTTAGCCTGTGCCACAAATCACTGTCTAGGATTTAAATTAGGGAAATTATGTAAGCGAACACTTACTTCATATTCCTTGTCCCCTCAAATTAAATTTGAACTGAACCTTCCATTTTGACCAATTTTGATGCAGGTCTTATAAAGACAAATTTGAATTAATTGAATTTACCCTGACTTTTATATTCGATTTTTCGAAGCAAACTTGCTGCTCAAGACACGGGTATTACAAAAGTGATGAAATTGTCATGGCAAGAACATCACATTGATGCAGAGAGGGATTGAGATTCTCTCTCTTGAGCAGATGCTATTTGAAGATAATGCAGTACATGAATATGAGTCATTATTCATTGTTGGAAGCGTGGCCAGGGGATTTAGTACCACTTACTACTATAAGCATTCATATGGAAGCATTATGTCAAAGAATGAAACAATCCTCACGTCCAGCCTAAACTGGAGGCTACTGGCTACTACTGACTTCACACATAATGTCCTTTACTTGAAACTATTAATGTAGGCAAGTTTCTACATCACTTTACACTTACTTTTTTTTCTTTGTGTTTGCTGACAAAGGGGACTTGCTGTATGTTCTGGAGAGAAAAAACAGTGACAGATATTTGAAAAAACAGATGTGGCCTCCTTATGTCATTGTTCTAGAGAACAGTTTTCTATGAATTCTTAATTTTCACTTCATAGTGGGGGATAAATGATTGAAAATGTTGGTGTAAGCCACAAAAAGTAATCCTTCTATTAATATATGCATTCTCTGTCAGATAAAATACTATCTGTAAAGGAGAGATGATAGTCATACTTCACTATAAAATGATTTTAATCTTTTCAGGATTATATAAATGCCCTTGTACTTTCTTATATTTTTCATTGTTACTCTGCACATTTGTTTTTTTTGGAATTAATGGAATTAATATAATTTTGTTAAGAGACATCTCAGTGTACCCTGTAAAGATTACAACCTGAACCAATATGTGTTGGTTCATGTGTATGTGACAAAAAAATTTTGTCACTTGCTCAAGTAGAATGTAGGTCAGGTCAATAGTCTGCAGAAAATCTCAAGTTATCTGGAAAATTAAAACCATGTAAACAATGGTTGTCCTGAAAGTAAAGAAAAATTATCTTGTTTTAGTTGCTTATATCAGAAAAACACCTTTATGATAATCTATAGCATGCTTAAAGATTTTCTATCTGACCACAATTTTCAGAACTATAAACTGGTAATCAATTATTTTTGGATGGGTCAAAGGAGATAATTTTGAGATATTGTTTCTCTTTTAAGCTTTCAAATTTCATTTCCATTTTTCTGGTATAAGGTACAATTTGAAAGAAAATAATTAAATTGAAAAATAGATTTTTAATTAAAAAACTGAAGACACAATTGATCCTTAACAAGATTAGGCTTTGTTTTAACAGACTTGTGAGAAGCTTCTATTTAAAATTCCTGATCACTCCAAAATTAAATGCTTAACTAATCTTGCTTAACACAGAATAATGATAATGTTATACATCATGTTATCATCATAGCTGGATAATGTCTCTTCACCCTTTATAAAAGTGGACTAACCTAAGCAAGTTTTGCATTTCCAAAATCTTTACCAGATTTACTAAGTTGTTAAACTGTTATGGCAGCATTATTTATATCAGCTTTAGATGGATTTTTGGAAAACAGGACAATTCCAAACATTGATGGGATTTTCATGATAGATAAAGAGAATATGCATGTTGCATTGCAAAACACAAGGAAGCTTCAAAACCCTTGATGCCATCAGGGTGTGGTGGAGGGGCCAGGAGGAAGAACAGGAGATGGGGTGTGACTATAAGCAGTGACAGGGACTCATGGAACTCTCTCCTGGGTCTCCTGTAATTTAGCCTTCTTATCAGGGATACTTCAAAACTGTTTTTTCTTCCTTCGTGGCACTTGGGGAAGAGGTGGCTAATAACGATGTTTCTTATCATCAGCAGAGTGGGGAGAAGTAGCAATTCCTCCATTTCTTTTATCTGGGGAATTTTTCTTTCCTTACCTCCCCTACCACTGTGGCTGTGAGTTTTATTTTTTTTTCTGAAACTGTGGGACATTTTGAGGATGGCATGTATCTCTGTATGTCTTCCTGTTAAGCATCCAGAATACCATTGGCAATGGAGTCATGGTCTTAATTTTTGTCCATTAGAGCTGAGGACAGGCTGGGTTTCAGCACAGACTGTGCAGGTGACCCGCTCATAGGCTCCCAGTGGCTGGGTTGCACTGGTGCTGAACTGGTAGACGGTGAGGTGAGTAACACTGTAGTTTTCACTTCTGACTCTACATGCTTTCTGGAGCTGTTATCTGGCTTTGTGGC
Organism: Ibidorhyncha struthersii; assembly: GCA_013398815.1. Classification (NCBI taxonomy): domain Eukaryota; kingdom Metazoa; phylum Chordata; class Aves; order Charadriiformes; family Charadriidae; genus Ibidorhyncha; species Ibidorhyncha struthersii. Next base: position 1,247,525 of record VZSZ01004103.1, read on the forward strand.
ATTACAAACCATGTTAAACACTGGAATTAAAAGAAGGATGGTAATTTTTGCCTTAGCTTGGCATAGAGAAAGGGAAGCTAACTTCTAGTGGGAAGGCAGAAACCATAGTGGCTTCCTCTTAGATGAGTCAATTGTTTTCTGCTTTTTTCCATTTTAGGTGCTTCAGTGTTAACATTCTCTGCGTGGAACTGAATATTAAGATATGAGTAATGTGAAATAAGCAAACTGTGAAACTCATATTAGTCCCATCACTGTAAAGAATTAAGATGAATAAAAGGGTTTAAGGTGAGCTAAGTCTAACTACAGATTCAGCAAAGCCACCAAGAGACTTATATAATTACTACTAAAACCTGCCTTTTTGTTTGGTACTGACTAAAACTGTATGCTTTGTAACAAAGCGAGTGACTCTTTTTTCAGCAAGGCCCTATCTTGCTTTAAAAAGAATGCTTTCAAGAAATCAAGAGTTCTGGCCCTGACCAGTCAGATACGTAGTAGCTCATGCAGAGAAGCCTGGGATGAAGGAAGGTCATTAAAGACAGTTACAGAACAGATATAGGACAGAAAAAAACAGGTAATGTACTGTCACAAGAAGATTATAGAATTAGATTTTTTTAAAGGAGAATGTATTTAAAGCCACTTTCCAGAAATCAAGAGTAGACAAGTCTCTCAAATATCTTCATTCCAGTATCTTACTAAAATTCTGTAGGATCTGTAAAAGCATGACAAGCATACAGTGTAAAATTTGTTGGTCACATCACATTGTCTGGACAGCTTTTGCCCTGACCTGCAGTAGCATGTGTCAGAGAGGGAGCTACTAGAAAGTTGTAAGAGCAGAAATGTGTACTCTAAAATGGACCTCAATACACAGAATACTACTGTAGCTACATGTGGACTTTATTCCTAGGGATGTTATTGTAACGTAAAAGTCAATATGGAAAGCATCGAGGAGAGAATAGATATTTCTAACTTACACTTCAACTTCCAGCTACATATCAACATGTTGCACTATGGGTAGCTGGACACAGACAGGATGGTAAATCCTAAGACAAAAAAAATCTATTTGGCCTAGTTACAAACAGGAAAGAGTGTTGTAGCCTTGCCTTTCCCTTTTTTTTGGGGGGGGGATTTGTTTTTGTTTTGTTTGGTTGGTTGGTTGGTTGGTTTGTTTTGGGCTTTTTCTTTATTTGTTCGGGACTTTTTTTTTTTTTTTTCATTTTTCCCCCCCAGGTTTTTGGGAGCTAGGGTTTTTGAACCTCACTCTTCAAAGAAAGCCCTTCCTGTAAGATCAAGGGCTATTAATACAAATGAGATATTTTAGCACATTCTGGCAATACTGGGCCACCGTGCATCAGTGCCATTTTGTAGTGTTTGATACATATGAAGGTCTAACCTTTGATTATTGTGCAGCCAGTTTACACTAGCGTCCCAGTTTAAAAAAATCCTAGAGACAGATCATTGACCCTTACTGCTCAGTATTACTGAATCTGATCAAAGAAACCTTTCTTATTGCTGGAGGAACAAAACAGAAATGAGAATAAAGTTCTGACTTTTCACAACGTCTTAAAGAAAAATCTGTATTCGTGCAACACAAAAAATGTCCAGAGATTGCCAAGAGTTCTCATGCTTCCACTTACCTAACTTTCTCTAGCTGTGACTTTTATATAACTTTTAGCTCTAGTATCTATAAGTTGTTCTGATGGGTAACCTGCAAATTAAAAAAAAACAACCCGACATGTCTTGGTATATAGTCGGAGCCGCTGCTAGCGAAAGACACCACTGATGACAGGGAGGAAAAAGGTTAAAATTAAAAAGACCTGCAGGCAGGAACAAAGGTATGAACATTCACTTTGAACCTGGGAGCCTCACAAGCCACCCTGCCAGTGTATCCCAGGTGTAGGCCACATGAGCTGGGGAAAGAATGCGACTGTGAGGAGCGTGATGACAGGTCCAAGTCTGTTCTGCATTCATCCCAGCATGCACCGGTACATCTGTTATGCATTTACAAAAGGTTTGACTTTTTCTTGCATTTTCTTTTTCTTGGTAAAGTTATTTAAACAAATTTAAGTAAATGTTGAAACCATTATCACAACAACAGCTCAGAAACTCTTTGGAGGAAGAAGATGTAGTCCTGGCCATAAAGTGGTAGCACCGACACTCCCTTAGAGCTGCCGTAACGGTGCTGCCCTGGTCTCCATGTGAATCTTCTATTTTCATGCAAAATTAGCAACAGAGTGATGACTTGACAGCTCACTCATGTGTGCTAAGATAAGGTAATCCTGAGACAAAATGTTTGAATGGTTGTAGGAATGTACATCTTCTGCTGCACTGATGGAGTTACAAGGTGTCTGCAAGTCAACTGAGGGCAGGGAGGGTGGTCTTAGAGGGTGCCCTGAAGGCTGAGGCCCACCATGGCTTCCTCCCAGTAACACACCGGGGTTTTCCTCTGAGGCACACTAGGATGTGTGGGGTAATGGTGTAGCTCCAAGACTCGTCCTGATAGGCAGTCAAAACAAGGCCAGACCTCCCATCCAAGATCCATGCCTCAGTACATCTGCCACAGCATTTATATATTAACCTTTAGAGCCGTAAGACAAGTTTACAACCTATATATGTGGGCGTGTTTTCCATTCATTTTCAACCAGCAGGTAATCTTACTAGTTTTATTAAACAAGAATAACAAGCAACATAATTTATTTCTGATAGCATCCTCAACCTGCAAGATATGAGCCAAATTGTCAGTGAGGCTTGGGTCCTGACTCAGAATGTTGCTGTGCTTAAGAGAAAAAGCTAGACATAGGATATAGAAATCATTTGTTCACCTCTGTGTGAAGAGCACTAAATAGTGAATGTAAGACAATAAGATATAGTGAGAAAGATGGAGGAAGAAATGGAAAAGAAAAAAGCTTGCTTGGATTTTGCCCAGTATTTTATTTTGGAGTCTAGTTGTTGTACAGAAATTAAAAGCTATGAATTTAAGTGGTTGATAAAGCCATCTTTTCGAAATCCCAGATCAGTGTTAAAGGTTTTGCAATTTTAAAAGAAAACAAAACAATAAACTTGCAAACCCAGGACTTACTCAAAAACCTGCAGAGTCCAAAGGGAGGGCTCTTTGTGCAGGTGGCTGAGGATAACATTATTAGTAGCCTGCCTGTGTCTGTGCTCATTGCTCCGAAAGAAGGGATATCTGTTATCCATGTTGCTATAGGCCACAGTGAACCCTGAGTTGGAACCTGGAGCAGCATGGGAACCTAGGCAATTTATTTTTTTTAAAGTGGTATCATGCTGCAATGATACCGTCTGCTGTATGTCTTGCAGAAGCATAAGGTTCTGAACTCTCTTTGGCAAGTTTTTGATTCCTTTATGATATTCAGAAATCTATGCAGCCAAAGCAGAGAGGGGCCAAGTTCAGGTCGATGCAATTGCCGGTGTTGAGTCCTTTTCTTATATACCAGGGCTGAAGGGAATCATCTGCTCCTCAGATGTTTTTATTTATTATTTTGTGTAACAAGATTCCAAGTTAATCTGCAGTAATAACAAAGTTTTATTATAAATGTGATTAACTGCTTTTAAAACTCAAAGTGACTGTTGAATGGCTTTGGTTCAATGAACCATTGGAGGTTTCTGGTCTTTGACTCTCAGCATTTATCTCTTGTGAAGGCAGAAGGCTCTGAATTTAGGACTACACCAAAGTAAAAAGGAAACTGAAAAATAAACATATGCATGACTAGATCTCAGGCAGGGTGGTCCACAACCTTGTTGGTCTAAGTGTTTCTGTTTTGCTGAGGAGAGCAAGCTAGGCAATGTTGGTGATTGCCCTAGAGTGGAAGGGCCCCAGTAGACGAGTCTGGGGGCCTTCAGGTTGGCCACCAGCCAGGAGAAGGAAAAGGAAAAACAATTTATATAATGGGAGAGGAGAGGGGCCTGTAGAAAGAAGCAGCACATTGCTGAACCAGCCAGCAATGCAGGTCTTTGTGTTTCTGTTTTTATTGTGGCTTTGAAATGCACAATATTGCTGTGTCTTTGAAGGAAGCTGTGCTTTGGAAATCACACCTAATAATTGATTCTGATGGTAGGGGCTGAGCCTCCTGTTCCTCTCGATCCACAGGAAACAGAAGGTCAGATCCATCATAGGTGTCTCTCTTCTGTCTTGTTTTATTCTGTCTACACCTACACGACCATGGTTGTGTGGCTTCTAGTAGTAAAAAGCCATCTGAAATGGTGACACACAGAGTCCTCCTGTGTGAAACCATTATGAGTAATCTGACTGGATCTTTAATCTTTGTCAGATAGCAAAAGCATAGCAACTGGTAAAGGCAAGGCCATCTGCCCCTAAAATTGGTAAGGGGAACTCTGGGTGAAAATATTTGGGACGCGGTTTTCATGAAATACTCTCCTACTTGTTGAGAAGTGAAGATCAAACAGAGCCTTCCTTGCCCTGTTATTATAAAAACAAACAAACAAACCAAAAAAAACAAAATCCCAACACCAAACCAAAACCTCACACAACAAAACCTCAGACTGTACTGAACCAGAAATTTCTATCTGTCTTCTCTCCTCCATCCCTTCTTTCAACAACCTGGAATTATTCATAGTCCCATTCTATATTGGACTAATTTTTCCTTTTTCGTGTGCTTAAAAAAACCACCAAACCTTAAACAGAGGCTTTTTACTTAAGAAAGGGAGAATAATTCCCCTCCTAAAAGTATCATTATGGATTTTTTCTTTCACAAAACGTCTATCTCATCTCCTCCATTAGGATGATTAAAATCATTTTAATGTAGTGCCAACTGGGGGATTGTTGCTGTCCCTCAAAGAACTATTGTAAACACTTCATCTCCTTTGTTTATATTACTCACATGTAGAAGGCTGCTTTCTGTCTCTGGACCTGCTAAACCTTTAGAGATATATCAGCTCTTTCATCTTTTTCCAGTGCTTGTTTCAGAAAGGGATTAGGTCTGACTGTGGGTAGGGTAGGACTCGCAGCACAAGTGATAAGGTTATCAGACTCCAAGCCCTTCTCCATGCCATCGCTTACTTTGACCTTGGTAAGTCAAGTTGCTTTTAGTGTTTTTTTTCTGTTTTCTTTTCCTCCTCTGTGACAGCAGTCGAAACAAGGTTTCTTGAAATCTTTACAAATTATCTGTAGTATAAAAGCACCTCCCAGGCTTTTGACAGCCTACCTTTAGCATATGACAAAACGGGTTGATTTAACAGCATCACTTCAGTGCTTCCCTCCTGTGTCTTCCCCGGCTGCCTCATTCTCTGGCTGTCATAACTTAGACATGATCTACCCCATGGTCAAAGAGATGAAGCAAATAGGAACTTAAAAATAGTTGGTACCAGAAAAACACCACACCATGTCCTGTGAGGCTAATAGCAAATTCCTGAGAGGGCTGGGCCTTCCAGGGGAAATCACAGTCTGCAAGGTGCTCAGCATCTTCTAAAGGCAATGATTCCACTCACATCTCTTCATTCACGCAGCAGCCAGGACTGGATTTAAATACATTTCAGCACTATAATAATAGTGTATGTATTCTGTGTAATTTTATCATCCCTGTTAACCAGGATTTCTTGTCTCATCCCAAAGTGTCAATCTTTATCTGTAGTGGGTTTATAACTTATTTATTTAAAATATTAACTTTACCATCATCAAAAAGTACATTGTTCATTTCTTCCATTTATTTTTTACAGCAACATGGTTTTGAGTTGACAGAGCAGCACATTGACTGAGTCTGCAAGTGGGAGGGAATTCATCCTGCAAATAGACAGACTGATGGGAAGACTGATCTAGGACTAGTGGGGCCATATGTCCACTAAAGCAGAATAATGTATCATATTATGTATCACATAAGGACTCTGCTGCTACTTACTATGTCCTGCTGTGAAATTCTCTGGGAGAGGTTTGTAAGTGCCACAAGTAACTTCCTTAAGATATTATCTCTTTGACTTTTAAATATTTTATATATAGTGTGCTATATTACCAGTCTCATTAAAACTACTTCGCGCAGCACAGAATACCTAGTCAACTGGCTTTTTTACTGCTACGTTCACCACATTCTTTCCATTGAAGCCAGTTCTAATTGGATTGAATCTTAGTGACAAAAGCCAAATTTAAACTTGTTTATATGTAGCCAGAGAAAATGTGCTTTAGTCAGTAAATCTTCTGGTTGCACACAGATGACATTATTGAAATAGATAATCCTCTACAGATGCATTAATTTCATAATCTAAGAATGCCTCCTGAAGTATTTTACAGCAACAAATAAAGACCAGCTTGATGACACAGCCTACAAGAACAATGGTAAATAAAAAATTAGAGCAAGTCTGCAATTGCGAAGCCCTTAGAAAACTAGCCTTTTCCACTTGATCAAAATTTTATACACATCTTTTCCTATAGAATTTATCTCTATCCATATTTATAAACTCAGTTATTTTACAGAATTCTGGCTTGCCTCTAGGTGCTCCCCTGGCTGATCAAAGCTAAGAAGACCTGTAGCAAATTTTGTTGTTTGCTTGATACTTGGAGTAGCTGTCATTCACCCTGGTGTTCTAAGGTTGTACTGCCAAAGGAAAAAATATGACATGCATCCCTGTAAAATTTGTGCTGCTTTCTTTGGCATTCCCTTCTTTCAGGGCCTGAGTCCATGTGGTAGTTCGGCTTTGTTTTTTCTAATTACTAGCAGCTGAGAGAGTTTGTGTCCAGGGGAAAGAACTTTAACCAGACCTAACAGGTGCCCCAAGGCCAAAGCTTTTATGCAATAATGTGTAAAAAGAGATGTTTGCTGCACCTGACCCGCTAGTGAGCAACTGAAACTAACACTGGACAAGAAACTACAAGACTGTTTTTTCTAAATACCTACATTTTCCAAGGCACTGTGCTGAAAGAGGTGCAAAGGAGTACTTACCTTTCTTTATTAACTCTATTCTGTGTTTTTTCCAAAGTCTCTGAACAAATGAGTTAAAATCTATTATCTGTCATGGGCATTTCCAAGATACTTTAAACGTTTAAGTACTCTGGAGAACATGTGTATATTTCCTGAAATGCATCCTTTAATTGACTGTTCAGATATTCCTGGGATCATGGAAGTGGGCAGCTTTACCTAATGTTCCTGAAAACCACTTACGAACCTTTTTCCTTTGGAAAATTTTACATTAACATCATTCGTTATGCAATGAAAAATGTTTGGAAACAATTGAAATGTTTATAACAGACAGTAAGAAGTAAAGAATACTTTCTGCACTTCTGTTACAGTCAATAACAACTGCATGAATTTGAGATGATTTCTTTTATAGTTTTCCATGAGCAATATCTTGACTGTACACTCAGGTATTATTTTCACTTTACTTATTGTGAGTTATCCATAAAGTTGAACATGTAAGATATAGTACCCCAGTTAAGCCCAGTCTGCAGGACCTTAGTGTATCCATGTGGTGTTTTGGGCTGAGTGTGCACAGTATTTTCACGGCTGGGCATATGGATCTAACCTTTGACGGTTTGGATGGAGTGACCTTGATACGGCTCTTTCACCAAGAATCCCCACAAGCCTTGACTTTTTATGTTTTCTTAGCAGAAACCTTTATCTGTACCCTACGGCTTACCCTGCTGCCTCCAGCGATTGCTGGTGTGGTGCCTGCTCTGTGCCCTGGGTCTGTAGCATCCCCTCTCCCTGGGGCTGTCCTGGAGATGCCAGCGCCACTGGAGGTGGGATCTGAAGTAGGTTGTAGCGGGCTGGGGTCGGTTTGTCCTTTTGCAATAAATCAGCGCTGTATTTGGGGAAAAAAAGCAGGCAGGATGGTGGAGAGCAAATCAGTGCAGAAGTAGGCAACAGAGACTTCGAGTGATGGGAAAGGGCTAGCTTTTCCGTGTTCATATGCTTACATGTTTGTGCATAATGGTCATGTTCATACATGCTGATGCCTGTTCATAGCTGCGTGGTTTAGAGGCATTGTGACTTGCTGAGACTGGAAATGGAGATGTAGTGTAAGTGAGACTAAATTACAGCAATAAACAGTAAATTCACTGAAAAGAATGACTTTCTTTTTAACATCCTGATACTTTTTGGCAATGTTTTCCCCTTTCACACTAGCTAAGATATTAACCTACTTATCTAGCAGAGGAGGTTCAGGAGACTTGATTCAAACCTTTTATCCAGCTTTTAAAATCTGAATTCAGTTTTGATGCTAGAGAACAGACAGCTGCCTCTGACCATGCTCACTGCTCAGGCAGAAAATGTGAGAAGAAAAAGATAGTGGGGCTGGTGGGATGCAGATCAGGGAGAATGAGGAAGAAAATAAGTGATTTTTGTTTTCTTAGACCGGACAAGGAGAGCGGTGGAAATTATGAGGATGAGGTAAAGTATAAAATAGGTTTAGCAAATAGCTACAAATCCAATATGTCAAGAAGTGCCAGAGAGCCTCGTTATCCATATCAAACTGAGGAGATGTGGCAACTGTTTGGTTCAGGATTTGCTAGCAGTGTAGTGAGGCTGTGCACCACTTCAGTCTTTGGGAATTTCTGCAACAGCCAGAAAGAAGTTTTTTTTCCAGTGAGATCCTCTCTGTCCCCTAAATGATGGGACCTGCTCAGTTCTGCCAGCCCCCCTGACTCAAGCTGCAGGTGCTTAGTATTTGGCAATTTATAGGGTTTTTTTGATGATTATGTATGGAAGCTTTCTGTCATATGGCTGACTAGGGGACTGTTCTTGTGTCTGCCAGGCTGATGCACAGTTCTTGACTGAGTATAGTTTATTGCTGACATAAATATTAGCCTTGCTAATTGTTTCAATTGCTATTAAATAAAAGTAATAATAAATCAAAATATCTACATAGAAACCACTGTCAGGTTTCTCTCAACAAAAGTACTGACTTTGTTCGCATGATAAATATATTTCATAGCAAAAATAGTGACTCTGCAGACCAAGACAAGATGCCACTGGCATCCCTGCTGGAGATAATTAGAGTCAACCTGAAGTAGTAGTAGGTAGTCACACCGTAAGCACCACTGAGGTACTCTGTATTCACAGGTTTTGCTGGTCCCCATGGGTGTCACTAAGTCTTTGAGAGCAGTTTGCACTGGAAAGTGAGTACCTATATGGATGTTCTAAATACAGCTTATGTGCCCTTGACATACAGAGGAACTGTGGGTAAGCACAGGACTAACTCATTTACGTGGTATATTCTTCATTTTGCAGGGTACTGTCTTAAGTTAATGGTGCATCCATGCTCCACCTGCTCTCCATATCTAACCCAAAGGTAAAAGATTACCTAACCTGGGTGAAGTTTGTGGAGGACAGAGTCAGAGAAGTGGAAGGGTGAAAAGAAGTAAGAGAAGCAGGGGAAAAGGTGAAGAAGAGTTGGGAAAACTGCACTATGAAGTTTAATCTGTGTGGCCCGAGTGGTGCAGTTTGATCCTACTTTCAAAGTGATGTGTGTTAACCTTTGGGAAAACATGGCCATGTATCACAGCTGACAGATCAGAGCAGAGTGTGAGGATGGATTCAGTTTTGTTGCCCTCCTTACACCCTTTGCCACTCCATTGCACCATAAGGATCAAGAATTAGTCATTCACTCTGGTTCATTCAGTAGCAAGGATTTGAGTATACCTGCTTAAAAAAGAAATCAAAACTAGTAATGTGCAAGTAATTCATGATAGGCTGTGTCACATAAATAATGGTAGAGATTAAAATGTCATGAGGAAACAAAGTAAATAAAAACATCCCCAAATACCCATAAAATCTGATTGACAGAAAGCAAATACTTTTACTTCCTATCTTGCCCTAACAGTTACTAGTCTTCAGCTGCAGAAAGCAAACAAGGTGAAGAACTTGCAAAAGGAGGGTATCATACTGAAAGAATACCCAGGGAGGATACTGGAAGCAGGATATTACACAAACTTGTAACTTCAACTGTGACTGCACCGCAACAGGAAAGCATGTCATTGCTTGCTCCCGTTTACTCTTATTGGTGCATATCATTGCTTATTCCTGTTTACCGTTACTTGGGATTGGTAGCTATTAGACACAAGAGTGTATCTTATGGAAGAGGATCCTGTAAAGAAAAGGTATCCTGAAGCACCGGTTAACAGACAGCAACACAGGGAACTGTGAACTGTTAGAAGGGCTATATCTGTGTTGGCAAGTAATTCAGAGCAGATCAGTAGATCAGAACAAGTGGGGCCAATGTCTGTCCCCAATATCTGCCCTGTATGAGGCTCAGGTTATAATTTGGGTTGGATTGACCCCATTCCATTTGAATATCCCCACTGTGCATATGGTTTGGAGCTGCCTAAAGGATCAATTACTGTCTTGATTCTTTATGTCTTAGTTTGCAGCGTGTTTAATGCAAACATAGGATAAATCTTCTGGATCACACCATGCCTACGTTAGCAATTATTGTGGTCCTATAGGACCACATAGAGCAAACAGCTGGATTAAGCCTACACTAAATCTGTCAGTGTGTGGCTGTTACTTTGTCTTAGCTCTGGTCTGGTCCCATGAACTAAATGCTGGTTGGTAGGTAAGTGTATGGGATATGTTCCTGGAGCTCATCATCTCTTCATCTGAAAGGAATACAACTCATGTGCTCCACAGACCCTCTGCAAAGTGAACCAAAGCATGGTAGCTGGCAGTATTTAGGAAACTGGCTTCAAAGTCATGCTTCTGATCCAGATGAAATGTTAATGGTGGATGAAGGAAGTGCTGTGGATATGATCTACCTGGATTTTAGCAAAGCTTTTGACACAGTTTCCCACAGCATTCTCCTGGAGAAACTGGCTGCTCATGGCCTGGACAGGTGTACTCTCAGCTGGGTAAAAAACTGGCTGGATGGCCGTGCTCAGAGAGTGATGGTAAATGGAGTTAAATCCACTTGGCGTCCAGTCACAAGTGGTGTTCTTCAGGGCTCGGTGCTGGGGCCAGTTCTCTTTAACATCTTTATCAATGCCCAGGACGAGGGGATTGAGTGTACCCTCAGTAAGTCCACAGATGACACTAAGCTAGGCGGGCGTGTTGATCTGCTTGAGGGTAGGATGGCTCTCCAGAGGGATCTGGACAGGCTGGAGCGATGGGCTGAGGCCAACGGTATGAGGTTCAACAAGGCCAAGTGCCAGGTGCTGCACTTGGGTCACAACAACCCCATGCAGTGCTACAGGCTTGGGGAGGAGTGGCTCAACAGCTGCCCGGCAGAGAGGGACCTGGGGGTGTTGGTGGACAGCCGGCTGAATATGAGCCGGCAGTGTGCCCAGGTGGCCAAGAAGGCCAAACGGCATCCTGGCC
>VZSZ01004103.1:1258828-1282027 GCA_013398815.1 Ibidorhyncha struthersii
TGTCCAGAGAAGGGCAACGGAGCTGGTGAGGGGTCTGGGGGACAAGTCTTATGAGGAATGACTGAGGGAACTGGGGCTGTTTAGCCTGGAGAAGAGGAGGCTGAGGGGAGACCTTATCACTCTCTACAAGTACCTGAAAGGAGGTTGTAGAGAGATGGGGACTGACCTCTTCTCCCTGGTGACAAGTGATGGGACGAGAGGAAATGGGTTCAAGTTAAGCCAGGGGAGGTTTAGGTTGGATATTAGGAGAAATTTTTTCACTGAAAGGGTTATCCAACATTGGAATAGGCTGCCCAGGGAGGGGGTGGATTCGACATCCCTGGAGGTGTTTAAAAAAAGGGTAGAGGTGGTACTTGGGGATATGGTTTAGAAGTGGTTTTGTCAGGTTAGGTTAACGGTTGGACTTGATGATCTTAAAGGTCCCTTCCAACCTTAACGATTCTATGATTCTATGATTCTAATGAAGATGTACACCTTCTCTAGAAGGAATGACATGCACCAAAACTGCTCTGTGAGCCAAACTGGCATGTGGTAAATGGAGGCAATCAGGGGGTTTCTTACAGAATTGTACAGCAGCTCTGAAATTAATGCTAATATAGAGAAAGACAACAAGAGAAACCTCAAAGCAAAAAAAGGAGAGACCGAAAAGAATAAAAAATATTGGCTTGTAGGCAGAATTGCTAGTGTTCTGGCAAAGACGAATACATAAATGACTCTATTGGGAAAAAAACAGGGAACATTTGGAAGAGAAAGTACAATAACTGGGGAAAACTGGCAACAAAGAGCAATCTTAAATTAACTGTAACCTTGTGTTAAGTCTTCTTTTTTGTTGCTTCTCACTTCAGATTTATGTGATCACCTGAGAAATTTCTTAGTTCCTAAATAAAGCATAATCTTACATTAAAATAATTTAAAACAGAAAAAAATATTATCTTGTTGTTACGAAGGATATATCTATATAGAGGCACCTGAACTGTGTTTGTGTGTTTTGTGTTTTCAGAGTGTAATGACAAATACACTTCATAACTGTTAACTACGGAAAACTGTCTGTTAAGCAGGATACCATGTGCTCTGCTTTATAGTGTACAAACAAAACAAGTGACTACAAATTTGCGAATAGATTTAAGAAAGAGCCAAGTAGCTAATAAGGAGTAAAGGAATGTTTTAGAATATTTGCATTGTAAATTTATATTGCAAATAAAAGGAATACAAAAGGCAGAGAGTACTGGGGTCAAGGTCTATGGCATCCTTTTCACTTTCAAACAAAATGCTTAGTGAGCAGTAGAAAGTACTGTTTCCATGTAGGGTTTCCTCCCACATTTTAGTCTAATAAAAAATAAGTTAGTTAGCACTTGCCTCAGAGGTGGCATTAGTAGACTTTTTCTTTTTCCTAGTCCACTGTTCTTATTCTCCTCATCTTGTAGGAACTCAGTATTTTGTCAGACCTCTATTTGAGACCCTTCACACTTGATTGAAATTAGAAAACTGTGACTGTGGGGAAAGTTCCTACATACATGAACACACACTGACCGTAATTGCATAAATTTCTTACAGAATAGGGTTAAAATATTTTTCTAAATTACTTGCATTTACAGAAACTTGGAAAGGCTTGCATACCTCACTGGCATCCTACTTTACTGTGCCAGGCATTCTGCTTTTCTCTTAAAATTTGCCGTCTGTGTCAGAATACCAAATCCTTTTGAGTGTAAGAGTCTCTGAATTCCCTGCTAAAGTTTATCTTCGTGGTGTACTGGCACTCTAACAGGTGGTGGAAGAAGGCTAATGATAATGGTTCACTGGATTATATTCTCTGCCACAGACATTTTTCTGAGTGGATTGTTATTTTGGAAATTTGGTTTATCAGAATTACTTAGTGATAAGGTCATCCATGAAGAGTCTGTGATAATCTGTTAGTTATGGTCAAATAATCAGTGGAAAGAAGAGGTAGTAGGGGTTTATAAAGGGACAGAATAGATTTTTGGTTTTTAGGAGACGTTTCTCCTGCTTAAAGCTGTAGGAGCTACTGCAGAAATTTGGTACAGTGTGGAGGGGATCTGCCTTCCTGTCTGCCCTGACCCTTCTGCAGGAGGAGCTTTGCCTCCCCCATGCCATCAGGGGCTGAGCCTGAAAACCTGGGAATGTGGGAGTCGGGGTGTCTGTTTTGAGCATTCTTGAGTACCTACCTTGACTATAATATAAACCATGTATCAGCTAAAGTGCCCTCAGTAAAAGCTCTAGCCCACATCTCTGGATCCATGCAAAAGCTTGTGCTTACTTTACCTTGTTTAAGCCCTATCTCATGCAGTGTTACTCTACAGAGAGATTGTGCTTATCACATTTCTTTATCTCAGTCAAGTAACAAAATAATGTAATATAGGTCTCTACCAGATACTTTCCAAGTCTTGTAGAATTTGTGTTTGGTTCCAGGTCATCTATGATGCTTCAGTTGTCATGAAGTATTTATTGGAGTTGTGCTATTAAAATCCTACAGTACCGTCAAGCCTCTAACCATTACTATTGATCTCTCAGCAGATAAAGGAGTATTCCTCTAAGCCCATATCTGACTTCTCCTTGGTGTGTTGAAAGAGAAAATATGTGACAAAAAAAAAAGTGGATCTTTTTTTTTCTTCTTTAAAGAAAGAGACCTATTGGCAAGCACGTTAAATTATTCCTTTCACATAAGGTATGTTTTTTGTGGAGGCCTGCCATGTTTGTTTCATATGAAGAGAATCACACTATTTTTTTTTTGTTCAATCAAATGCAGGAAATGTCTGATCATACCTCCTAAGCTTTCCTCCCACAGCAGTGATTAATCACTCCCTTTGAAGTGCTTATATTTTTGCAGTTAGAAGGAAAGTATTGATAACTGATTAAGTTGCAGTTCTTCAAACACTGCATACATGATGGCAATGACACACATAAGTAATTACTTTGCTTTTAGTGGGACTTGCTTGTAATTCATGCCAAAGTGTCTGAATACTTGGAGACTGATGTTACTTTATGAGTTTGAAGATATTCCAATCATTATTATAGAAGAACTGTATATTCTGAGTGGAGGTGAGTAAATTGTTCTTTAAAATTTGAATCATCAAGCATACGAATTAATTGACAGGGATTTTAAAGGTATTGCAGGCAAGGGCATCACAGTTCAGATCCACTTTTCAGTTTTTATTTGTCTATATGTGTTGCAAGGAATTTTTTGCTTGTCCATAGAACTCTTGGTATGAGTATGATGCTATATTTGCCTCACAGATATAAGTTATTGTTAAATATTTAGGAAAAAAAAATTAAGCTATGTTGGCTGAGCACTACCACTCTTGAAAGGGTAAATTAATCTCCTACGGGTAAAGAGAAGATTTCCAGTTTAAAAGGCATAGATTAATAGACAGATATGTGTCTTACAAGTACTTTTTTCAAAGCAACCTGATCACAGAACCTCAGAGCCACTCAGGTGGAAAGGGCCCTCAGGAGGTCTCTGGTGCAACAGCCTGCCCTGAGCAGGGCCAGCTCTGGGATAAGACCAGGCTGTTCAGGGCTTTCTCCAAGCAAGTCTCCAGGCTCTTCTCAGCAGAGCCATTCTTCTTCAGCCATTCAACCTGCAGCCTGCACTGATACAAATCAACAAGCCATCCCAGGTGCAGGACTTCACATTTGCCACTGCTGAATTTCATAAGGGTCCTGGTGACCCATTCCTGGAGTTTGCCTAGGTGCTTCTGAGTAGCAGCCCTTTCATTAAGCATATCAGTTGCATTCCGCGGTTTGGTGGTGTCCTCAGACTTGGTGGGGGTGCACTCTGTCTCCTCCTTCAGGTCACTGATAGAGATATTGGACAGGATAGATCCCAGGAAAAGATTCTGGAGGAACTCCACTAGTAACTGGCCTCCAGCCATTACCTTTTGCGCCTGATGAATCAACCAGTTTTTCACCCATTTAGTAGTCACACGCCCAGTATATAACATGCTAACTTGGATACATTCATGCTGTAATAAACCACTTCAAATACAACGATGGAGATGAACTCAAATTCACTAGTGCCATCATGTGAAAAGAGAGTGATACTCTGATTCCTCTTTTGTTAAATGAAAACCAGCTGTAGACTGAATTTCTTAGGGCATTCTGAAAAGTTATTTACAGTTCAGTACAGTATATGGTCTTTTTTCCTTACAAAACTTTTGACTGGAGCTGTGTTCATACTGGAAATCAACTGTTATCTGGAGGCACAGTAGAAGAACTTCATATCATCTATTTCCCTCTTTTCATTAGGTAGTATATATCCTACACTCTGGCTTTGTGCCAAATATCATCGTTTATAATAATAAATAACAAGCACATTTCATGAAGAAATACTCCCAACTTTTCCCAAATGCTGAGATGTGTAACCTACGTTAAAACTTAGTGGATTTTCCAAGATTTAAATGTTAGTACAACTCATAGCAGAATTAGCTCAGTGACTTCCAGAACACCTATTGCTTGTAACTGGTCTTTCCTCATGTGACTGATTTTTTGCTCTGTTATTCTTCTTAATTAGAAGAAAGTGCTGAGACTCACTATCCTGTAGACTATGAGCTACAGGTGTCTCAAATCCTGTAATAAAGGGTAACACAGGAAGGATCCTGTCTCAAGTGCTCCTTGTGGAAGGGTATGTCTCACCTTCCAGCTTCCTCCATCAGCACTTCGGAATTTCAAGTTGCTGAATTAAAAGTGACTCAGGAATTCACCGCTTCTTTCTGAAATTTCAGGTATGGCAGTTAAATTATCTAGTACTCGCTTAACACTCTACACTGAAATAATAAAAAGCCTCAGAAACAAATTACAGATCCCACTGACTATTACTAGTCTTCTGTCTTTAGCATCATGTGGCCCAGAATTTTTTTGTGGCATTTCATCTGCTGGATAGTTGAAGAGTGTACACCACGTGACATTTCTCCATACAATTTACAAATGTTTATGCATATTGCTTGAAATGTTATGTAAATAAAAATTAAGTCCACAGCATTACCATGATTTACAAAACCTATACTGGGATTTAGAAGCCTTTTTTGCAGTTTTCTGTAACTGCACAGTTTGCAGTGCAACACAAAATGGGAGTAGAATAGAGTTTGATTTGCGCTAGCACTGATCAACTACAGGCTAACTGCTGTGCAAGAAAATGAAGCAGCTCTCGTTCTCAGAGTAATAAAACAGCTCGGAGTCAAAACTCCGCTATTAAAAAGCTGAGCTTCATGCTTCCCTTTTCAGCCCCACCACTCTACATCAGGAGGCAGTGTAGCACAAGATAGATATTAGTATTTTAACTTCTTGTTATCTCAGACCAAGCTACCAGAGAGAGATACTGGTAAAAGTGAGAGGGAGCTAAGCTATCAAGTCACAAACATTGCTTCCTGCAGCACTCCCGCTTTTTTCTTGGTGGTCTCCTGTTCCGGCTCAAACCAGGCTGCAGATGAATCTTTTTGTCGGTTTGTTTATGCCTTGTTACTGCTCGCACAGATGATATAAGCACTTCTAATACGCATTACTTTTAATGAGTTTTAAAGAAATGTGATTATAGAGTGGTTCGTAGGGAAGGGAATAAGTGACTCAGAAAGGATGAATGTAAGACAGTATAAACAGATGTTTACAGGAGAATGGTTCATTGAGTGCATGGAGCTTTGTATGGCAGTGGGGCATATTCACATCCAGGCACCCTCAAATTCTTGGGACAGCCTAAATGTGAAAAGCAGCACTGAGACTTACTGACATTGTCCCACCACTCAGCTGTATGCAGCGTAAGGCAAACATTAAACACGTTCTTCGGCACCCTGATGTTACTGTCCTGTATCCCCAGGATGAGATAAATTTACAGACTTCATCTTGTTGGCAAAGAAAACAGGTGGGCTACACAGGAACCTGTGAATTATCCTTGTTTATTTTTCCTTAAGACTGATTGGACTAAAAACTGTGCTGCAAGTCTTTACAGTGTAACCTCATGCATAGTCAGGTTTTGGTCATTTTATGTTTTGTCGAATTTCACTCTGGAAAGCTCATACTGTGATTTGATGCTCTGACCATTTGAACACTGTTTTTTTCCCCCCTTTTTCTGAAATCACGTGGAGTAGTTCTTGAATTTTGCAATGGTTGTAAGCAAATAAATGTATTCAAAGAGCCAGATATGTTAGGAACTGGCAGAGCTCCATTGACTTGCTAAGGTTATGCCGCCCCAGCATTCAGAAAGGTCAGATGGTTGCAGACTAGTGAGAGCAACATGACATTTAGGGCTTTGGCCATATTCCAAATTCATGTGGTCAGTTTTGCTTTTTTTTTGCAGAATTTGGGGTTTATTGGCTTATATCTAGTTGCCCTTTGTAAATATTCAAAATAATCTTTTTAAATGTGGCCTACTTAGATAGCAAACCAGAACACTTAGCTTGCCAAAATGTGTCTGTGCTTTAGTCTTATACCGCAACAATTTTGTATGGACTCCTTCCTCAATAATTTTGTACACATAGCTTTTATAGTGTGCTGTATTTGCCGATATTAATGGAAAAATAATGGAAGGTCTGCCACTGAAATCAGTAGTTGTCATGCAAGTGAATAACAGTGGCATGCTTGTGAACCATCACCCAGGTTAACTAATACCGGGTACAAAAGAAATGAAGAAAAACATTCAGAAAAAGATTTTTACAGCTTCTCAGATGCCCGGTGAGAGTTCTGTGACTACAGATGAAGATTTTCTCCAACTTCATCTGAAATTACAGACAAGGAGAGAGTTAGGATCTTTTGACTTATTCTACAGGACAGCAGCGCCTCTCTTACAGACCTCATTTTCTGGAAGATGAGAACAAAACTATTTAGATTAAATTTGCATCGTCACAAGTGTCAGAGTGGCTCACTCTTCCACAGTTTCATTCATCTTTCTGGGTAAAACAGCTTTTGGATTCAGCAGCAGATAGGAAGCAAAACTAATGATGATTATTTGTATAATGTAAAAGCACTTTCTCCTCCTTTCATTTGGGAACACTTGCTCTCTCTCTTTCTCTGTGTCCCTGAGTTCAGCTGAATAGCAGCCAAACTTCATCACTCAGTTATCTCATTAGTCTTTTATAAAGGGCAAGACAAACAAGTGAGCAACGCTGAAGTATGAAGGGTTTCATTTCAGGGGGAAGAAAAGGGTTTCTCTGTGCTCTGAAATAGAGTTGGAAAAACTGAACTTTGAATTAATCTAAGAAACACAAGAAAAAATATTTAATATTTTTGACTATAACACGAACAGGAACAGAAGAAGAAATTTAGTTTAGAGGCTCTGTTAACGAAAGTCTTTATGCTTGCCTGTTGCATATTGAGAATAAGCTCGCTTATGAGTTTTGAAGAATACATATTTTATTATAAAAGGAGAAAAACAACAGTTGCTAATCCTTACATGATGATGTATGTGTGCCTGCTTCAAATGGAGATGGGCAAGTGACGAAT
This sequence comes from Ibidorhyncha struthersii, assembly GCA_013398815.1. NCBI lineage: Eukaryota > Metazoa > Chordata > Aves > Charadriiformes > Charadriidae > Ibidorhyncha > Ibidorhyncha struthersii. The sequence continues at coordinate 1,266,275 of VZSZ01004103.1, forward strand.
TATAGCAGTCTCAAACATGTGAGAGCGGAGCCGGATACTTATTTTGTTTATTTTCAGTTTAGTAAACCAGTCACTAATGAGAGGCAGGCTGTATGGTACATTGCATCATTATAGAAAACTGTAACAGGGGTCCTGAGTCCTAAAATATGTCAAATGTCGAAGTAAAAGCATAAACAGTAAATCGAATTCCATTAAAACTTCAAAAATCATGTGCTATGCTATCGGTTCACTGCGTAGCCTTTTACTCATCTGTATATTGTAATTTGGCAAGAGAGGCAGGAAGAGACATCTCAACAGAGATTTTCCATATGAATTAGTGTTTGATGTCATTACAAGTAGTGCTATTTCAATTTCTGATGCAATAGTTATTTTTTGGAACCTACAGGATTCCCCATTTGGAGTTCAAGCCAAAACTGATTTATGTGATCTTTATTCTGGAAAGATACAGAAAGGGTAAATTTATGTAACATAATGCATTAGTAATAGAGCAAAGCGGTTGCTCTATTTGCACTATAACTTCGTCTTGTTGCTGCTTTAATATGTTGCATGCACTATACGAATAATATTTTTATAGTACTGTGTCTGAGGACAAAGTACTGGAAGTTCAAAGTGGTTTTACTGGTCTACAAGTTGATTTTTTTTTTTAAAAAAAAGACAGCTTGCCATCAGTTAGTTCAGCTACTGCTGTAGCTGTGTGCTGTTTCCCAGTGTTCTGGTACCTTGACTGAGTAATTGCCAGCTGCACATCTGCAGCAGATGTGGTTGCTCTCTGCTGCCTCCTGCTGCCCCCGCCCCTACGCCCTGGGGCAATGTGACAGGGTATTGGTTTGGTGCCAGGCTTGTCAGTAACAGAAGCAAAACCAAATGTAGTTACCCAAAGACAAAAAGCCAGGCTCGGGCTTCTCCTGTAATAGGAAGCAGAGGAGAAGGAGATGAGCTAAGCATGGAAAAGGAGGCAGAAAATGACACCTGGAGGATCAGGCTTGCAGGTCCCGCTGCAGGTGCAGAAGTGTAAGGGCTGGGACAGCCATCACTGCTCCTAAATGGAGTTGACTTTGCTCCCTAAAAATAACTTGCTGTCCTTGACCGCCCTGAGCAGCAGGGAGAGCTGCCAGCCCGCCTCCCAGGGCTCAGCATAGGCAGCAGAGGTTAGAAGTGGCATGGCCTTCCCCCCACCCCACCAAGGTGCACTTTCCCCATCTAGCTGCCTCCTGCCTCTTCTCTGCCTCCTCCCAGTAACAGTGGGCAACATTTAGTGTTGATAACGGAGCTGAAACCTTGAGGAACCACATCAGGGGTGGGAGCACACAAGACACGGACAGCCACAGGCCCTTGCAGAGTGTTCCAAGTGGTTAAGAACCTGGTTTTGTAATTTCCCACTGAAGTTAAACGAATAGAGTTGAACTGTGGTGTGGACCAGTGCTCTGCCTTTACAATAAAGATTGATAATTTCTTGGGGTTTTCTGGTTGATTTTTTAAAAATTATTTATCTATACTGTTCCTCAATGACATGCTGTGTATCTGCACCCATCGTTCATTAGGTCTTCTGTAATGGCAGAAGGCTTTCTCTCTTAACCTTTTGCCAAATTGTTTCAGTACAGATGTGTTTCAGAAGTTTTGGTATGACCCCCTGATGCTCTATACTTTTTCGTTGCAGTCTGCCAGAGCTGTGAAAGGCAGCGATGACATGTCACTGATGTCAGCATCACCACGCAGAATACATAATTATGGTGTAGTTGGCTGTGTTTCCTCTGGGGAGCTCTGTGTTTTGGGCCTTATTGTGGAGAGCAGCGATTGCAGGGAGGAAGAGGAGCATTGCGTTTACTCTCTCTCCTTTCTGCCCCCTTCAAACCAGTGACCTGTCACCAGCTGGAGATGGACAGTCCTGCCTGCCTGCGGCTTCCCTTACAGAGGAAAGCCAATGCCGCCTGTGCCTGGCCGTCATGGACGGATGGGGGTGCAGAGGGACTTTTTAAGCTGCTTGTTTATCAGAGGCTTGGAAATGAGCTGGGGGGTCAGAATAACTCAGATTTGTCTGTGTGTTAACGTCCAGCTCTGTTTAGTATCAAAGACAGCTGTAATGCTTGCAAAAGGCAGAATGTTAGCTGCTCAGCTATCTTACTTAACCATACAGGAAAAGGACAGCAAGGGGATTTTTTTTTCTTAAATGGAAGTGTGGTTCTGCAATACGTAAACAAAAGTTAGTCCGAAATCTTGAACAATAATCGGACTGTAAATTGTTTCTTTGTTTTGTTTTTGTTTCAGGGTTTGGGGTTTTTTTAATCCGTTTTAGAGAAAGGGTGGTTAATGCCTGGTACTGTGGGCCAAGAAAAAAGGAACAAGCCTGAAAAAGACACATCCTCTCCTAGGACTGGATTCTGTGTGTGTGTGACTCCCGTTGATTTCACTAACTATTGTGCAAGTGAAGCTAAGCACAGAACTTGACCTGCTGATTTAGCAAGCCTAAGTTTAAGTTTCATATGTGTTCTTATCCAGTTAAGTAAACAACTATTTGTCCTGCAAGATAAATGCTCTCCACTGAGATGTCTTGAGCCTGTACTTGGCTGCTGTACGTTTTCTTCTGTTTCCCACCAAACACTCTCTGTCTGACCACTGGGTGTCAGTGAAAGACTGCGAAGTAATTTTCTGTAATTAAATATGCGTAAGTTTCTCTCAGGCTCTGTGGGTGTTCTTTAGTTAAGGTGTCCTGGGCAATTTTAAGAGAGCTGACTGACATATACAGCAGGAGTGTATAATAATCAGGAAAACCAACTGAGATCACTAAGTTGTTCCTGAATCAGTTCATTATTCTATATAAAATAATTCATACTACCATGGGCAGTTATGAAAGGAAAGAAAAAAAAAATCTTTCTTCTTTTTCAAGTAAAAACACTATTCCCAACATTCCCTACAATCTAGTGGTACAAAGCTGTCACATTTCACTGTACTCATATTTCTTGTTCGTTAGCCTAGAGTGTGTAACTTGAGGTCCCAGTCCAGAAAGGTGCTGTGCTCCTGCAAGGGTTCAGTAGGAAAATGCCTATACAAATATGTGAGAATTGAGGATGCTCCACATCTTAAAGTCAAACTTATTTTTGAGGCTTTTCCCACTTTCATCAAGGAGAAAAAATTCTGCTGTGGCTTATCTGGCAGACTGGCCTCAAAAGATGTCAGCATCGGATATAAGATAAGACACAAGCTGAGAAGTCAGTGACTTTTTTTTTTAAACTGAGGAGAAAAAAGACTAATTGAATGGAATGGGTAAATGCATGTATCCACATAATAGTACCTGTGTTTGCATATCACGTTTATTTTATGTTGAAATAGATTCCCGTTTTCAATATGTCGAAGGTGTAACAGCATTGAACAGGCTGTCAGAAGGAACTTTTAACAGTTTTGGAAACTTGGCAGGAAACAAGTGGCCTTTCGGAGCTGGGCAGGTGTCACAAGCGTTTTCGGGTTATGTAATAGGCACATTAATTGCATACTGCTGCGAAAATGATCTGCTGTCAAATAACTGAGAGTTTCAGTGTCAGTCTGGTCCTCCCTCTTTAGGCTTCAGAGTCCTCTGACCACTGAAATAAGTTAAATAGGCAAATTCTCGTGATCTGCTGCTCCGTACTGCTGATATGTTCAGGAGGGTACTGCTGCCATTGCTCAAACTCTATTCATATTTTAAGGACAGTTTGCAAAATTAAAGCCTGTAAAGGTTGTTTGTTTTTTTAACAATCTATTTCGATGGTTGTTACTTAGAAAAAAAATCTGCAGCAAGTTCTTTGGACATATGAATGTCAAATATATACTTCTGTTTAGAGTATAACTATAAAAGAACAAAACAAGATTTGTGCCAAAAGTTTTCTTTTGCACACTACAAAATGGAATTTCCCTGAATTGCCCTTCTAGGTATTTTTACTGTTTACAGAGTGGATATTAAAAGGCACAGATATTTGAGATCTCACTTGATGCATAATTGTGGTATGGGAGAACTGCCCTTGGAGCAAGGATTTATCTAAACTGAATCTAGTGTAAAAAACATCTTAATTTCCTGACCTGTAGGTATACACAACCTGTGTGTCTAAATGAGGGAAAAGTAATAGCAGAGCACTGCTGAATGTCTCTTTTTCCCCGTGCTCTACAGAGCGACTTGCCGGCCGCCCCGGACCGCAGTGTTTGCCGCTAGAGGCCCTTCGGTGCTAACGGGATGCAGCGCAGACATTGCACAGCTGCAGCACCTACGTTTGTGGGCTGAAGTTGTGCTCATGGAAAAGAGTTGCAAAGTTTCCATTATTGTCATCGATGTAACAGCGGGTCTGTAGGTCAAAGACAAAGTTTCTAGGCAACCAGAATCAAGAATCAGTGTTATTTTACACATATTCACAATAACATAGTTCTACTGAAATTGAAAAGAGTATTTTTGCTTTACTCTAAAGCTGAAGTGCTCAACCTGTAACTCCTTAGGTGCTCTAGTGCAGAGAACTACATGCTTCAATTATAAGAATTTCAGTGATATTTAAACGTGTTTAAGTGACTCTGGAAAAGTCATGCTGTTCTGACTAGAGTGCTAACACTTTTTTTTGAGAGAGAAAGTTTTATTTTGGCAATAATATATAAATATTCTTTACTGTTCTATTGTCATTTATGGCAGATAAAACACTAAATACTTTTTTGCTTTAATAGGATATAGTATTGAGAGTCCTCTGTGCGTAACATGATCTGAAATGTTTCAGATCAAAGTCTATACACTTAATGTCCTTCAACATTACGGATTACAGGTAAGCGGGAGCCACTGTGTATTTACAAAAGCGATTTCATTAGACCTAAACAGAGCACATCGCAAATTACTTTTGTATAGTGGCAGAGTACCAGCACTCTGACAAACATGTCCATATTAAATTTGCAGACCAGAAAGCTAATATATTTTTTTAAAAATAGAAATCATATAAGGCTAATATTTCTTCATGTATTTAAAATATGATTAATTTAAAATTAAGTTGCTCAATAACAATATCATAATTTATTATTGTTGTGCATTACCTCAACATATTGCCAATACAAACACTTCAGAGATGAGCTTCCGCCTAAGTGAAATAAATGACAGTCGAAGTGTATCAGAATTATATTTATTGGGAAATTTGAATAGACTTCTCGCCTATGAAATGGTACAGTAGACACTTACCATTCTGTCCTAATTTATCAATTTTTAATCAAAGACACAAATACAAAGGAGGAGGCCTGTGGATTCTCGAGCTAAAATCACTGATGAGAAAATCAGTTTGAAGGAGTGGTCGCATCAGTCGCTGGGACTGGGGAGCCGCTCAGGCTGCCTCTGGGAGCACCTCTCCTGGCTCCACCGCCCGGCCCGCGCTCCCCAGCAAGCAGGGACGCGGGCAGGGTGACTGCAGGGCAGCTGCAGGAGCAGATCTTCTAGATGGTGCATCGCTGCACGTTTTTTTTGTTGCTGGCATCGCAGCCACGTGGCTCCATGGGCCCGGCGCCACGCTGGCCCAGCTGCCCCAGCTGCAGTATTGCGCAAACACGGCTTTGCTGCCACTGTCTTCTGGCATCCCACATCTCCTCATTTGCAGGGAATGTGGGAGCCCGCTTCTTGCTACCTGTTGGTCTAGTGTCCAGTAACACGAGCCCTTGTCCTCTCCCAGGCCTGTACATACGTACATGGAAAAATATTGCAAAAGAGGGGAACGTTAAGATGATTATGAGAAGGACATTTGCTGGACTTGGTCATGGTTTGTGCCTTGGTGGGAAGGAGGACTACACAGATCAGGGGAGTAGTACTACCTGCAGCCTCTGTGCGTGCCTGCAGGTGCATCTGGGTTGCAGGTGCATCTGGGGTTGCATCTGCACCTGTGAGACAGCAAGTAAAGCCGTTGACCACATGGAAAACAGCATTTCCAAACTAGAAAAAAAAGTTTTCTCTCTCTGAATTTGTTGGGCTTTATTAGTTTCAGTAGAATACTGTAAATTATATCAGATTTTTCAGGAAGAACCTGTTTTCAGAGAAGGAATCACCTCATGATATTTTATGCTTCATCTGTGACTGAAGACTTCTATTCTACATTTTATGCTGAGGTCAGCCATAGAAAAAAATTAGTCTAGAAGTGAGTCGTGAGTTTTCACAAGGAAGGCAATTAATCACTGGACCACACTGACATGGGTTGTGGTGGCTTTTTCGTCACTAGAATTTTCTATCAAAGGATAATATTTTTATAAAAGACATGCACTTATTCCAACCAGAATTAATTTGGGAATGCCCTATAACCTGTGCTGTACAGGAGATCAGTCTCAGCTACTACACTGGTCTCTTCTGGCCTTATGATTTATGAATGTATATGTATGCATGTATTTGCTTCTGTAGTTATTTTAAAAGTTTAATGTTTGCATTTTCAGTGTTCTCTTTCTGAAATTAAACCTTTTGTAGTGGTGGCACAAGTCATGTTTCCCTAAAAGCAAACAGCACAGAAACAATTATTGTCTTTGGCTACATTGAGGCTAAATAAATAAATCTTTTAATTAAATCTAAAGGATTAATGAATGTAAAAAGGAATAAGAACAAACATACAAGTAATTTTAAAAGATCAGAAATACAGCCAGCTAACTTCAAAACATATATTTACAAAGGCCAAAAAAGTGGCTTAAGTTTTAAAAGCACAAGTTAAACAAAACAACAATATAGCCTCCTACAATTTTCCAATGTTAAATTAATTAAATATATTTAATTATGCCATGGAACTTGGTGAATACTAAAATCCAACACAGGCTGTAGCCTGCTTCAAATAATACTTTGTTGTTTAATATAGGTAGTGGTGATTTAAATGCAATTTAATATAAATATATATGTATATACACATGAAGAATAACCTTAGGAAAAAAGAGTAAGTCTATCTCCTAGAAAGTAATCTGATAATTTCCGAAGCAAACTTAATGTTTATTTAAAAAACAAAACAAACAACCATGTGTCTATAAATGTAAAATTTATAAAGCTGACAACCTGTGCAGACCGCCTGTGGCTGTTGTGAACGCTTTCTTCCAGGTAAAGAGTAAGCATGGGTAACAAAATTTGGGACCGGTCGGTAACTGTCTTTTGGGTCGGATGGCCTGTCCCCTGAGGCAGGAGGAGGCAACACCTCTCTGGGGTGAAACGTATCCATCATTTCTCTCTCCTCAACTAACATGGTGATTGTAAACCAGATAGCAGGGCCGCTGGTCTGCCATTGCCGATGTTGGTAAACTAAACCTCCCCTGGGAAGTGCCGCGTGTGTTCAAAGCCAGTGTTGTGGCGTCCTGACCTCTGGATTCCACACATACATTTGCAGAAGCACTTCATGGAGAGACATGGAATGGTGGTGGCTCTCTCCTTTCACTTGGGCCCTGGCAGAGCCCCGCTGCCCCTGGGAGCAGCCTGCGACTGCCGCTTGTCAGGAGCAGCGACCTACAGGGAGGGTTTCAGCCAGAAGCTGCCTGACAAACTTGGAAGCAGGTGCTCAGCTGGTATAAGACGGGAAATGACACCGACAAGTGACATTGCCTTCTGGCTGCCTGAGGTTCTGCCTACCACTCAGGAGCTCTCAAGGGCTTTCTGAGACATTTATCAACATCCCTTACCCTTTAAGTGAAGAAAGATTTTGGCAGTAGGCTGTGGGTCAAGCTTTCAAACTGCTCTTCAAGGGTTCAGTATTCTGTCTTAATGGAAAAGATTAGGTACACAGCCCTTAATACCGCTATATTTACTGATGAGGTGTGGATTGATAGGGACTGTGTAGGGACATAAGGAAGCTGTGTTTTCCAGTTCTCATTGCTCATTTGTTATCTCGCCATCATTTACTTTCAATTAAAAGATTAGTGGTAGTTTAGTTCAACCACTATGGTATGAAGTTCCTGCTTCTCCAATTGCAGTTGAGGAGGGAGGAGGGATAAAGAAATAATCTTGTAGGTTTGGAGAAGGAATAGCTATCTTCTAGAAAGCCATCTTTACCCTGAACTCTGCCATAGCCGCTAAAGGTTACTATTAAATGTGCCAAGAAGGAAACAAAAATTAATGTTTGTATCTCAGAATAACCTGCTGGAGTAATACCTATGCATTTTAAGAGTTTAATTGAAGCTCATTTGTTGCCAATGTATATACTTACTTTTTTTCAGCAGAAATAACATTCTCTTAAAGTGAATATTTGGCTAGCAATACAGGCCTCCTCTGAGAGCAAATCCTCTGAAGGAGCTGCAGATCACAACACCCAGGCAAGCAGCTGCACACAGAGGGGTTATATTCTTGGGCTTTCTTTTACCTTTTTAATCCTCTTATTCTCTTCTTTGCAGAATAGTGGGGTTTTTTTTTACAGCTACAGAATGGTTCTTTCTTTATAGGATATATGATTGTTTCTTGAAAAAGGATGTTATGCCTGCAAGTTGTCCAGGTCAGTTTATAAGTAATATGAGTAATATATATTTAAAGCCTGGCATCCGATTTGGTAAATTTAGTCTTACCAGGCCACCTGAAATTGGGCTAGTTAATTGATGGAACTGTTTCCATACCCTTATTATGTACAATGGGGCTGCCGTGTCTCTCTGCTGAGGTAGTTTACACAGATTTGAAGGAATATAGTGGTCAGTTGTAGTTTTTGTAAGACGTACAGGTGTAGATACAGTGGGAAATGCTTCCACTGACTTTCTCAAACAGCTGGGTAGGAAGCCTAGTCACACTAGTTAAATTTAACGTTGTCAGTAATAGCTCTAATTTGCTCAATGGCAGGTAATTGAATCATTTCTTTTCAGTGTTTGACATTAAGATTCTAAAAACACTTCCTTGATTTATCTTACTCCTTAAACTGTGTCCATTCTTTAAGGCTGCTTATGTTGGTTTCATGGTCATAAGCTTAGAAATTAAATTTTCTATGACAACATCGGTGACATTCAGATACCTGAACACCCAAGTGACTTTAGGTGCTCATTAGTGACAATAGACCCCTTCATTCTGAGTAATTCAGTCACTTCCCAGGATAAAATATTAGAACATGTTATTTTCATAGAAATGTTCATTTCAGGGGAAAAAACAAACAAACAAACAAACAAAATCCAAAGCGATATAATTGTTCCGGTCTCAGCTCAATCTACCTGGAAATTAGCAGCACATTGAAGAACAGAGGTTCTCAGAATTATATGAAAACTACACAGAAGCTATCAGGAAAGCTTAAATTAATGATGTCCTGTTGAAAAGTGTCTTTTCTTAGAGTGCAGTTACAGAACAACTCATCAGGCTGGAAAATAATACAGCAAGAAGGCAAGATGATAGCCAAAGCTGTTCAGCTGTGGGATGATTCACAGAATAGCTTAAATTCACACTTTATCTGACACTTCTCATTTTTGATCCCTGTTTTTGTACATTAACCCCTTTGGGCAGTCATTCATGTACATTTGCAGAGTAAATAAGACAATGTCTACCTGTTTCCAGATTTAAAGGCAATCCATAACACCTCATTCAAACTGCTATTTTCAGCAGAGATTTGTGATTAGCTTGCTTCATTTTAAAAGAAATCTTTTTTTTTGAATAGTGCTTGAATCTACAGCAGCGATATCATGAAACTAATTATGGCCTGAATAGCTCATTGTGTGTGTCCTTTCTTCTTTCCAGAACATAGGTCCCTATATTATTTGAAGTATCCCCTAGCCATCGTGGGACTTTCTGCTGAGCGTCCACTGGACTTTCTCCTTTTAAGTCAGTAAACCTAAGTCCTCTTTCTTCCTTTCAATTAAAATGAGATTGATCTATGTAAACTCAGGATTTGTTTATGCCAATCTGTCAAAAAAAGCTGCCATTAACTTCATAAACAAAGTTGCTTCTATATCAAGTTTTCTTCACCTTTCCCACAGTACAGTTGGAGCTGGGAGAAACAGACTATTTCTAGGATTCTCCATCAGGATATGGAAACTATGAATTGCTGAAAAGGACAAAAAAGAGCATCCCTAAGGCAGGCTTGTTTTCTACTTTGTTGTGTGTAATACTCATCCAAACCAGTGTTAGGAAAAAATTAAATAAAGTTTAAGGTGGATAATCGGACCCCTAAAAAAGTCAGCAGTTGCCTCACAGAAGCGCAGCTGAAATCCTATACTACACTGTAGGCGAGATTCCCAGTGCAGACTCATAGGGGCATCCCCTCCAATACAGTTTATTTGTTCATAACAGAATACAGATCTGGATATTTAAACCAGAATTGTAATAATAATAAAAATATTCCTCTACAAACCCCATACATGTACATCGCACTTGTAAAATGTGTCCCTAACTGATGGCTTTCCATTTGAAAGCAGACATGGCAGTGGATACCGGTCCTGGAGTGGTGGTTCTCAGCCTGGGTTCAGCCAATGAGCTGCTCTGAAATGGCCTGTGTCCTACTAGTGACAACCATGCAACAGTTGTTCTCCTCTTCTTTTCCATTAAGACTACAAATATTTACTAAGATCTTTTGGGCAGAGTCCATAAAGACTGTGCAGTGAGAGAAGAGGAGAAGGAAGCCCCTTTACACAGTGACATGACATTTGCCATGCCTGACTGAAAAGAGTTAATTCCTTTTTTAGCCTGGCCGTAAATTTACATACCTCAAACAAAACTAAGACATGCAGGGGGTGACTCATTTATCATTTATGGAAAACTTAAGGGGTTCTATGGTCAAAAGGAAAAATGTTTCCATGCTGGGAGGCAGCTTGCACATGTTTTGCTTCTTCCTCATGGCCTGGAGCCTAGCGAAGAGCAGTTGCTTCTGTCAGGGCTGAAACGCACTGTCAAAGCTTTTTCCTCCTGCTTCTGTCTCACATGTCATGCACTAACATCGTCCCTGGCATCTGCACGGCGACACTCAAGTTCAAAAAGCTGGGCTTTCTTATGTGCCGGTCTCCATCTGCAATCACGGCGGCAGCACAGGCCGATGCTGCCGGGAACGAGCATAACATTTTGCCAGCGTGGGCCAGGTTATCTGTACAGCGCACTCTTGTGCTGCGCAGAGCTCCTTACGTGGGCCTGAGGTCAAAAGGGCCAAATTGGAGTTTCAGTGAGGGAATGTAAGTCTTCCCTCCTCACTTGACCTGGGTGGACCACTGCCCCAGTGCAGCCATCCCACTGCAGCTTTCAGAGCTGATGCAGTCGGTATCAACTTGCGCATCATTCTTTCACCCTTGACTAATATTTCAGTATTTTTTTATCATCACTCACTCTCTTATGAAAAATGTAGATGGCTAAACAGTTTCTATTTACTTTGCACTCAGTAATCACTATGGGGTTCATTCTTTATTAGTAAAATGGGGTGATACCATTTAGTCATGGTCTCATACTGCTTTAGAGCCTGGAAATACGAAACATTAAACATGCGTGGAGCAGTATTAACCTTGTAAGCTCATCTGGGCAAGAATTGCATCCAGCTCTGTTTATCATAAAAAAAACATTTTTCTTAAAAGGGATTAAAGTTCCTTGAGTGCCATCCTCTGCTGCCAAAGCGAACCCATAAAAGTAAAGAGGTGCCAAGCAACAGGACATTTCTCATTGATATCCTCTCACGGCATACTTTCCTTGACAATGACAGATTACATCTTTTCAAGGAATTTTTGTCTTCCACAGATAAAGAAACAGAGCACCATAAACATGTTAATCACTTTTGCTGGCTATTACAAATTCTGCCTTAAAACCTCCAAAACACCAGTGAAACACACACTGAGTCCTGACAGATGGTTGCAGGCTCTGTGCAGTGTGTTTATCTGAGGATGAAGTATGAAGTCATATGTATGTGTGCATGTCTGCGATGTATCTTCACTGGGTGCTTCTTGCTCACCCTTTAAATATCAGCTTATTGAGTGATAAACGAAGTAGAATATGGAATTTGCCTGGCTGTTTTCATTAAAAATACTGCCCCATTTGCAATTGTTGCATCCATTTTTTTCTCTTTGTGGGTTGCCATGTTCTGAACTCAGGGATATTTTTTTTTAATGCAAAAAGGAGGCTCCAGACAAGGTTTAGGTCTTCAGAGTACAAGAAAAACTCAGAAGTTTGTGCAGCCACTAAAACAGTTAAGTCTTGCTTCTGTTCATGTCTGCTAAAGGTCTGTATGCTTGTTCTGCTAAAAGGTGGAATGCTGAGGAAATCCACAACTGTGTTTTAAATATATATACACTGTGAACTATCATATCAGGGCATAAACAGAGCACCAAATGGAACTGCCAGAAAAAGAGCTGCTTTTTATTAACTGCTAAGAGGATGATTGCCAAAAACAGAAGTCATAATCATATGAGAGAACTTCAGCTCTCCTTCTGTAAATTGATAGTGATATTCTTTTTCTTTTTAGGCTTTTGTTTCTGTGAGTTTGTAGCACAAATTACTGCACTTCTGCGGTGCTGTATGCTATACAATGAATCTTCTTTAACAAGAAATGAGAAAAAAACCTCCACTTTTTACCAAGAGAGGACTTGGAATAGTCCGGCCTGTCCACATCCCTTGCTTTGCAAATGATTGATATCACTGTGGCTTCATGCAGTGAAATAATCACTTATGGAGGAAAATGGGCTCTGTCTAAAGAAACATGGTCTGAAACGATTGGGGTGTAAATAATACCATGTTTGTCATCAAGTGTGACTGGGAAAAAGTCACATAATGCCAAGATTTACTGTAAATTGTTAGGGAACAGGATGGGTTTGGATTTACAGTTGGCAAGCTCCACAAGGCTCGGAAAACTAAGGGCGGGAAGCCACCCTTAGAGTGCACAGGTGAGGGATGGGACATAATAGTGATAAAGATTTTCTCCTGATGAGAAAAGTTTCTGTAAAAACAAGATTTTGTTCTCTTGAGGAAAAAAGTGTATTACGTTCTCATTTTAATCAACACAAGTTACTGTTATGAGGTAGACTTAAACTGGACAGCAATGTAGTTACTGGAATATTTTCCTGTGGAAGGAGGAAATATCTTGTAGTGGTGAGTGTTAACCCTCTTCAAACACTGTACTAACGTCATTTTGTCCTGTGCTCCTAATTGTATATTCTCTGAATGGTGACCCCTAATTTTGCAGATCTGTTGTCATCCTGAAGAGCAAGGCATTACTGATAATATTAAACCCCTGCTCATTAATGTAGAAACTTTTCACCTGCATTCTTAAAATACAACCCATTGCAGGATGTGAAAGCACCATTATAGGACACTACTGCATGTTGCCATCACTGGCTCACTTTTCTAAATATGCAGATGAGTACCATTGCACTCAAAAGTCAAGCCTCAAACTGTATTTAAACACTTACTTTGTTTAAAAAAAATAAAATTACAAACTGCTGTATGAGGGCATAAGAGAATTGCTGATAAAATTGATGAAAAAAAGACTGGTGTATTTAGAGATTCATTTTGACCAGTAACAGGATAATTGCCAGATAACTGCCTTGAGGTACCTGGTAGATTTTATGAGGACTTGTAATATCATGCATCAGCAATTCAGGTGACTTGTGGTTTTACTGTGCAAAAGGCAGTGTCCTGTGCAAAGGGACTAGACCTATACTCAGAATAAATGTAAAGACTTGCCTGTATTGAATGGTATTAATTTAGTCAATCTTCAAACTGTCTTATCACCTAAGTACCTCTGAAGTTATCAAACACTGTGTAACTACGGTGAGCAGAAGAGTGTTTTAATTCTGTCTTGTAAAGACCCACTGCAAACTGTGAAAATTACCTTCACCTATATTTAGAAATTTGTCCCTTAAAATATTCTTGTAGTAAATTGAGAATATGGGTCATTGGAAATACAACGCTAAAACCGGAGACTATCCAGTTCATTAAAGATACTCAGCTCTTATAAGATCACAGTGCTCTGACTTGTAGTTCAGAAGTTACTGCCAAATTCGGATTAAAATATAAAGAACATCTTAGACAGACTATCTCAAAACATTAATGCTCCCAACAGTTTTAGAAAGATCTATGAAATATTGTCTTTAGGTTGTTTAGCCTTCATAAAAGTGGGGATTAAGGCTAGAAAAAAATGAGTCTGTGAAGCGCATTTGATCCAAAATCCACTAGAGTCAATTAAGATTTACATTGTCTTCAGTAGGTGTGGTATCAGCCATTAAGACAGCTTGAGATTCAACTGTTTAATTAGTAAAATACAGGAAAAAACTTAGTTGTTGCACAAGTTTAAGACCAAAGTTATAAATTACAGAAGTATACAGTCACTATTCAATGATCCCACCATTTCAGCTTTGTTGTTGTTTGCTACATATAGATATATATACATACATACATATAGATAGATATACATACATATAAATATATATACATACATATAAAGCCTTCTTTTACAGAACATTTATTTTGAGAATATTTGATCTCTATTTATGATTATTAATCTTTACAAGGCCCGTACAAAGCTCAAAAATCACCATGTTAACATGGAATTTTCACTTTACAGATATAATGTGCAGATGCTTATCTCCTTATGAGACTTATAGAACAAACAAGCAGCAGTATTACCTGTGAAAATGCAAAAGTGGTGGGTGCCTGAGGTTTGTGTAAGCACCATACAGCCAGCCTGTGTTTTCCTCAAGTATGAGTTCAGCGAAAATGTGATAAAAAATGCAGCAGACAGCTAATTGCCCTGCTGGCCCTGAGCAAGCTGTCACAGCACAGGACACATTCACATCAGAGGTAGTCACGCTGAGCACCCTTTATCGTCAGTAGAGCGAAGCAGGCCCTTTTAGAGGATTCACCTGACCTATTTTAAACAGTGGCTCAAGTGGGATGAATCATGTTCCTTTCTATAGAAACCCTTGATAGGGTCTCCACTGACTGGCTGAGATGAAGGTTATTGTAAAACTCCAAATTTTTTATTAGAGTACCTTTGCATTTGAAGCCCTAGGGTACAGATGGCTGAACTGTGGCTGCTGAGGTTTTTTTTCTTCACCTTCAAGCCTGGCTCACCTTCCTGGTCAGCATGATTCAACTAGAAAAGGACTGCTGTAGCCAGTCTAATGTAAGGGCTTCTGGGTTATCTCAGTTCCTTACTCTAAAAGGTAATTCAGTAATGTCTCCGCCTGTACTATGAGCTGTATGCATCTCACAGGGTGTCCCATAGTCCTGGTTCCCTCATTGTCCTCATTAGACAACACATATGGCTCCTTATATACCTGAGTTCCCACTCTGAAAAGGAGAGGAAGAAACAGGGAGAATCAAAGAAGGAAGGAAGGAAGGAAGGAAGGAAGGAAGGAAGGAAGGAAGGGAGGAAGGAAAAAGAGGCTTCATGGCATGGTGGTGCACACTCAGGTCTTATCTTCATGGGCCTTACAATGTAAACACAATTTCTGGAAGTAGCTGAATGGTGAACCTGAGCTTGCCACGAGGCTGGAAAGCCATAGCTAAATTATGGACCACTCCAAGTGCGAAACCTTCTCTTGCTCTTTGAGGTTAGGTGGTGCATGTCTGGTGACTGTTCGCTGTATGAAGACTTTTGAATGCAGCTTAGAGGGTCAGAGAATCTGGCCACTCCTTTTCTTCTAATGCATTGAAATCGATGGAAGTTTTGCTTGGAAGCTCAAAGTAGAGTTTGAGCCAGTCTAAGATTGTGAATGAAAATGTCTTCTGAAGTATTTTAGCCATTCTACTCACTGAAAATGCAAATTTGTTTAGTAAATGCAATCCTTGTATGCTATTTTCTAAATATTCAAGTAATGAGTTTCTCATGATTCTTTTAGATGACTATATCACTTTTTTTTTTTTTTTTTTTTTTTTCC
>VZSZ01004103.1:1284167-1473866 GCA_013398815.1 Ibidorhyncha struthersii
CCAAAAAAAAAAAAGTAAAAATTCCCTTGGGATTGTCAAAAGGCAATTACCACACAACAGTTATAACTTGTAAGGGTGGACAGCCACACACGGCTAGCGTCATATTATAGACATAAAGTGGAATTTGTGGATTTTATTATCATTTATGCCCTCATTTCTTGAGAAACATTGCTCTGCAGCAAGTCAGAGAAGGTGGGTTCTATTACATGGTGTTGCCATTACACATAGGTGTGTATATCATCATTCAGAAGGTGGAAAAAAGAACACAGGAAGAAACAGTACACAGGATTGGTATGAATGTTGTAGAACTTTTTAATTTTCATTATGATTTTCTGCAGATACTTTTGTTTCTTGAGAATAGAAAGTTTACCGAAAATGAAATAAAGATGTTTTTCAACAAACAAAAGACATGGCTTGATTTATAACTTGTACCACTTTTTTTTCTTTTTTTTCCCTCTTCCCTAAATAGTTGTTTACCCATTTTGATGAAATGATCCAAAATTGTATGTAGAGCAAAAAAAATGGTCAAATCTTCCCCTGCTAAGTACAACGACCTCATAGAGTTGTGCTCCTTAGGTCCCACACAAAGAAAAGGACAATAGGCTTTGAAGCAACCATGAAGAAGGGGGAGAGAGGGGAGGAAAGCGCATAACTGAAGACCACATACAGACACTGGATAGTGCACCAATAAAAGAAATGTAATAATTGCCATTGTATCATCATGTGGGTGTAAGCCAAGCACTATGGTATAAACAAATTTGTGATACTTTTGGGGCACCTGACCTCCTTCAGTTTCCAGGGACTACTATTTTAACAAAGACTTAAAGCAGCAAACATTCATTTTCAGAAGTCCCTGTAATGAGATATGCATCGAGCAATGTCAGCTTGAATTAAACTCATGTGACTGGAAACACTGGGTATCTAAATTACATCCTATTCACTTACTTAACTTGTTTGTATGACCTGTAAAATTTATTTTTATGTAAAATACCATATAAATGCCCTGAAGCCCTTCAAAAGGAGATTAACTCCATGCTTAACTGTAAATGCTTTTGTGGATTTTAGTCAGACCCTATAATATATGTGATTGTAAGTTATTTTATGTACTATATGATTATTATAGTTTGCTAAAAGAGACCCATCTTTAAGAAAATTAAAAATAAATGAAAAGGTTATTTTCTTAGTTGGTGGCAGACATTCAAAATCTGCTTGTAAATGAGTGTATTTTTAAAACCAAATACAAAGGATCCCTTTAAGTATATGTTTTCTTACCTTGAGGCTTAGACTGAAGTTTTTGTGTATGATTTGTTGATACAAAGGTTAGATCTGGCTTCAAAAATGGCAAAGTATCTTTACGTAAAGTCCAAACACGTCAGTGTTCGTACACTACCCCTTTCTAAGACCTTGCAGAACCCAAATCAAAATGTTTATTTAAACCTGTTCCCTCACTTCAGAAAGCCAAAAAAAGAAATACAAAAAAATTCAAACTGCAACACCTCAGTTGGATCTTTTTCCATGATGGTCAGGCAAAAAAGTCGTTTCCAACATTTTTCAAGAAACCAGAACTCTTAGCTTATCTTGGTACATGGTATATTTCCATGAAAAACTGAAGCCTCTGTAAATTTTGTTTTATATGTGTGCACTCTGTTTGTATATGTATATGTAAAACCTCACAGAAACTGTGTGAAAAGATACTGCAGGTATGGTTGTATGGGAGGCATGTGTGAATGCTTGAATTATGATAAAATGATCACCATGCTGTAGTTAAGGTTACTTTCTGTTTATAACAAAAATTGTCTAGCTGATCAAAATATTCAGAATATAATATTAGAGTTTTTAAAACCACGGAAAAAATATGTAAGCAATTAAAAATTCTTCCTCAAAACTTATGAGTTTGAATGTATACTTTCTGAGTCTCATAGTGCTGTAAGAAATGGTTGAAAGAAAAAAAATTCTAGGTTATGACTTATGTCTTCAGTACAAGCTGTGAATGTAGGACCTGTGACACCACAACACTTATTTTCACAAAGAGCTTTTTTTTCAGGAAAATAAATATATTTATGTAATCCCCCTAAAATAAATGGAAAATTAGATAATAAAAAAGTGCAGTTATGGATCAGTTAAAGTTATTCTACCTAACAGATTAAATCCAAGACCTAAGAAACAATAAAATTAAACCTCATCCTATATTCACCTACCCAAGAAAAGCATCTCACCAATAGCAACCTTCATATCCCACCTCAGAGCTGTGCTGGGAGGGATACCCATTCTTCAGCAGTCTGCTGCAATCTAGAGCTGTGCACATCGTGTGACGCAGCCGAACACCAGGGGTGATGTACAGGACATCCGCTATTTGTAATGCAGCTAGGTAGGGATAAACTATATATTTCCATTACTTTTAAAGGTAGCAACATCCTGGGTTTGTCTATCTTCATGGAACAGACTTCTTTTTTTTAGGAGTGGCGGTGGTGGGTGGGTTTTTCTGAAGGATTATGGTGATGGAGTTTTTCTGTTGATTTTGAATGCTGACTCTGTTTTTTTCCAAAGAGAAAAAAACACCAAATAGTCTATATCTAGATGTCATGTTTAGATCTCAAAGTGCTGAACATAGGTATATTCTGCTTTGGTTTGGACCTGTTTTTGTCTGTTATGTTTTTGCTTTTAGGTACTTGCTAATTCCTTCCAGAGCTGATTTATGTAAATAACTTATATCCTCCCTTCACTGTTTTTCCTGGCTGCCTCTATTCTGTTGCTGTTTTAATTCAGTGTAAACTCTTTAGTGCAGGGCCTGTTGGCTTGCTGGGTGTTGGTGGAGTGCCTAATCAATAGAATCATGCTCAAACCCGGCCTCTTGGCACTCCTGTAATTCAGTGATAAATGGGAATAAAGTACAAATCTGGGATCTCAGAATCTTTAAATTGCTGACATACACAGCTCCTAGATACAACAACGTGAAAGCAGCCAGTCTTATCTGAGTTTGTTTTATCTAGGTCCCTAAACTCAGCTTATAAGCATGGGTTCTCTTGGTTTCTTGCAGTAAGGGGTTTGAACATCATCCTGCAAGAAGTCACTATCTCTTTGAACAGGCCAGCTGAACTGCTAAAGTGGGCACTGTCTAACCCTTCTCAGTCAAAATCAGCCTTTTTACTCTGATACAGATGAGATATTTGGTCTTTCCAATCTCAGCTGTTGACTGAAAGCTGTTCAATAACTGCTACCATAAGCTGCTACTGCAGTGAGCTCTGGGGACACTGGAGGTGCTCACGTCTTCTGGTGGGACAGCAAAAGCCAAAAGAGACAGTGAGTCCGTGTCCTGAGTTGTATTCAAGCCAAAAGTCTTATGACACCCTATGGCTAACTTCTCTGCTGATACAATAGGATAAATGTCTGTGCAAATCAATGCATCTTTGCCCATTTAAACACTGTGAAATTTGGCTTGCGGTTTTCCAAAAACTGCTGATCTACCAGACGAGCTTGTGAGGTACTTCATGTTGGATTTTTACTGGTACATCTTTGAGCCTGTGTGCCTTAAGTTTTAAAGTATGTGAAGTTTATTTTATTGAAAGGAATGCTTATGGTGTATAGTGAAAGCATTTGGCTTCTGACTTCTGGCTTTCATTCCACCAGTTCAATCATGAAGTGGTTAAGTGTTATTTATAGCTCTTAGACATTCTTTAAGGATGAACATATCTACTGAAAAAACAAACAGTCTTGGTGCTCGTGGGTAATTTATAGCAATTTTAAAGTTAGGAGAAAACTGTGAGCTCATACTACAAGCTAAAAACTTGTCCATTCATTACTGCATGGCAATGGAATTTGGTTGAGAGGTTGACAAAATCTGAGGAAGTTGAGATTCACAGCATCCAGGTACAACTGAGCAGGGAAAGATTCAGTTACGTGTCCTAAGGAATTACCTAACATATTTCTCTCACTTTTTTTAACACTAGACACAAACAGAGGAGCAAAAAGACCTTAAAAAGACCTTTTTTTTTTTTTTTCCAGTGTACCCCATACTTTCTTTAATTTAATTAAAAAAAATTAATTTCACCAGTGTTTGTATATGTCAGTTTACAGCAAGCAGAAACTCAGGGTTTCTTTTCAGTAAGATGTTTTTATATTTTAAATCGCAGACTGCAGAATCAGGATATGTTTTTTTATACAAAAATTCACTAACTGTAATTTAAACACACCTTTGCATCACTTTGACTGCACAATGAAATGCAGTCTTGGTCTGATGGCATTAAAAGACAGAGATCCTGTCACTTCTATTGTGAAGTTACCTCACTGCTGAGATGTTTCCTTGCCTCAGTTTCAGTGTTTGGCTTCAGTGCACAGCTACTGCTTTTAATTAGACCTTTCCTTACTGGATTAAAGGACTTTCCAGTACATTTAGTAGTTTTTTTCAGATATTCGTACACTGCAAGTCATCTTCCTGTTTATAAAATAGTGAGTGAGCTTCTCACTTTCTCATTGTAAGGCATCTTCTCCAACCCTCAATTTCCTTTCGTGGGTTTGGGCTTTCTTTTAGGATTGTGTTTTGGGTTTTTTTTCCCCTTTGTTTTTGGTTTGTTTTTTTTTTTTTTTTAGCCAATACTGTTATTCAACATATTTTTAACATATGGGCACAAGACAGCAGAATTTGTCTAATTTGAGGTGAATTAATCCTTATTTTCTATTTCTTCTCCTCACGCTGCCAAAGATTGTCTTCACTCACTGTGCCTCTTTCCCTTGTAGTGGCAGGAAACCACAGCTCTTCCACACAGACTGGCAAGCAAGAAGTTTATCGCTCCCATCCTGCTTTGCCCTTAAAACACATTTCCTTGAAGCCACAGCTCAGTCACTGGACAGGATTGGCAGATTCCCCCATTGGCAGTTCCCTCATTTTTTAGGCAGGAGAGACCCATTCAGTGCTAATGCCCCTTTGATTGCTTTTTCCATGCTTTCTGGGCCATTTCCTACACTCCGGGCTTCTATGACCAAATGGAGAGTCTAATCCACATTGCCTTTTACAAGCTTAGTGTCCATAAAATGAAATGGAATTATTAACTGGACACGTGCATTCCTGAAACTGTTACCACCCTCAGTTTTGATTTGTCTGTGTTTATCCCTATCCGCCCCTCCATTTATGTCCTTTCCGAAGAAATTCCAAAGTCTCTTCGCTTTGTTCTGTCTTAGTTTTTCTCTTTAGCATTTGGCGGATTTATCAAACAAGGCTGACAGAGTTTGTGAAGAGGTAGCTTGGTTTCAAACAAACAAACAAACAAACAAACAGTATGAGTAGTTATTTAAATAAAGATATACATAGATACAATTTATTTTGAAAGAAGAAATTCTGAAGGAAAAGCTCCTGATTTAGGCAGAGATCCAGAAAAAACCTAGGCATGCATATAATATTTTTTTAAAAACTAATTTTGTTGGCTTCAGTAGATTGCGTATACTTCAACCTAAGCACAGGCTTCCATGTTTTCTCTGAAATCTTATGTTGATTAACTCTGCATTCTAACCTGGATTGCAGTACAGTTGTTCGATAATATCTATTGAAGAATAATTATTATTGTTGAATAGTTATTCAATTATTATTATTCAATAACTATTACAGGATTTTAAAAATTGTGTTCAGCTTATGGCAATTGTATGAATACAATATACAGCCACAGAGCAATATCTTTCGTCATTGACCTTCTTTTCTATATTTAATGATTTCCAAATTAAAACAATACTCGAAGACTTTTATTTATTAAATAAAGTGGGGGGGGGGTTGATTTTTTTATATCCCAGGTGGTGCACTGTGAACTGGCAGTACCCTGCTTATAAGGAAATTTTTTAAAGAAAAAGTAATGAATATTTTCATTCTGTAGTGAGCTCTGTTTGCATGTCTGGGGCTATAAACTTCATGTGTTCATGAAGTGACCCTTCAGTGGGTCACTTTCCGATTTTGTATGTAGACTTTTTAGCATAACTAGGCTTTGTTCTAGTTAGAGCCCCTAAGTACTATTTCAATGAAAATAATAATAAAATGTAGGCTTAGATAATTAAATCATTGTTTCATGAATCAAAATGGTGTATTTATGTGCTCCTAGAAGTCTCATTATACAATCTTATCATACTCTTTATTATTGCTTATTTGATGATAAAATGAAAACTGAATAAGAAACATCAAAAGAATAACAAAACCTCACAGTGAGTAAAAGTGTGATGATGTGAATACCTGCTATGGCTGAGATCATAAGTCATTGAGGAACAAGACATGATCACACATAAAAAGCATATAGAATTTTTATGTCATACTTCCAATGTCATGGCTTTAGAGCCTCATCCTGTAAGTTACAGTCTCATCCTGTAAGTCATAGAACATAATCAGTTTAGGTTGGAATCAACAGGAAATTATGTTGCTTAGCACTTCCTATGAATGACATATATCGGTACCATTAATATTTCTGGTTTCAGCTGGAGACTGCCTTTGAAATTACATGAGGTTCCCAATTCTCTGAGTCTTTGATTCTTCTCATTTTCCAATCTTAAACTTATCTACTGACATATAAACAACATAATTACACTGATTACTATGAATGGAATAATACCTACATCTTGATATTGCGATAGCATCTCCTATGATATGGACATAAGCATTGGTATTTTGACATTCTGGTTAAATTTTAAATTAAGATTTGACCTTTTAGATATGTTGCTGATAATGGTGCTTATTGTAAATTCCGTTTAAAGCTCATTCTGATTTGTAATGAGCAAATACTGGGAAGTATTCGGGGCTTTTCAAAAAGAATAAAGTGTTCAGTTTCAAATTATGCCACTTGGAAAGTATCCTCAAAGGGTTTATTTAGTGATGATGCACTAAATTGCATTTTGTTTTAATTATCATTTTTTTCATTAGAATACAAATAAATCTGTGAAGGGAAAAGTGATCTTCTGTTCTGAGAAATATTATAGAACGTTTATTTTAAATCTTCCTCTGAATTACTTCCATTGAAGTTATCTGTTTTGTTTATCTTGGAACATTGAGATCTATCTGAGGTAAATAAAACAACCTGTTTTACTACTATTCTCTTTTCCTTTCATTTAAAGTGTCTGAGGAAATTTTAATTACCATTTGCAGCAATGTGCAGAGACTCTATTTACAAGAAAAGGTACAAACTTCTCTATTTATATGACACAGGCATGAATGTACGTTATGTAGCTATTATGCTCTCAAAGGAGGGAATCAGGATTCACTGTAGTATGTCAGAATCCTTTTATAATCTCTCCGGGCTGTGCAGCAGGTTTGGTGCTACTAAACAGGTTACATGAGGTGTCCGTGCTTACCGGTATCCTGCACTAAGTTGCAGCTTCTCATTTGACAGATTGATTCTGGATTTGATTATCAGTTTGGAAAAGGTGTCATCAAATACTTTCTGAAAGAGACTCCCTTCTGTGTGATTTGCTGAAACTAAAATTCTGTTCATTTGTTAATTATTTTACTGAGAAATCTTTTGAACAGCATAGCCAATACTGAGAGGTAGCTCAAAATGCCTGCGCTCAGGAAGCTCATGAGGCTTTGACAGGCTTATGTGGTCAATGAGAGAGCTCACTAAACTATAAATAAAGAAAGTCACTAAGCTCCTGTGCCCCTCTATGGCTATGAGACTCTCATGATGTGCAAAAAACCACACCAGCCAGTTGGAGAAGTTCCCTTGCACACATGTGCAGAGCCTGAGGAGAGATGTTCTGACCAGTGTCGAGGTTTTGTGGTGTGGTGATTGCATGTCCAGTAAGCCATTGACAGTGATGGCCTAGCTGCAGTAGATGCATGGTCAGTATAGCTGACCAATAAATTCCTGAGCAGATCATGTCTCCAAATGGAGAGAGAAAAGACATGTCTTTGTCAAGACAGTGCTCCAGGAACAGCCAAAAGGTATTTTTAACCACATACAATTTAGCCAGACACTTCCTCTCCTCTCTTAGCTGAAAAGAGGGAGTGATAAAACAGCTGCACAAAAGAAGCTGTGAGTTTCTTTGGATATCTGTTTGATCTTTACTTCCATTTATATAACTGATACCTGCATCCAAAGGAACCCAACATCAATTCCCAGTCACTGCAACCCAGGCACCTGCCCTGGCTAAAGTGTGACTCTACATGGAGACAACAGGTAGATAAAACAAGAACGTCCTCGGTCAGGGGTGGGTTAAGTGAACAGTGGCTTCAGTAGGGCAGCCCCCCAGTCACGAGTGACAGTATGAATTACCTGATAAAAGCAGCTTGTAGTACGTTGTCCTGTAAAAGCACCCAACCTTGACTAGGCTTGGGTTCCCTCAGCTAGAATAAACTTAGCAGGATAACAATCAGTTATTCAGAAAATAGCTAATCACAGTTTGTTTGAGAACAATATGCTAAGTAACATGAAAGGTGCTGAGGAACTGACTTATGAAAAATCACGTGAGGAAAACATCCTTTAGAAATTATGCATAACTTAGTGATGGTTCTCTTGACTGATAACTGTAAATAAGTACATAGTGTAAGAATGCACATGCCAGAACAACTCAATGATCCGTGTAAACTGGTATATTGCCTCTGGTAGTGTTGCATACCTAAATTGTTACAGAAAGATGATATGGAGACATAATTATAATAAGTACCCATATAAGACTGAATTCTGCCATTGTAGGTTAAAGTGAATAGCACTGTACCTCTGTGAGTAGTCTGTCTGGTTCTAAATATGTGGTGCTGTGAAATGCAAGAGAAAAAGTTTTGCAGGGGAGGGAAAGGAAATACCTTTATGACCTCATATTATCCATTTATACTCTGAGTCATTAAAATGATTGCTTCTTATAAAAGTTATCTTAGCTAGTAGAGGAATATGTGGGCAAATACTCCCTCTGACAATCAGTGTGCTTTGGATCAGGCTCAAAACATACATATTATTCAAATGTAACTTTCCTTGACTCCTACTGAATTATTTGCCCCCAAAAGAAAACATCTGACTCTCCATAAACCTGCAGTCAATGGTGAAATGCCTGTCATGCGCTGCAGGTCCAGCGTGCTCCTCAAGTTAATTGCAAATTACACCGTAAAGTGTTATGCAAAAATATGATTATTCACAAGTAATTTTCAACCAGTTGCCGCACCAGTGAATAAATAACAAGAGTCTATTGTCAGTAGATCAAATTTACTGCAGTGTCCCTTTTTTCAATGGAAAAATTTGGGGGCTCCACAGATCAAAAAAAGATGCAACAACACTCTACAGTGTCTAAACATGTAGCATCTAAACAAGCTGCCTTTCTGCCTGTCTGTTTTAATTACATATTATCTTTATTGTTGACCATGTAAGTTATTTTCTCCAAGTGTTAAGGGACTCACTAAGAGAAAATGAAGAGGAGTGGAAGAGAAGTATGAAGAACAGATGAATTTCATAAAGCTGCGGTTCACTTCATGCCCACATGTCTAGGTTTTCTTTCTATGGAAATGAAGTAGGGGGATGATTCATAACAGGGTCTTGCTCTGTTGTGGCAGCAGGGATGTGGCAGGACTGTATTCCCTGATCAGGGAAGTAGGAACTGCTCCCAGGTCCTGCAATTTAGATTTAGAAGAAAATATATCTTGCTATAACACTTAAGACAATAAACTCCATCAGTTCATCTAGTTTAATCCACTTTTGCTCAAATACTTTGGTGGCTAATCTGATTCAGACAGTGTGTCATTCTATTTCTCAATAATTTTTTTTCAGTTAACCACATTTTGGTAGTCGGTATTTGTTTTTGCAACCATAGTGATGAAATATGTTTATTGGCTAGAGATACAAGAATTCTAGGCAGGTGTC
This sequence comes from Ibidorhyncha struthersii, assembly GCA_013398815.1. Classification (NCBI taxonomy): domain Eukaryota; kingdom Metazoa; phylum Chordata; class Aves; order Charadriiformes; family Charadriidae; genus Ibidorhyncha; species Ibidorhyncha struthersii. Next base: position 1,293,977 of record VZSZ01004103.1, read on the forward strand.
TAGCTTTTCAAGTTTCAGTAATTCAGAATATCTCCCGTCCACACTGCTAATAACTGAAACTTAAACAATATAACCCTTTGTTTCTATGATAGCAAATCATAAATCTCTCCGTTTGGAATTGGACAAGAAGGTATGAGAAAATTTATCTGCAGTTCAATATGTCTTCCAGTATTTTGCTATTAATTTTGCCTGATCTTTTAGTAGATGGTTATCAGCAAGTAGCTGCAGTTTTCCCCTACTGGTCAGATCTCCATTGGCTTTGGTGTCTTTTGGTTAAAGATGATACCAGTTTATTCTGTAATGAATTGTTATGACAGTGACACTGACAATTGATACTTACGATATGTTTGTTGCCTAAATATTTAAGCTGGTATTGTCCTTCAATGCTGTTGAAAATATCCTTATAACCAAGTATTCTCAGGTTCAGAGAAGGTTACTTTCATTACAAAAAACCTCTGTCTTCTAAATATCCTCTATCTTGTGTTACAGCAGATGTCAAAAAGCAACACATATTTGGCATGTTTTTTTTATTTGAAAACATGTTTTTTGTCATTCTTTGATTATCTCATTTTTTATTTCCCTTTACTGTTTCCAAGTAATCATATACTTTTTAGTTTGTTAATTTTTACATTTGTCTTAGCCGTTTTAGTGTTGTAATATGTTGTATAAAATACACTTTTGAAAACTCTGATAAAGAACCTCAGTACCTTTAAACTGTGTGGCAGAGGAGGTAACATTTTGCTCCACCCCTGCACATATACATAATCCAACCACCCACAAAGTATTTAGACACAGAGCATATTCATAAACCCACAGTAAAGATCTTCCTGGATCATTTCTTATTCCTATTATGTGCACTGGAGATGTTTGGATCAAAAGGAATTAATTTAAGGAAAAAAAAAATAAAGATCAGTACCACATTGCATAATTTCCTTTATTACTTTTTTCCACAGGCAGATTAATATCTTGCTTCTCCTTCTGATTTGTACAGAGATTGAGCTGACTGTTTTACTGAGGTATCTGCTGGTGTTTTAGATTATTTTCTTCCTGAAACAATAAATGTGTTTTATTAAAATTTAAGAATTTTAAACTTTTCACATATATTTACAAGGTTCATGGCTCACAATATTATCTAATTACCCAAAGTGTTGTGTTTGTTGGTATTTCTTAGACTTGTGTTTATGCCAGCCTGTGTGATATTGCTAGTAAGCATTGTCGTGATGGTGATCACGGCTTTTAAATGTGTGTTAACATATCAAATGATGTTTGTGCCTGTATTGGAGCTTGGAACACCTCCATTCTAAACTATTTCCATTTTGAAAAGTGGCTATTTATTTGTACTCTGTTTTTGATATGACTTAATCAGTTTTTAATCTGTAACAGCATTCCACCCCATGGCTACAAATGTTTTGAACTGTCTCAAGTGGAAATGTCCATACAATCAAAATTCTAGATATTTAATACCACTCTTGCCTTCAGCAGCCTTTCTCAATAGCATTCCTGCTGACAGAAATTTGGCCTAAGAACAGAAATAGATACTGGATTCTCAGAAGGAAGTCTGTATTAAAAAGGGGGAAGCTGTGAGACAGAGATCACCTTACTGATATGTTTATATCTTATAATGCTTCTTTATTTCCCTTTGACTCTCCTACCTTGTTGTAAAATGTTCAGAATAGAGACTATAAAATCTCTTTGCAGTTCTGAGTAAAACTCTGCAAAACTATGAAGATGTGTCTATTACAAAATTAACTCATAGCTAGTAGAAAACAGTATATGAATACACAGGGGTCTGGCTATAGATGTCTTTTTTTGAAAGCAAATGAGTAGTAAGTATTAGAGAGACACACAGCTATACTTGTTAGTCCATATTATCAAGGAATCATTTTATTTAATAAACTCATCAATTCCAGTCACTTAGTCCATGTCCCTTTCCTGGACAAGTTGAGACACAAATTATAAGTTTTCTTGATGTTTAATATTCTTACAGTACAGTTTTTATTGAGCAAATATTAGTTGAGCTGTTCATCCTTATAGGACATTGAATATTGGATTAAAACAGGATTATTTTTTTTATCCCCTAAATCATATTTTTTTTATCCCCTGAATCATATTTACAAAATTTTCCTGCCTAATGGGATTTTAATTTGTTCATAGCAAATTAAAAAATTATTAGCAAAACAAGTCAGGAGATGCTGGAATCTTGCTGTTCAGAGGCAAAAAGGTCTCCAAATTACAACATACTGAGAGCACATTTGAAAACAGACGCATCTGTGTTTGAACTTGAGGATTTCAGTGTGAATGTATAAACATTTACTAAATAGTCCTCAGCAGATTATATATATATACACATATAAAATAAGGTAATCTAGTTTCCTTTATCTTAGCTCTATTATGCATAAGGGAAATCAGCAAATAAAAAGTTATTGGGAGTAGAAATATCTTCATGATTAATTATTTGGTATGATTGAGTACCTACCTATAGAAACGACACAGTGGAAATTTAAATGGAAATGGGTTGCAGAACTGCCAGGTAAGGCAGTGGCAAAAGTAAGATCGTCTAACAGATGTGTAATTAGAATGAACTCCTAAAGAGTTTTAAAAATAATGTATTGGTAGCATTTCTGAATTTCTAACTGTTACGTTATCATCAGTGTACATGTAACTGTTTTATCACAACATCAAATCAGCATTTCAGGAAGCCCTGACTACCTTCAAACCAGGTGGGGAGAAGTGAGTAGTTGTCTCCAGTTTATGTCTAAATATTTTTACAGTGGGTATCCACAGTTGGCACTTTTGCTTCTGGTCCTTCATCTTAGCTACTTCAGCTCTGTTTTCGGCTGTTTTACTTACCTTTTCCTAAGGAGATATTGAAATGGAGCTAGACTTGGAACAGTGGCTGATTATAATTTCAGCTTGGTTTCAATTTTTGGCAGCTAAGTCTGAAGACTTTTGGAAACCTGGAAAAAATATATACAAGGGAGGCTACTAAAAACATTAGTCAATTGGGAAACACCGCCTTTTCCCAACCACATAGAATGGAATAATGAATAACATGGACACAACTATCAGTGATGTAAATTGTTGTCACTGCATTGAAGTTGATGATGAGACAATAACTGAAATTTATGATCTGAACTGTTGTTCCTCTCAGTTTCCCGTAAGCAGATATATTAACAATCTTGTTAGAGGACATATTGAAATTAAAATGGAAATGACGTGCCCATGGAATTGACTGCAACATATTGAAGGAACTACATTTATTATTAAAATTTAATCGGAAAGATAAGATGCCAGTAAAATAACTGGAAGAATGTAATTTTCTTTCTCCCCAGAAATATTACGAAATACTTACAGTGTAACAGTCCACTTGGTAGATCCCTAAAGGATAATTTCCTTTCTCTGTCTTGCTATAGTTCCTTCCATTCCAAGTACTGCATGCTTCTTTTATTTATTTTCCTTTTATACCATAAAACTTGACTGTCATTAGTTATATTTTGTTAGGATACAAAATAGCACATTCAGCAATTGTTTTGCATTCACACCTTGCGTTTCAAAAGAGGAAAAAAGTTACAGAAGAAAGTGCAGCTGAGGACAGGCAACATAATGTCTTACTTGTATTGTATTTGACTCTATGGAAAATAACTGGCACTATTAATGAAGTAAGCTGCACTTCATCCTAAGTAAAGGTGGCAGAATTTGTGTACTTTTAGGAGAGAGATGAAACTGGATAGATTTTACTTATGAGCACAGCATTTTGAAGGTAGAGGCTAAAGTAGATTTTCATCTAGTTTTGAAAACTATTTAGCCTAGCAATTACAATAGACACAAAATCTCCCATCTCAGGGAGTGCTAGCCTTAAGGTATACTGAAGACTCTCTCCAGCGCTTATCTCCCTGAATTACAAAGAAAATTGCCATCACACATAGGAAGGTATCAGCTTAGACATTAAAACTGAAGAGATCAGTATGGTCCCTGTGTCCTTTATATCTAAAATGCATATTTTCCTTTATCTAAAGAAAAGTCTTATACATATTTTTCATTTTCTACTAAGCAGTTACCAATAAATTCTTTATTTATTGCACTGAATTAAAGGACTAATAGCAAGACTTTTATAGACCTATTGACTGTTGCTTGTTTGCAGAAACTGACCTTTACAGGTGAAAATACAAAGTATAAAAATGATGCAAGTTGAGGGGCGGCAGATATAGTACACTGATTCTGGTCGCTTGTAATTGCATAACTCCCAGGACCCCCAGAGGGTTTCTGGAGACAGCCTAAATTTGCACTGAGGTGGCAAACCCGTGTCCTTGGGGCATTCAGGGCAGAGGCCCAGAAGTATGGACATCTCATGTAACAGTCCTGTTTCTGCTGGTGACTGATGAAATGAACACTGGCTAGTCATTTGATCTTTTAAACTTAGATGTGTGTGTGTGGATAAAGATACAGATATATGGATGCAGTTGAAAGGTTTTGGTTCTTGGGGTTTTTTTCTTTTTTTGTGGGGGAGGGGGGAGAATAGACTCCTTAAGATCTTTTGGGATCAGGCTTACATTTATCAGTGAAATGAATATCCATTTCTATGCTGTTCCAGCCTCCCAAGAACAATTTCCCAATAATGCGTCAATAGTCTCTACATCGGGTGCAACTGTTAATGCAAAACTCTGTTAACCTTTCCTTTGAAGTAAAACTGCCGTTGCTTTTATTGGTCACAATAAGATCCCACCAATACCTGTTGTGGTTTTTTTTTTTTTTTCTTTTTCACAGAAACATCATGAACAGAAGTTGGAAGAAAGATTTAACTACTAAGCTAACATCCTTGCGTTACCAAATGTATACTAATATAAATTACTAGTTGGACCAGTCTGGGGCAACAATGTTGATCTGAGGGTTCCTACCATATTTTAAAATATTAGATTCAAATTGTAGTACTAACAGTAGTAGCGCAAATCAGAGGAATTCCTGAAGACTTACCACAGTATAACCAAGAGCTATATCTGGTCCTTATGATCCTTATCTTTTCACTTAAAGACAGAGACAATGTAAGAGCAGCAATCTAAGTATCTGCTTTTATTCAGCTAAATAATAGAGCTAGTTCTTGTAGGGGTTTATCAAGTGAGAAGTTATGGAATTCACAAGTTTTTGTGTTATTGGACATTACACCACCTCCCATCAGGGTAATATTTAGGGTAACTACACATCTTGTAGAATGAAATGGCCCTGAAGTGGAAGCCTCATCCACATCCCCAAATACATAGGCACCAGCAAGGGGCAGTTGGTCTCCCTGTATGGCAGACACCTGGTGGAGGCTGAGCGGTGGTGCTGGGAACAAGCCCTTATACCAACACCTCTGATGGGGCCACGGCATGCAGGTGATGTGGGCAGTCTGTAGGGTGAAAATGGGCGGAGCTGCCTGTGATGCTGAGATGTAAGACATCATGGTATGGACCTTGTGTTGTGTCATACTTTTGCTGATGTCCATTGCCAGCCCACTGCCTGGGCTAGTGCACTCTTCTGGAGCAACTGTCCACAGCAGATAATAAGAGATCAAAAGTGCACTTGTTCCTATTCTGAAACGGGCTCCTGAAAACGTTAGTTCCTACCATCAGCACAGATGTCATCTATCGCATGAGCGTCACTTAATCTACCTAGTTCTGCCTGTCTGTATTTCTTTACACCACCATCACTGTGTGGAGGACATAGAATCTATTAAGTAATAGGGCTTATATTCTGGTCTACATGTGTATAAGTAGAATCTATATGTCTGCAAGTTTTTCAATGTTACATATGCATAAGGAGCCTTATAGTTAGCATTCATAATTTGTTCTGAGATTCTGAAAGATGCTTCACAAAATGGACTTCTAGCATGCCATGCTCTGTTCTCTGTCAGCATCTAATTCTCCCTCTTTGTTTCATCTTTGAGCAAAGAATGCTGTTAAGCTCCATTCTTTATGGCAAATTCCTATGTTTTGAGAACCTGCCATCCATCTTACTCTGAATTGCAGCTATGTCTTGACGTTGTTTAATATGATAACAATCTATTATTTTTTTAACTTTGGTGGAACAGCTGTTCTTTATTGTACAGAGAGGAGCAGCAATTCAAATGGTTATTGTATCACTGATTTGTAGCTTTGTTTTAGAGGCGCTTCATTCACCTTGTCAGTTCACTTGCTCCTAATTAATTCATCTGTTAGTATCATCAACAAAGGATTTCCCTTATTAATATATCTCATATGTGTGATTTATGGCCAGTATTAGTGCTATCACAGTCACAGAGGTAAAGGATTATATTTGTCTTCTATGAACATTTAGTTGGCCTCATTCATTTTACCAGCAGCTTTTATCTTACTCTCAGCTGGACTGCAAGCATGATAGCATGATGTAATTGCTCCACACACAGTGCTAGTAGTCTGTGCTTCTAGTCCTTTCTCATTTGGCTAATTTGGCATCTTCTAGTTGAGCAAAACTTAAAGAACTCCAGCTTGCTTTGTTTAAGCAAATTCTGTAAAGTTGAATTGATAAAAAATGCAGTTTGGAAATGTATTCCCATAAGAATTTCGGATTTAGTTATGTTCTGTGCTAGACGATTGCAACAGCAGTAGCATAGTCACTCTCAGTAGTGGATAAATCCTGTAGGTAAGTTTGCTTAAAAAAGATTAATTTGTCCTCTTTATGCATAAGTATTATGTAGTGTTTTAGCTACCAATAACGTATAGATTTTGTACTTTATTTTTTTTAAATTCTTGTTCACTGGAAGGAAAGAATGAAAACATTTAGTCTTCTACTTTCACATTGAGCCCCTTACTAGTTGTAAAATTGAGATCCTTACAGCTACAATTGCAGATATAGAAACTTTTATTTATGCCACCCATAAGATATCTCTCTATAGAAATGAATTATGACTTGCTCTTATACATGATTAATCTAAAAAACAAAGAAAACTTGTAGGGGTAGATCGTAGATTATTATAAACGATCTGTTAAAGAGATTCTTTGATTGTATGCCAAGAGGTTAAGAAACACTTATCACCAATGAGTAGATGGAGGAAATGTACTGCTTCTGTATGTGTGCACCAGAGCAAAGCTGTTTTAAACAGGTTGGGTTTTCTCAACCCACTTCAGTGTATTGTTATCAGAACGTGGAGTGACTGTGTCCAATTATGGAAAAGAAGGCAGCGTCCATGCAATATGTGACTGGTCAAGAAGATAACAGGTTCTCAAGGATCATTACAAGTAATGCAAAGAGCAATACCCATTTTCACAGTATTTTTTGTTTCTTGTATTTTATACAATTATGTCAGCGAAACAGACAACAAAACTCATATTGCAATAAAACAACAGAATTAGTTTTAACCAATAGAGTCTCCAAAATTCAACACTAAATACTCCATTAAAATACATAATAAAGTGAAACTGGGGAGACAGAGAAGCTCAAATTAGAGGCTAAATTTAAGAGCTGATGATGTATTCTTATGTCAGCCTCAACACATCTGCAGTGTGTGGAAGGCCCTGCATTTTAAATGCCAGTTTTGTTTTATCCATTGTGACTGAAGTCTTACTTATGTTAGAGTGGAAAAATAGTATATGCAAATTTTGAAAACTGTAAGTAAAATAGCAGCTTCCATTCCAGATTAAAATTCATAAAGTCCTACTCTTGTGTTTGGTCTGTTTCCCACTGACATCACTTGGCCTGTGTGGAGGTAAATGAGGTGGTGCAAGATTGGAGCTTAACTGGGAAACTAGACCTAAGTCAGCCATACTTTAAGAACATTTGTATTTTAAAAAATGAAGTGGAATTTTTTCAATGTTGAACAATTGTTTACAGCAGAATTATCGTTGGGGTTTCTCTGGCAAAGGATAATATTTTCTTTTTCAACAACATATTAAAAACCATTACAAGTGAGAAAGGTAGTTTGGTTAATGAATGATGATAGAATTGTAGTTTCCTCTCTTCTGCAGTAGGAAATATTATGTGAATGGTAACTACTGAACTGAGAGAGTTTGTTAATGTGAATAAAAGCACAGCTCTTGCCCAGGTTCAGAAATTTGTGCAGAAACTATGCCAATGTTCTTTATACCCACATATAAATACCATCGTCTGGGAGGTGATTACTTTACTGAAAAATATGTTAGAAGCATCTGCAATACGTTGCCATAGCACCTTTACAATTTAAAATAATTTTTTGGTCACAAAGAGCAAAAGCAGCAGGAGAAACTTAAGTCATAGCTTTTCTGCAATTTCCAGACTTATCAGGCAGCTGAACCACTTGTGTGTGCAGTGATCATTTGGGAGTCTTATCTGTGCTCATCATTCAAACTTAAGAGAGCAGAGGAAAGCATTTAGTGGTTTTAAATCGTATTCTTTACAATAGCTGATGTGCATACATAATGTCATGATAATGACCTGCTACTGGATTTTAATGGATTAAAAGGTTGGTAACATAAGGTCTGTCAAATCACAGCCTGTGTAATTCAGTGTTTGCAGAAACATCTTTATCGGCAGAGAATAATGTAAATTTTTTTCTTGTGAAAAAATACACTGTAAAAAGCCATATATAGGTTGCTATATATATAAACATATATATATATGAAGACCAGACACTTTTGAATTCCACAGCAACATACATGTTCAGACCTAGTGTGTATTATGCTAATCATATAAAACATGTGGGGGGAAAAATGGTTATGTATTATATTTGCTGTTATATAGTTCTCCTGTCAATTTCATCAACATTAAAACTTGTCTGAATTACAAATAATATCATACAATCACCCCTCCCCCCCTTCCCACCCTAAAATCTTAAGTGATGAGAGAAAAAACAGTCTATCAAAATGTTCAAGAAACAAGGTGGGGAAAAGACTATAACATGCAGGCATCCGTTCAAAGTAGGTGTTTTGACCAAATGTGGGATCCCTTAGGGCAGAAAGATAGGTCACAAACTCTTTGTCAGGCACGTAGTTTGCTCTGCAAGGCAAGATTTACGGTTTTGTTGCTGGCTCCTCTAACAAGATAATTCCTGTCACCATACCAAGTTTGTGGATGAAGCAAGATCACAGCTCAAATATCTTCCATATTCTGCTCTTGTGCCAGATGAGAGCTCATCCTAGAGATGTGGCTTCTCTGCAAGAGGTATGCACGTACATGCTGCTTCAGCCAAACCAGTATCAGATCAAGCCATGGCCACAGTGCCCATGGCAGTGTCCTTCATTTTATATAAACATATATGCAACCATTTGATAAGATTAAGCTCATAATGTAAAACTCCTTGTAACAACAGAGCTCCTCCTGATTTAGTTTCAGGGAGCCTACTGCTGGGACCAAGGAGGTGCCCTGAGCACCCCGCTCTCCATTAACTGCGTAGTACGCTCCGCTTGAAGTGTTTTTCCAGGTAACTCTCGCTGTGCCTATTTAAGTCATTTCTGGGCCCTACACTCCTTTGCTTTTGATTGATTGATTGCCCCCACTGTAGAGGTTGCAATCAAAAATGTAAAATAGATATCTGCACCACAGATGAGGAAGGATTTGGGCTAAAATATCTGGCTGTGAACTGCAATAGTCAAAATGAAGAAACTTGATCTCTTCTGCTGCTTCTTACACGGGGGCTGTTGACGCTGGTCAGGTAGATGGTAAAATGTAGATGGGATGCTGGACCCGTGTTTGATTTGAACGGGCTGGATTAGAGCTGGTGTCCAGGTGAGAGCACAAACTGAGAGAAAGTCTGTTCCTGCCTGGCTGGACACACAGGGCAGGACAGGGTCCTGTGCCAGGACCACCAGAGCTGGACTGGCAGAGCTCATCACATCCCTGTCTGGATCTTTACAGGTCCAACAAGTCTCCAGGAAGCAGTGATACCTTATAATATCAATGACTCTTTCTTAGGACGGTGTGAGTCAGACTCACATTTTCGAGCATTTCTTATATGCAAAAAGTTAGAATATAAAGCCTTTCCTAACATTAAAACATTTTAAAGATGAAAGCCAATGAATTCCAGATCTTTATAAATATATATATATGTGCATGTGTTTACGTACGCAGTTATTGATTTTCTCAAGCCTTTTTGCACGCCATCCATACTGCGACTAGCAAGGGGCAATGGAGGTTAATTCTTTTCAGAATGGAATTAATCTTCTGTTTTTACACATGAATTTATATTCTTAGATGATGTGAGACCTTGGTCTACTTCGGCAGGGTGAGAAAGGGTGAGAAGAGACTATAGCAGCGATTCAAATTTTTGGACAACATGCTCTCTTGTTATAGCTTTAACAGTAACAGAAGAGCACAACATGCCTGGCAATACTGGTCAGTACAATGTTAAGACTTACTTACATATTCAGCAGTTCTTGTTTTGCTCTATGTTTACATGCTTTTCAAATTCTGGAAAAGAAATAGTGTTAAACTACAGTTACTCAAACATGTTCAGACAGATACTTTAACCTCACGTGCCTGCCTTCTTTCTCCTCTCCTTCACACTCCCTTCCATTCCCGTATCCTTTTCTTTGAAATATTACTCAAAATCTAATAATCACCTCTGGTCATGAGTTTCAGATAAGATTACTACAAAGTTTCAAAGGAAGAAAGTATTCCAATTAAGTTTCATTTTCACTTTACCTATTGTATTGCGTTCTAGAAAATTAATTAAAACCTGCTTTCGAAGGGAAAGTGGCATTTTCTTGTTCTATTTATATCTTTCAATTATTCAGATTGTTTTAATACAGTCCAAAGCCGCCTTTACATGGCACATGATACTAATTAAATACCTGAAGCGATGTTTGATCGCATTAATTTCACCACTGATTATATGAAAATAAACTGACTTTGCAGTAGACTTGCCAATAAGTCTAAGTAGATCAAGAAATAAAAAGAACATACCCTTCCCTGAACATTTTTATTTATTTAATCCGTATTTATTTATGCTTTTTACCGTCAGTGTGACCTCTTAATATCTAATTGTCACTCCACACTTAAGATAGCAATTATCCACCTACTATTGCCTTCATATCAATCCATCATCAGCTTTTGCCAATCAGTTCAGCAGAATTATTTTTGCATGGGGGTTTCAACAAGAGAATAAAAGCTAGATGCAGAGAGAGACTTAGCAGTGTTTGGCAGTGCAGGAACGAAACTTTAACTGCTTAACTCTGGTACTGCATTCAGAAAACATGTGTTGGTTTCCCAGGCTCTTTACCCCTGCAGAGGTGCCTCAGAGGAGAATGAAATTACTCACAAATGGAAAAAAAAAAAAAAAAAGTGCAGAATTTACCTCTGAAAAGTGCTGAGTCCAGCAGAGACAGCCCACCTCTCTCCAGAAGTTAGGTACTGTACCTTGTGCCACACAGAGTGCAGAACTGTACCTGTAGGGTAGAGTTATAGAATCCCTCTTCTTAAAATGAGGCTATTTTTTGCTTTTAAGACATCATTGGAGAAAGAGATATCTCTGCTTATTGCCATTGCTGGTCCTTATTAGACAGCAGCCAAAAAATTAGAGAACATCAGGTGGCAAGAGAAACTAAGGCTTATATGTTACCCTGCTTTACCTGAAAACAAACTTCTTATTGTGTTCTGGGAAGAACCTAATTTCAAGGTGTTACAGTATGTATGAGACTGCTTAATAAGCACAGGAAAGGGAAAGACAGGGAAAATTAGATTAAACTAAGATAAAAATTTATATAAAACAGTGGGGAAGACTCAAAACAAATTTTCAGTGCAATCCTTTGTTTCCCTAGGTGACTGAGCAACTCTGCAAAATGTGGGTTTTTTTCCAATAATTTGGACATTCTAATATATGTAGTGAATTTTAAACACAATTTGTTATTTTAGAACAATACTATAATTGTACAGCTTTTTTGTAGACAGTTGCATAAAATGCACATTAACTGTCCTTCCTGGATGAACTAACCTTTGAGCTCAGCTCAACTGGTTCTTTCTCACATGACTGGATAAGTTTAATCTTATGTTAAGCCCTCAGCCCAAACATATGCCAGTCAGAATGGGAAACAGCAAATAACTTAGGGGAAAAGGTTTTATGAGAGAGTAGATGGCCTAATTTACAGGGAAAAGGTGTGAGGAAGACACAGGGGTGGAAAAAAGTTTGCAGGACTGGAGGTCGGAGAGGAGAGTGTGTTTGGGTCCTTTCTGGGCTGTTGTCTTGTGAAGCTGAGGTACCGAAGCTGATACATTTGAGACTAAAAGCAGCTAGAACTGAATCTGCTAACAGAGTATTAGTATGGGAGTGAGATTGTGGGGGAAAAAAAGGACATATCGGGGACAGAAGGCAATATCCAGCTTAGTCTTACGCTTTGTGTTTGGCTGCTGGTGGCCTGTGAGAGTACTACCTGCAAACTACTCACAAAATTATCCTCAGGTGAAACGTATTAGCTGAGAATTGGCTGTAGATCTCTTCCCTAGTCCTCCCTAGTCCTAGCTTCATGTTTTGTAGTAAGGAAGAGATAGTGTTTTCCTTAGTTTCCTTACTGTAAAAGTATTTTTTATTTCCGTAGCTGTCAGTGTGGGCCAAAACCAGGGAAGCTGAGGTAGGAAGTCATGCTCAGTCCAGGTGTGTGGGTTGCTGTTGTTAACTGCAATTAAGTTTCTCAAAACAGTCTTCTGATGTATATGGCTGATCATTCAACTTTTCTTTTTGTAGAGTGGTAAATCAGGCTACCCTTTGTATGGGTAATGAGGGCCATCTTAATAAACCTGTGACAGAGGTTAGAATGGGACCAAGAGAATCTGGTTTCTATTTTCCTCTTCTTCCACAAACATTTAATTAGCAGCATGTTTATTGAAATCCTAACTTTAATGTCTTTAATCCACCCCTTAGAAAAAGGAAAGATTAATTTAGCAAGGTAAAGTGTCAATGTTTTTTAGGAAGTGATATAAAAAGCTGAAACTAACCATGTCTTAAGCAGAAGGAAAAGCTGACTGAACAACAGCATGTCTTCCAAAATAGTATAAACCCCGTACTTTAAGACTTAGGCTGTTTTGTTATAAGCAACAAAACCCAGAAACCATGAACTACAACTGAATGTTATAGGGCAGAAGTCACAATCAGGTTTGGTGGCTTGTTTTTTTTTAAAAAAGATGTTTGGAATATGTTGGTGTAGAAACATCAAATTGAACTTTAGCAGCAGTCACAGGTAAAAGAATGGGTGTAATAGGTATTTTCTACTCCTGAGTAATATCCCCAGACTACTGTGAGGATGTTCTAGGGTCATGATCTGTAACACTGTCTTTAAAATGGTTGTGTTAAAGCTGATCTTGTAAAATTAATCCTGTAAAAAGTATAGAGAACAGATTTTTGAACTGTCAATCTAATGCCTTTACATTAGTTTACTTGCATCCTACTGTTCTTATTGTAAGCTGTAACTTGGTCCTTCTGGGAATCTTAGTTATTCAGGAGACATGCAGTGAATCCAAACTTGAGGCCTCAAGTGTAGAGACGTTAGAGACGATACCACTGTTCATAAAGCCCTACCAAAGGACCAAACTTTGTCTTGATGTGTGGGTTTGTTCTCCATCCCTATGAGTCACTGTTGTTAGGAGGTGAACACCATTAAGTACAAGTGTAATAATAAGATGAAGACAAATAGCAGGAAAAACTGCCGGAAAACTGAATACGTCAGGCCACACAATGGTGTGCAAACAAAAGGAACAGAGAAGTCCTGCATATGATGTTTTCATCCTCCTTTGAGAACCTAGTTCTTTATCTTTTGTGTCCTTGTTTTCTTTTCCAAGTTACAAGGTCTTTGTACCATCTTAATTGTGGATTAACGTCTTCCTCCCACAGCAAAGAAAGGAGTTCTTCTTAACCCAGTGAGGTTGCGATTATGTACAGGTCTGCCTGACACAGTCCTCTCCCTTAGTGCCGCTTATAACTGGTGCGTACAATTCTGTGTTATGTGGCATAGTTGTGAGTCAGCAGCTGTGTAGCCCTTGGGTCACATCACTTCTGTGTTTGCCCCTTGTAGTTCCACCCTCCCCACCCTTGAATCTGTGAAGACAGGTGTCCCCTCTTTGTCTGTGACTGAGTCAAAAAACCTTGGAAAGTGAGATATTATGGTTGATTCATCAAGAACACCATCACAAACAACAACAAAAAATAGCTGAATGTAATTAATGATCAGGTAAAGAATGCTTGCATGTGACATCAAAACCTTGATGTTTCCCAACTTTATACAGTTTCTAAGCTAAAGTACAGATTGTATTTGGAGAAAGGAGAGGGCAGGATGGTTTGCAAGACAACTGGAGATGAAGTTTAAATAATTCTTGGACAAACCAAACAAAATACAAGAGGGGGAGAAAAATGACACTGATGGTTGAATAAGATTAGTAATTGTTAAATAGATGGAAATGGCACAGCATAGAACAAGATTAAGGTATTAAATGACAAAAGCCCTTTTAACTGACTACATACAATTAAGTTAAATTTTTTCACACCTATTTAAAGAAAAAAATGTCTTCTAACTCTGGTGGATTTGGAGGTGACTAGAAGTGTTGGAACACTTAAAAAACATGCTGTGTGTATGAAAACAGTAGTTCCAGTCCTGTCCTAAATAGCAGGATTGAAAACCATATCAGAAAGTCTGTTTTCTCACTATCTCCAGACTTTCACTGCAGACCAACAATATGTTTATATGCTTTAGTTAGGATAAGATTCAGATAAGAACCCGTTTTGAGATATATCTTCTAACAGAAGTGACATGTTTTGCAGTTTGCTTGTTGTTCAAATGCTTTGTATGAAGATGAAAAAAGAAGTCTTTTTTTTTGTGTATGAATGTAATGTTTCCATGTGAATGTTTGAGGCTTTTTTCTTACATAAAATGATATTTTTTTAATGGAATTTCTAGACTCTCTTCTGAATGAACCAAAAAATATTATATTTTTTTAATGTTTCTAAAATGATAGGCAAGCCAGGCTGTTATGCTGGCTCTACATTTGCACTCTGTTTATAAACAGTGTTGAGGATAATCCATCATCTGTCCTGAACTTCAAAATGACAACATCTGGACTACATCCTCACAATGCTGTAGCACTGACACTTCAAACAAATGAAGAAAATGGTTAAAAAAAGAGCACTACTTACAACCATCCCACGAGCATAATCATCTGTGTGCAAACAAAAGACTAAAAGACTCATTTTCGCTGGAAACATTTGAAGTTTTTTTTTGGTTTTTTTTTTTTCCTTTTCCCTTTTCCTGGCTTTAACTTATTGAACTTTTTAGTTAAGGCAGCCTGAAGGCACTAAATTACAGATGGTGCTCACTCATACTAAAATTGAAACCTTCCTCTTTCAAAAGGTAATTGTTTCCAGTTGATACATGCAACATGAAGTGGGTAAGTCAATCATTTCTAGAATGAAAATAGCTCTTATATTCCTGAGAAGGGAAACTCCCTGAAAAGATCTATCTGTCCTAAGAAAAGAGATTGCATGCTCTTTCCTTCACATATGATCTAACTTTAAGCGTCAAACCCGCCCACAGTAACTTTGGCAGAAACAGATAAAAGTAGCAAGGCTTCCTTAGTATTTATAGTATATGAATACAAAAAACAAAAATGGAAACAAGCATATTATATATTTGAAAACATAAATGTTACCTCTTAATATTTTAAAACTTTCTAAGAAAGACTGGTCCTAGAGTCCTAGAGCCTGTAGCCTTTTTGAAACTGAGAGTATTTTGAACAGCAGATCATGTAGTAACTACAAGAATATGTAAACAGTATATATCATTTTACAGTGCTCTTGGTTATATACCTAACCCATGTTGAAAAAAAATCCTGAATAATAATATCTATTTAAATGAACACTACTACAGTCAGAAGAAATATAGGAAAGTTAGGTTCATTCTATAACTTTTGACAAGCTTCAGGAAGGCATGCACATTAGTAGGGTTTTCTAATTATTTAGCAGCTCCAGGTCTACAGTAGGAAACTCTGCTTTTTGTCTTTGCTGTTCAACAGAGATGTGAGCACAGACCTTAAAGGGAAATGAACCATGCCTTTTCTCACTGAGTTTCATAAATATATGCTGATAGTAAAGGCATGCTGAGCTTCAGGAGTTCTGCATCTTATTTCAGCTCTGAAGAAAATGTGCTTTAGGGTTACAAATTATTCTGTCTCTGAACAACCCCTCGTTCAGTCTCCTGCTCTCATTGGCTTCTTGTCCCAGCCTCTTCCCTCTGTCCCCTATCCTCGTCTTCTAGTTTCTTGTCCCTGTTTGCCCTCTTTTAAACAAGAATAGGATTAACCACTTACATTCGTGTTGTTAAAATCATGTCTTTGAGTCATTTCAGAACTTTTCTTACAAGTGGAAAAGCTGCCACGAATGCATACTTGCAAGTAATATAAGTAGCATTGCACACAGACTGTCAGAATAGTTTCTGCCTGTGTTTCTGTAACTGAGATATGAACATCAAGGCCTGAATGCCTGGTGCTTAATTTGAATCATCCGAGTGAGCTGGGCTCAATCAATAGCCATGTTTGCTTTATTCAGGAACAAACACACTCCATCTTATTCCCGCTCCAATGAAAACAAAGCTATTTCCTACTGTCCATTTGCACTTTTATTTACTTTAGCTGAATCAGATAAGAGTCACAGTTTAAGACATGTGAAGTTAGCAACGGCTCCCTAAAATTTTTGTTCCCCGTGTATGGCTTGCCTCTCTCTGGGGAGTCATGTTGGCCTGATGCTCGTATGTCCCACTGAAGATTCATTTTTTCAAGGGGCCAAAGAGGAATGAGTTATTTTGTGCACACAGACTGGCTCCACATACAGCTTTGTAAAATTATTATAAAATGTTCAAGGTAAGGCATAAGATTTATCTTGCAAGTGGGAGGGGGAAAAAAACCCTTGTCATCGTAAAAAAAAAAAAAAAAAAAAAATTAAAAAAAAAGGAAATTTGAATACGTTCAGTGAGACAGGAATTCTTTAAGAAAGCTTAGCCCCTGGGCAGCACAAGGCCTCGATGCTCCCTGATGTTTTCCTACTGACCTTCCTGGCAGCTCGCTGCTCACTGCCGAATCTGCTGCCAGAACGCAGGAGGACTGCAGTTGCTGCTGCTGCACGCATAAAAACCCCCAAACGTATAGAACATCCCTGGGCTCATGGGATGTCACATGATCTTTCAGACCATCTAAACACTTGACTAAATGAAACTCAACTGAACAGTTCCTTTTACTTTGCAAGACTCCTGCTCGTTTCAAAATTGAAGAAGGTCTTGAATGCTGAAAAGCTTTTTTTTTTTTTTTTTCTCCAAGCTGTGCCAGCTGGTCTAGAAATAACTATTACCTCCTGTAAACTTTGGTCCTCGGAAAGACTAGTGCACGTATGTTTTTTGGTGTTTTTTTTTTTTTTCACTTTCCGGACAGATTCACACAAGTAAATACCTGGTTTCTGTTTTAACTGAACTCTAAGGGGTGTAAAAACATTTGTAACTCTCCCTCCTTTCTGAAAAATAAACGAAGAACTGTCTGAAATTTAAGGTAGAAGGGGCCACTTTAGGAAAAGAAAGGAAAAAGAAAAAGCACAGCATGTGCCTAAGCATTTTGCTGAGTACGATGAAATTAAGCATAAGCTTAAATGAACAAGGGCAATAACATCCTGTTTTGCCCTGCTGGAAGGTCCCTGCTCTTGAGGAGATGGGGGTACCAAGGGAAGGTTTTTAAACAAAGCCATGTTTAGTGCGGGATACCAGTTCCCAGCACAATCTGTTTATCAGGCAGGGAGCCTGGCCCATGTTAGTCGTACTGCTGATGAACTGTTCTGAATTCTTTCACACTTCCATCTCCAACTTTATGAAGAATATCAACTAAAACCATAAGTGTTAAGAAATTACATGTAGCTGTCATTGTATATCTTCCTAAGATGATGAAAAGTATTCTTATCTCTTAATTAAGGCTTCTTGCTGCTGAAACTGAAAGCATAGCGCTTAAACTGATTTAAATCAAAGTTGAAGACAACACTAAAAGCGAAGAGTGCTTAACTAAGCATTTTGACCTGAGTGGTGATGGTCAATATACCTGGTCTTACAGTGTACTATAATCATGGATGCATCGTATGGTGTTTAATACACTCTCTGTCTGTTGGCAATTCGAAAGGCTATCCTTTAAAAAAATGATCACTGAATTTTTGCTTTCTCTGCTGTGTCTATAGTTAAAGACAGAATAAGCAGAACTGCATTAACTGCAAATCTATTGTTTGTTCTCTGTGGAAACTGGTGGTTTCAAATGAATGCAAGGAGTAGCTAGGTAGCATAATTAGGCAGTATATAGAATATTTGCCCATGATTTACCAAATATTTGTAAAGAGATTGAAAATCCGTTTAAAACAAACAAATTTTAAAATATGTGGTAATGAAGATACCTTGGCACTTAACACCTGTGGAAGGTAGATCTTTCTTATAACATCTTTTGCTCCCACATTTGCTTTATTAAAAAAATTCTTGGAGAAAAGCCAAAAAGCAATTACGCATCCCTTCTGCAATTTTTTTTCTGATTTCCAAGGTGCATCCAAAAAAACCAAATTATTTGGTAAGGCACAAAAAAATAAAAGCTTTTTAAAAATATAGCACTATTTACTCATTAGTTCTTACGCTGAGAAAGAGTCCTGAGAAAATTTCTTATAAAAATGGCGATAGAAATCAGTCTGGTAGCTTAAAAAAGCAGCCAAATTCAAGACATTTGGGGTGGTGAAGGGGAAGAAGAGAAGGTGATCTCATTAATAAAACAGAGCATGGAGTGTCTATAAAGACGGATGTATTATGTTAGGAATCATGTGAAGGATGCACTTGAAAGGAAAAGGTGCAACTTGAATATTTGACCGTAGTTCTTTGAGACAAAGCTTGATTAAAAAATTGGGAGAACAGTCAATCCTCCATAAATGCATAATTGTATACTGCTGCTTCCCATACAATGGTTCCTTTATGGGCTGTCTCCTGCTCTCTGCTCCGTACTAAGCTCCAGCTCTGACGGTACAGGTATGACTTAGTCTTGAAGATTTTGAATGTTGGTGAGGGTTTTTTAAGCAGACCTCAGATCTTCTGAGCAACACAAAGGCTTAGCTTGTTCTGAACCTAGGTTTTTAAAATTCCCCTCAAGTATAAAGAGAAAAAATTAGTACTTTACTACCTGAAATGCAAATAAAACATCCTTTGACTACAATTATTGAACTCTAGAAAAATATTATTTTAAGCTGGGTAAACTGATGCTAGTTCCGTGCTAAACAGCACTCAAGTCCTACAATAGTAATGTGGAAACTTGCTGGCTGAAGGAGCTGGGGGTGGGATGAGGGGGAATTACTACTGCTGATAAAAGCAAAGGAATGCCGCCAAGCAGCAAGTAAGGAAAGCATGAAATTAATGGATTTCCCTTGTTGTTTTAATGAAGCCCGTTTATTGTGTAAGAAGAAAGGACTTCAGCTTAGGAAATCTCATTTCTGGATTAGGAAAAGGCCTCCATCACATCCACCAACTTTTCCCAGCATATATAGTTATACATAAAGGAAAAACTATAATTTTCCTTTTGGTTGAATGCTTCTCTTCTACTACTAAAGAACTGTTGTCTTAATTGAAAAAATATTAAAAGATTTCAATGGCAGGAAGAAAACGTTTGCTTAGAGAAGTTTTACCGTTACTGTGAAGTGTCTGCCAGACACTTGAGCAAGCTAGCTGGTGGTGTCTTCACACCTGATGCCTGCATGTGTGTCGCTCCTCGTCTCTCCCTGCAGAGATCTGATAGAGGTTCCCCATCAGCTGAAGTTGCCAGCTTTCCAAGCTAATGCAAGAGGGAGCATCATTGCTTATGGAGTGGGAGCTATGCTTGCTGTGCATCTAATGAAAATTGCTCTGCCTAAGCATTTTGTAGCAGCAGTCGAGTCAGCTCTAAGTATAAAGCGCTTGTTAGTTTTCTCATCCAATATTAGATCTCACTCAATGAATAATGAATCATGGGTGTGTTGTGTTTCCATCATTTTTCACCTTTACCACTTGCTAATTTTGGAACTTGAAATTTATAATGACAGCACTGAGCCAGGGCTCTTGGCTTAGGAAATGAGAATGTTTTAAGGGGAAGCTTAATAGCTGCATCTTGGTTGAATACACCGTTAAGAGTTTAGTCTGACCTATGTTAAAAACTCAGAAATCTTTGCATTCTGCAGATGAATAAAGGGCCCTAACACTGAGAAAAAGCACATGTTAATGTCTCTCTAAAACACTAGGATACACAGAAATAAAAATGGAAGAGTTATTGTGGGACTTACCACTACTTGTTTCAGCACGTTATGGGGCAGTGCAGTTTGTCAGAGTGTTTGCTTCAGTGCCTAGTACAGTCATCTTCTGTAGATTGGACTAAGCAGATAATTTGATTTGTCCTGGCATGTCTCCTGAATGCCACTGAAGTCCGCTTCTAGATTGTAAGTTTAATTAGTTGCTAAGTACTATAGGTAAAAGAACAGCTGATTAAACCATTGGTAAAGTTTGTTGATGCTGCAAGCAGGTATGGGACTCCCTGTTGCAGTGTGTATAAACTGTAAAGATGATACGTATTTAGTCTGCTGATGCGTACATAGAAGGCACATATATGATTTTTTAAATAGTGTTATTAACTACAGCTTTGTTCTCTCAAATAGTTCAGTAAAAATTAGAAAGTTAATTGTCATCCAAGACACCTGTTATGATATAATGTGCAAATATCTTGCCTTTTTGCATGCTTCAAGAAGGAGGAGATCGGGAATGCAGAGAACAGAATTTTGTCTGTCATGTATAATTTACCGATTACATAGAACTTAATCCTAAAGAGTCATTTGGTTTATTTATATAATGATTTTTTTTTCACACAGAGACACACATGCTTCTTTCCTTCTCTGCTGTAAAGCATATAGGGGAATAGCCTCAATTAAGCAAATGACTAGTTTATATTTTATAATCCAATTTTTATAAGTCCCATAAAGTGTATGTACTTATTCAAATTACATTGCTACTGCACTGATAGCAGTCAGCCAAGCTTCAGATTGCTGTCCTGCTGCCATACGCGGTGTCTTAAAACTTATTTGTGTGAAAGCTGGGTCTCAAAGGGAGAAGCTGGAGTGCTTAGGGGTTGCAAAATTGTTAGCTGGAAAGGTGCAGGGTTAATGGTCTTCTCAAAAGGCTGAGGCCATGCTGCTGAAGCCAATAAAAAGCTGTGTGAATCTGACAGGCTACTTGCAATATCTGACAGTCTTATTTGTTTCCTGACCATATTTGGCTTTAAGTACTAAAGAGAAAAGATGTCCATTTTGATCTAGGAATAAGCTTTTTCTTCAAGCAGGTTTTAAGCCTTCATTTTCTTTCATTGGCTTGCAAATATTTCTGCTGTGGCCATTAGTGCAACAGGTGACAATACTAGTGGCACGAACTAGGAAAGGTCAGTCAAAGCATTGCTCAGATTTAAGAAGAAAAAAAAAAAGAAAGACTTGATTTTAATTTTCAACTAACTATGTGTTGATAATTGGCACTCTGTAACAACAGCTGAGGAGGAATTATTCACGCAGATTAGGGGGGTTTGGTTTTACGTGTTTGTTTTGATGGGGGCTCTGAAGCTGGGCTGACAATCCAGCACTCTAGCAAAAATAAACAAGCTGACAAACAGAGGAATTCTCTGACATGATCACCTTTCCTGGCATTAGTATTAAAGGGTGACACCAGGTTTTACGGTCACAATATCCAGATTTGGAGAAATATATTCATGAGCAAGAGAAAGGATGACGTTGTTGCCAGGAAATGTATAAGATTTCCCAGTTTCTAAATATAGATTTTAAACACACAAGTCCAGCTTCCAAATGCACAGTGATGAATTTTCAGGCAGTTTAAACCTACTGCAAGCCCAAATTTACTTGCATTTTGTAGACCCATTCCTCAAGCCTGCGTCAGGACAGCAGCTTCTTCCTCCACATGAGAAAGCCCAAGAAGTATCACTGCTCAGTGCTTTTTCTGTCTCATTAATTTCTAGTATCTTGTGTGATCAAATTCCTCTATACTAGTGCTGTTTCCTTTATACATGAGAATCTCCTCCTCCTGCTATCTGCCAGGGTGTTTGTTTTTCTGGTTATGTTACAAACGATCGGCTCAAAATTCAGTAGCCTTTTTTTCAGTAGGTCAAAATCTGAGAGATGAAGGTCTGAGTTTCCAAGTCCAAACACTGAAACTGTGTGCTGAGCTCTCCTCCTCTCTTTGGCAGGTTGCCCTGACTGCAAACTAGAATGGAAGATGAGGAATAGAGGCACTGTAAAAGCAAACGCACTGGGGTTTTGAAGGTTGGATCAAAGTTAAGCCGTTTAAAGCCAGGAAAGTGCACTCTGATCCAAACAAAAAACTCTTCCCCCTCCCTTCCTCTCTATCCCTTTTGAGATAAATTTCCTCTCTTTATGGCAACCCTGTCTGGAAGTATACAGCACTGTGTGAACAATTTTTTTTTTTTACACAGAAGTTCTCTGATAACATTTCCAACCCAGGTCAATTAAGTCAGAAATAAGGTGAGCTCAGTTCCTTAAAACAATGCAAGTCTTTGTGCCTAAATAAAAAGGTCTACATCTAAATCCCTATGTTTTATGTTTGATCCACTTTTAGATCTTTGGCATGATATGTTCAGTTTACTGCACATACCTTCAATGCTGCATCGTTTAAAGAAGAAATGTTGTTTTTCATATCTGTCAGTGGAAAACTCAACATGATACAATTATAGTAGGCCACAGTGAGTAAAGCAAGATGGCTTTTTAATATCCAGTGCATGCACATGTGCCAGACTTGGGAGATGCAACTTGGAATAGGTACAGGTCTTCTTGCCCCTGATCTTCGGCCTAGAATTGAATCCCCAAGTCGCCAACATTTTTGTTTTACAGTTGCCCTGCAGGCCTGACTGGGAAAATGAATTATTAAAGGCCCTTAGTCTACAATTAGATCTGAGCAGACATAGCTTTATGCTTCACAGAGTTTTAGCCAGGCTTGGGGGGAAAAGGGGTGTCTGTGTCAATATAAAAACAGCACTCAGGCCACAGCCACCCTCTCTAAAGAAGACTTTTGGCAAACTGAACACCCTACCAACTCAGACTCTGATGTCATCTGACAGCCTGCAGTTTTAGTGAAAGGACTGCTGATGTATTTGGCTTACATTTAGGATTATGAAGCAGACTTGATTCTATGTTTTCCCATGAATGATTCAAATATGAACAAGACTAAATTGATCATCTTCAGACTAGATGCCATTTCGCAGCCATACAACTGATATGCTTAGTGGGATGTATTAAGAACTGCTTATTAATTTTCTCAAGATTAAGGATCTGTTCAGAAAACTTTCTTTCAAACTTTGAGGTACTTGCTCACATAATGTGTTTAGTCTGAGATAGTATAGCACATATAAATAAAAACTCTTAGAAAGTGTTCACTTTGGACACAGAAGCATAATAAAAAAATAGCATGCCACAAGACATTTACATATGCTAAATGCCACTTTGAAACATGGAGTATGTAGGGGAAGAATTTGTGAGATTAACGAGAAAATAATGACCTTATCACTATAGTAAATTCCATTATCTTCAGAAATTATTACATTTTCACAGTGTTTTAGTGGATGCAGCCCAAGCAAAAAGAAGCATGAGAGCAACTCCAGCAGGCACTATAAAAAAAAACCCAAACATATTTGTTGCCATGTTTAAGTGCATTCCATAACACACCCAGGCTATTTTTCTTAAAACTACATCTTCCTCCTAAGGGCACTTGTAGAAGGGAATGACCAAAATAAAAATAAACAAATCTATGAACTTTCTGTACTGATGTTTAGATTTGCAGTTGGTGTTTGTGCCATATTACAAGGGAAGTAAGGAGTGCCAGTACTGGTATAAAACCAAAAATTGTTTTAAAATCAGGTTGATGTTTGTTGGAACTCATCTGAGAAGCAGTGGGCTGCAAACAGCTGATGACAAAAGTGTTTGGGTACATCCAGCCAAATTCCATATGGTACAAAATGTGAGATGGGAGGACAAAACTGACTGAATGCTACCTTCAGCATCCTGGCATCCTCTACCCCAGTATAGGCTCAGGCCTGCTTCAATTTACATCCAGCTGCAAGAGCTCTCCTTCAGGCCATTTTAGTAACAGCACTCGAGGTAGAATTTTTTCACTTAGTTGTACCTTGAAAACAGCATGCGAACTGCAAATACAGAGGTAAAGCTGGAGAGATGCTTGTTTGTCCAGGGTACCAGCGTTTTAATAGCCAGAGACTCTTTCAAAATGAGGGAAATTTCAGACACTACCAAAATGTTCTTTGAAGTGTCTTTGTACTCGCAGTCTGGCAGGGAGCAGCCTCCATGAAGGAAGCCAAGATTTGAGCCTTTTCTCTGGAGTGCATGTACATTGGAAATAAGAGTACACTGTTTACTTCAATCACTGCTGATGCCCTTAGGGAGAATTAAATAAGGAAAGTGCCAGAGCTGGCGAGTTTCACATAAAACAGCAGGGAAAGGATGGGAGGCTGCAGAGGAAGCGCCAGTCGGAAGTGGGATGGCCCAAACCAGCTGAGATAATGCTTCCTGAGGTGTAATCACTGGGTGATATGCAAAGGCATGAGCACTCCACCTCTTATTTCCTTGACAAGAATACATTTTTTACACTGATGGGCCAGTAAATCCTATTAACTCTTTCAAGCTTAAAAGGAGTTTTCTTACTTTTAAGCCTTCTAAAATCCATGATGCCTTTCCCAGTTAAAAAACACTACCTTATCTATCTTAATTCATTAATGGATACTATTTATGACTCTTTATGGACACTGTTGGGGGGGGTGACCTTACAACACAGCAGTTAATGTGAAATCCAGGTAGGTTCTGTTTTACATCCAGAAAATCTGGATGCTCCAGGCTTCTGTTCCCTTCTTTATTTAAATTATAAATCAGTGGGCAGAAACAAAAGGAGAAAAAGCCTCTGAACTGGATAAGCCTTTAAAAGTGGATTCTATTCTGTTTTATGACTATTTTAATGATGTTTGTGAACTGAACTTGCACTTAGGTTCAAATTTTGCTAGGGTATCTAAGTCGAATTGCCACCCATTAAAGCTGGTATTAGTCCTGCGGTGCAAAGGGACGCTGCTGGTTATATGGGCAGAGTGAGTGGAATAAATTAGTTTCACTTCAGACTCTTGCATTTCTTGGCCTGACTTACAACATTAAGACACTGAATGGGTCTACCCAGACCAGTTACCTGTTTCTCATTTCAGCAGCACTGAAGGGAAACCAGTGGGTTAGGTAGCAAAATAACATTTTTTTCTGTATTTATAACGCATACTTAAGTAGCAAACCTTACTGCAGTGTTATTTGAGTTACTGGAACTCTGTCACTTATTCACTGAAGGACATTTTTGTGTCATGGACTTTAAGAAGGTATAAATTCGACTAGTAGATGTCTGTATAAAAGAGATTAATTGCATCATATTTACGGGTAATTCACATAAATAATTTTCCTTAGAAAATGGCCGAACCCATTGGAAAGCAAAGTGACTACACGGACCGTGTCTGTATATAGGGACAGAGAGTTAGCTGGGTGTGTACTTAGCCTAAAGAGGGAATGATTTATCAAACAAAGAAAAAAGGTAGGACAAAACCTTGAGAGTATTCGAATGTGTTTTCATCTTACAAACAAAAAGAAAATTAAAAAGTCATGAAAATTAAACAGAGGTTGGCTAGGAGAGATCTCTTATGTGATCTTTGCATATTATGAATTTCTCTAGAGTACTAGTTGATTTTTGACATCACCAAACTGTCTTATATACTTTAGTCAGCAGTAGATGATTAAAACATCTGAATGATCAGTTCCCAGTGTTTTTTCATATACTTTCTAGGTTAAAATAATAGGATCTCTGAGCAACAATCTGTCAGCTTGAACCTTTCCCAACTGTAAAGATATGTGTTGGGTTTTTTTAAATTTTATTATATAACCAAGATAAATAAACATTTGGTTTTCCAGTTTCAAATTTCTAAACTTTTTCTGTATAACATGATTAAAATGCTGAATAATTCCTCATAACATTTTTCAGGGGGAATCAGCACATTTCCACAGCCAGACTATGACTATCAAAGGACCTGTCTGCACAGCAGCGTGTTTGCATACCAGCCCAGATACTTTTGTTTGAATGGTATACTAAGATTCCTCCTTCTGAGAAGTAAAATTAATATATTAATTTTAATGTATTCATAGAAGGCATCTTAGGATAGTATATTAGATTACTGTATACTTAGTCTGGGGAAACATGTAATTTAATTACCTTTCTGGGAATAACTCCTTTTCTATTTGTATGATGGAAGAAATGTGTGATGGAATAGTTATCAGCATAAACAAATGCCCTATATTTAACCTACAGGCAAGTAGGAGTCTGTGGTTGACAAAAGGCACATTGGCATTTATATACCTATCCAGTCCACCATTAGGTGTTTATTTTTGGGGTGTATTTAGTGGGATTGCTTGTCTGAGTAGTGACAGGACAACACATTTTCCCACCTACTCATCTTATGGTCCCTATTTACTTCTCTTCTGTATTCAGCTGATTCTGATGCGCAGGGTTGCTAACAGCATTAACAAATGCCCACTCTGTGAAGAAAATAAGGAATGTCTCTAAAGTTAAGAGAGGCTGACATGTTTTTTCCTTGTTTCTGGTACAGAGCTAATGGGGGAATTAGAAACCAGCATAACAGTATGGGAAAATGCATGAATTTAAGAATGAAAAAATTTTAGAAGAGATAAAAACTGTGTAGAAAGAGAGTCCCATGACTAGCCCACATTTCTTTTAGGAACAGCTGGAGCAGTGTGGTTGTTTCCAAGCTGTTACACTTTAAGGTGTAATCTTTCCTACAGTTTCTTAGTATTCTGTATTTTCTGTACAGTACACTTGTGAAATGTGCATAATGGAAACTAAAGTAGGGCACAATTATGAAAAAAATGTCCTTTGTTATTTATTTACTACTCCTGTGCATGGATGTGGTTCTCGCCTTCCTCCCCCCCAAAAAAGAGAAAATAAAATTCCCTCATTTATAAAAAAAAAAAACCAACCCTGACAAAAAGTGTGAGCAATGGACATTCTCTCAAATGGGATTTACACCTCTGAGTTGATGAAATTTACACCTGTACTGAATGCTGATATGAGAGCTGCACACTTTTTAAGAACTATTGAAGACTTTCTGTGAGGAATCTCTCGAGAGAGGTAACTCACAACCTAATAACCAGAATTGCATCCAAATTTTCTACAGAATATATATTTTTTAAATGCCTTGCACTACATTTTAATTATTTTTGATGATAGGATAACTTTCTTTGTAGTTCTCCTAAGAAAAAATAATCTTCTGTTTCTTTATTTTTTTCATCATGACCTTTGTAGTATTTTTTTTTTTCTTTTTCAAACTTAAGGCAATATCTTGTATAATATACAGACCCAGTATTTCAAATGAGGGTATCCGGGTCTGGTTGTGCAGTCCAAAACAGATTTCTGTGATCATCACATGTTCTTTTTTTGCTGTTTGGAATGCAGCTTGCCAACCCGGACATGAGATTTAAGAAATATAGACAGGCAAGGATATTCTGGGAAATATAGACAAAGAAGTAAATGAAGGGTCATCAAGTTTTAAATGTAAAGAATAATGGTCTTTGCATGTGTAAGTTGTTTTTATTTTAGATAGCTATTACTACATTGATGTTATGTATCAATACAAATACTCGTAATAATAGTCACTCAATCAAGCAGTCCTATTGCACATTGCTGCATACTGTATTTTCATGCTTACATCTTTTTGATTACTTGTAAAAAAAAGTCATCATCTTCTTCTTCTTGCCTAAATCTTCCAACTCATCAGCATTGCTGTACTTAGGAAAAAGACAAGAAGTTTATGCCAGAGCTCCCTTCCTTCAAGAGCTTCCAGAGGGATTTTCTGCTTCTTTTTCTCCAGGAGACCAATATGCATATAACTTTCCCCTCCTCTAGGTGCAAGGTGTCTTAGCCAACAGATGAGAAATTTCTCAGGTCTGCAGCTGCCCCCAGACAGGCAAAAGGGAAGACAGCTGTGGGTTATGTGAGGACTTATTTTCATCAAGAAAGCAAAAAAGACTTTAAAGGAGTAGAGGATTCTCTGAGATGCAGATTGAGGATATGGAAATATGGAATGATGAAATAGTCCCTAGGACTTTAATTATTGAAGTTATTAAGTAGTGAAATCAGCTCTGTACATAGTGAGGAAGAGTATGTAGTAAACAGTGTACTTGGGAACAGTACATAGTATGTAGTATTTCTGGGAATTCATCTGAAAAGGAGGACAGTCTTCACTGGACAGTAATACTGCTTTATATCTGCTATGGATATAAAAGTTTTCCATTGTTATGAAGTTCTAATTAATTTGAGAGTGATCCACTGTGGAAGAGAACTGTAGCATTTCACCTAAAGATAATTTGATTTCTGGCAATTATCAGGTGCCAATGGATGACCCTGACATAAGCAAAGGTGCAGAGAGCAAACAGAACAGTATATGGAGGTAAGGAGAGGGAGGTGTATGCTGCTTATTACTTAAGATCAGGTTTGAAATGCTGAGACGGCCACTGCATGACCTGCACTAACCACAGTCATTGCAGCAACAGGGAGGAAGAAGAAGAAGAAGAAGAGGAAGAAGAAGAAGAAGAAGAAGAAGAAGAAGAAGAAGAAGAAGAAGAAGAAGAAGAAGAAGAAGAAGAAGAAAAAGAAGAAGAAGAAAAGATTTTGGTAGCTGAATTCTCTAAGGGGACTTTCAGAACTCACAATTTTCTGATTTCTCCTTGACCAAACATAGTTGTAGACCCGCTTATCTCCTTCAAAAGGGGACAAAGCTTGATTTTAAGTTATCCTTTTTTTCCCATAATAATGCTGCAGATTACTTGACTAGCAGGAAGAAGTTATTTAGTTAGAAAGCTGATGTCTCAGATTGATGCTTTCCAAGGATCTGTGTCAACTCTCTTGTGTCTGTCCGTTATTTCAATAGGGTTCACAGAGAATGCCATTAACAAAGCCTACCAGCATTATTCTAGCTTTTACCTTGGATATCTGTTGAGCCTCCCACCGCGAGATGAGATCAGAGTTTCCCATAATATCACTCACGGACAAACGCTTGCCAAATGTATGCTACTAGAACTGCATAAGTGCTCGGGGCAAGCAGAGCAATGCAAGGTGCTTCTAATTTTTCCTTGTAAACACCTCATCAGATATTCCAGAAAAATAATATTCAACTATGCAGCTGTCCTGAAATGCCCTGACGATGGAGATAATAGTTTTATCAGAGGTAGGATATGGTTCCACCTGCTTCTGTCAGGCTGATTTACAGAACTGGAAATATTTCTGTTCTTTCATTTTTCCTCCCAGAGATCACCACACCTACTAATGAAATGTACATTTCTGAGCATTTTTTCCCCATTGTTCAAGGTTAATGAAACAGCATGAAAGCATGCTACACTTAAATTTCAAACACATTCTGAACATTCATTGCTCCAAAAAGAAGACATTACCTTTTCCTTTTTCCATAAGTCAGGAAAAGGCTGAGATTCGTCATATCCCTCTGACACATAGTAATAAGACAAGAGTTACCAGAAAGAAATTTCAAAAAATAAAACAATGAACTCAGGAGAGAACTCTGATTCCTTGGTAGGACTTATTTCCTTATTAAACAGATTCTAGCACCTGTTCTAAGAATGTTTCAGTCAAAATAGTTACGATGGCAAAATACTGTTAAAAATGTGATGTGGTCCTGGGGAAGAGGAATTTAAAATTTTGTATAAAAAATATCAGAAATGAGAACAGAAAATCAAACACAAAATAGGTATAATCTTAGGATAATGGACACTAGATCTGAAGGTACAGAATATACTTTGCACAGTCATTCACTGAACTTTATTTTTGAAGATCCAGAGAATTTAAAATAGATGCCTGTGTTTTAGACTTAATGGCAAGTGCTACTTGGAAAGAAAGAAACACTCACTCAGTGGCAGCCAATATTCCCTGTTACAAAAGGCTGGTTCTACGAATCAGATGAAGGCAGGTTGTTGAACTGAATTGCTGCCCCAATAAAAAATGTAACATAGACATGTAAATTGGCATTCTTTTCTTGTTCTTATCTAAGCAGTCACTGTAATAGTTGTAATAATTTCAGAGTGCCTGGGGATGTGAAAAAGACTGTATATCTAGGAACCATACTTCTATTTTTATTTACTGTTCTGTTGCAACTTAGCAAATTTCTTTTAAAGATGGCATAGTCTGAAGCCTATAGATGAAGTTATGAACATTTTTACAATGTTTGGTATAAAACTGTAAGTATATGGTTCCTTCTTCTTCTTGGCTCTCAGCACCTTTGGAAGAATTCTCTTGCTTCCATTTCCCGGTTTAACCTTTGGATCTCAGACACCTGTTTGGTGGTTTGGGGTTTTTTTGTGTTTTTTTTTTTTCTACTTTCATGAATGGTTTTGTGTAACTTCTTTCGGTCTCATTTTTCCTACTTCACGTAGGCTTATGTTGGCCAAGCAAATCCACCTGTAAAACACTAGATAAGTACAAAGTTAACTGTCAAATTCAGAATTCTGTTCGTCCAAATAGGCATCGTGTGTCATCTGTTTTTCATGTTCTGTTAAATCTCTTCTGAAATCTATTAATGCAAACTTTTAATACAAAATGTGCAATTCTTTCAAAGCATGTATTTTTGAATAAGGAAGTTAAGGTGTGGTTCAAAATACATGCTTCTCTTTTCTTACACAGATATTTTACGGGTCCTTTACATTAATTTCTTTCATGTTTCCTGAGGTAGAAGTAGTTGAGGCTAATGTAACATTTGCAAAAACAAAATTGGGTGGTCCTTGTGCTCTTCAGTGGTAATTGTTGTTCATTAATGTCCCTGTTGAAATATCACAGATTTTAAAAATCAAAGGAAACCACTTATTCTATAAGGACTTAAATTACTAAAGTACACCCAGCACCTTGTTTAAGGAGTGCATGTGTCTTTAGTTA
The DNA here is from genome assembly GCA_013398815.1 of Ibidorhyncha struthersii. Classification (NCBI taxonomy): domain Eukaryota; kingdom Metazoa; phylum Chordata; class Aves; order Charadriiformes; family Charadriidae; genus Ibidorhyncha; species Ibidorhyncha struthersii. Next base: position 1,324,990 of record VZSZ01004103.1, read on the forward strand.
TGGTTACCTGTCATCAACTCTACCTAAACCACGGCAATTTCTGTAGAAATGTGGCTCATCTAAATTTCTGTGAACGTATTGTTATACAGCCAGATATTTTTTAACCAGTTATTCACCAAAGTCAATGATCATTTTAAAATAAAATATGTACACATATAGATAGATATGTGATCACATCTGAATTTGAGAGTCTAATAATTCTGTCTTTACTAGTGTTTTTCACTGCTATCTCTGCTACCATAATTTTCTTATGAGGTACCATACGGTCACGTTGTTATTACTGCCTGTTCACAAGCTATCTCCCTGAGAATGTCTTTAGAAGAACGGACTGGCCCTTGATAAAGTCTGTATGTGTGGACAGAAAAAACACCTTGGTGGAGAAAGAATGCTGCACATGGAAAGGTGTTGCAGCCATGTGGAGGGAAATTAAAACATAATTACTTACACTGTTTGATATCCTCTCCAGCATACACCTGGAGAGACCATTTTCCAAGACAGAAAAATAATACAGTCTGGCTTTTGCAGTGAAACTTCAGGCTGATGCATAACATATTTATCAACAGGACCATTCAGATTTCTGTAGTAATGTTCTGAGGCACACCTACGATTGGTTGCTTTTCCTCTCTTTCTGTGAAGCATCCAGTGAGGTTTGCTGTTGGAAAAATGATTTGGATGTGACAGGCAACAATTATGCCCCATTAGGGACTGTGTTCCGTAATGGGAGATTACTCTGCAATGGGAGGATGCCTGTTGTGAAGTCACACACATTGGATTCTCTCTGCTAGCTGGGAATGGAATTCAAATAAAAATAACTCCTTCCCTCACACCTGCTCCCACCATTTCAGTACTCCTTGAGTAGCTCTCTAGGGACATCAGTATTTTGCTATGTTAAAGAAGCATTTAATCAGTTCTCTTCTGAGGATTGATTATAACAGAATATAACGGGAGAGACCGAAAGGACAGATAAAACTGTCATAGAAAATAAAAAAAGTACTAACATGACAAACTACCCTCACAGTTCCTCTTTTGCTATGCCTTTTCTTGGGTATAATCTGTCCTGACAAAGGTGTATCTTATGCAAGATGAAATTATGGGGAGGTGAATCCAACTTTTTGAAGGTTGTGAAGAAAAAAAATCATATTTCCAGCATCAGGGCATACATAGTCGTGCTTTATGCTATACCCACATAAATGTCTCTCCAGTCTAGTTTGATAGGTGTATATAAACTACCATTCAACAATCATCCCAGTAAACCTTCAAATGATGTCATCTTACAAACTAAGTAAGGGAATCTTAAAATCCAGTATCAGCATTATTTTTTTGGATATTAAACTTGCAGTTGGTTACCGTCCACTTAGCTTCCCTGAAATAATTCAGGCTGCTTCCAAGCCTATTTATAAGCCAACTGTTTCACATATTAGGTGCAACAGTTTTTTTCGCATACTTTCAGCTGGCGTGATTGTTTTTTATTTAAAAAAAAACAACCCCAAAAAAACCTTAAAGCACTAGTCTACTGCTCTCTTAGGTTTTATAAAAGTTTGCTGTCGTAAGAGACATCAGGTTCAAAAAGGCAAAGAGATTGTTTTTCATCAGCATCATGACAGTTGGTAGGAAAAAAAAATCCAGAGGAAAGATTTATGGAAAAGAAGAAAAGCACAATTCTATCACTGAATTTTGTTTACAAGCTGATAAACAGAACTGTTATCTGGCCATTGGAATCTCTCACTATGTTTAGTGGAGAATGAGCACACTTCCAGTCTCTGCTGCAGATATTGAAGGTCCGCACGTAACCGGGGTCACGTACACAAGAAAGCACTCCTGCTTTTTTCTTTCTGTAATGGATACTGAAGTTGACACAGATGGTATTAATAAGAAGGCAAACTCCAAGGCTGCCAACTGCGTCAGTCCTAGGTCTTTCAACACACCTCATCTGAAACGATAACTATAATTCTTCTTCCATTGTGCAGTACCACTGTGCCGCACATCTTTTAGAAATATTAATTATTCAGAGGACTTACTCCACCAAAACATTGTTGGAAGAAAAACCTCTATACGTAGTATTCAAACTTCTTTTTTTAATTGAAGTTTTCTTAGAATTTTAATGCTTCCCAGCAATGATCTTTTTTCAAAGTTGAATTAAAAGTTGCACTCAAGTTTGTATCTCTGCTGATTCTCCCACAGTGGCTTGTGTTATCTAAGTGTCAGCTGTTCAGCCCTGCAGTGCAGTACAGCAAACAGAAAAGGCAGGAGTGAGTGATATGTTCCAGTTATAAACTCTCTGGATAAGACTAAATGGGAATCTGCTCAGTGTAGAGAAACTATTCCCTTTCAGGTTTTAAATTGAAATACGTTAAATAAGCATAAAATTAACTGGACAAAAAGGGTTTGGCATATGACTTTTAGATAACCTCAGGGGTTTTAATATATCTATGGCTGGGTAAAAGTATTTTAAAGTGTTTTGCACTTGAAAAGCCTTTGCATCATTAGGCATGCATAGGGAAACCAGTAGCAGAATGAAAATTGGACTTTTCCTTTAGTGTCAACAGCAGCCACTTGCAACATTTTCATTAATGCTAAGATTGTACTGACTCAATGCATACTTGGTGTTACTGGTTTAAATCACTTCTGTGCTTTATGTTATATTTTTTATTTGGTTTTTTATCTTATGTTTTGCTGGGACTAATGAGAACCACGTCTTTAGAGCTAGTGTTCTGTTTACAGAAGTCAAAGAAATCCTTAATCCTCATTTTTTTTCAAATCTCTTTTTAACCCTGTTCACTACGATGTTTTTCTGATCCCCCCCAAAAAGGTCCCTTCTCAGTCTTTTCTCTTCCTCCCCTCATGTGTAACAACTGTAGCATATACATATTTATATTTATTTATATTTATTATGTATAAATACATAAAATATATATATATATGTGAATATACATACCCAACATCAGATGTGAATAAGCCATGGCTGTGATTGATTCATACCAAATACATGAGCTGCCTTGGAGCTGGGAGCAGCACGCTGAATCCCTCCCTCCCAGCCTCCCAGAGTCTCCTGCTGAGATGTTGTCTTGGAGAGTGGGTAGCAAAGTTTGAAATCCCCCTTGCAGAGGGGGAAGTGTGACTTTCTTTGCTGTATATAAGAGGCAGGACACCCCAATGTTACTGTAATTTCTGGTGTAATTAAGACAAGGTGGTTACTGCACAGAAAGTCCCCCTCTGGTGGGAGATGTATGTTAGGAGTGTTTCGAAGGTACTCACCTGCTTGATCCTCTGGGCTGGAGGAGTGCCCTGCTGGGGTCTGGTTAGGTTGACACATCAAGCAGGTCCCAAGGGTCTCAGCCCGATGGAGGCCAAACACATCTGGATTTGTGAGGAGCAGTGGAATATATTGTCCAGATCTGAATTTTGGACACTGGCACCTCAGTTCTATTCAAGATACGTGATAGCTGCTTCGTTATATTGTAGATTTAGCCTCTTGTCCTTTATGAAACTTTTGGTAAACATTGGAGAAAACCAAAAAATATCTCATTATTTTCTTTCTAGTTACCTCAGTGAACTCTATTAATTCAGGACACAATGTACTGAACTTCAATAAGCTGAGAAAACATGTTGTCTTCAATGGAATAACATCCTATCACTAACTTCCACTTTCATAGTATTCATTTCTAATCTTGCACCTGATCATGAAAGGATTATTGAAGAAACAAGCAAATCAAGAGCTCTTGCATTCATGTCTGCTTTGTATGAAGTATATAAAATATCTTCAAACACTTTTTAATTTCCCTGAGCAATTATTTATCTTTCTCTTTCTCTCTTCTGTTTCTTTTCTGATGAAGGCTAACTCATAATGGTGCTTAAGCTTGAGGTCCTATTCAAATTTATGGATATTCCAATCACTGTGTAAAGTATATATTTGCTAAATTGAAGCTTGTGTGACAAGAGTTTTATTATTTCATTACCCCAAAATGCATCAACAGCGATGTGCACTGTACAGTAAGAATCTGCTTACAGACAACTGAGATATGTGAACTGTTTATGAAATTATTTTAACCAACAACAAAATAATGTACTTCATTTATCATGTTTGCTAATGTGTTATTGTCCCTACCAGTATAACTTCTATTTATTTTTTACTAAGAGCATGTGACCGACCAAACATTGGAAATTGTTTTTGTTTGAATCTACATGTACCTTGAAAGGGTCCTTTTTCACCCTGCGCATCTTCCTCCTGCATTTGTTTTTTTAGTTTATTTTCCAGGATGTAAGGAATTACTTCACTGAAATAATACTTTCTTCTTATATCTAGAAATGGAACTAAAACTATTACAAACATAATCATAAAATGCAAAGGAAAGATGTTAGGTGTCAGGTTACAGAAAGCAGATAAGTGTAGTGGTGTTAGGAAGTGTGCCTTTTACTGGGACTTTAGATGAGAGCCCTTTACCTAATGCACTGAAAAGTTTCCCAATAAAAAGAATCCAAATCAGAGCACTTTGCCATAGAACAAGATGAATAACCTTGCAGACATCAGTGTTGAATATAAAGACCGTGAGCTGTAGGAATTCAATGATCACATGCATTAGATTCCTGCAGTTGCAAGCAACAATTTAGCAGAAACCACCAGTGGTTATTTTTGTCTTTGAATTTTATTTCCAGCAGGTGTCCCCTTCTGGTAACGGTGAGGGACTCCTAAGAGACAGAGTGGAAATAGTGAGTGTATAAATACTCCCCCAGGTCTTTTAAAATTAAATGGACATTCCTGAAGCTTAAAATATCCTTTAAGTGTGCACTTAAAATTTTATTTAAAGCTAAAGGCTGCTTGTCAGAAACTCCATTTGCTGTGATTAGATTGACAAACTAATAGTGCTAACTATTGACGGTTCGAGGTCTAATCAACAGACTGGCTTTGAGGAAGAAAAGTATTACAGCTAACGTATTTCTGTAAAATGTTTGATAGCCTACCGCATATGATGGGTATGTATTTCCCACAAGACCTTAAGGTCCCACAAGACCTAGGAGGGTATAGTGGCAAAGTGTCCCATTAAAAAACAAACAAACAAAAAACCCCACAAAAAAAACCTAAAACCTCAACTATGAAAATATTAAGCCTGATCTGACCCTAAGTGTCAGCCCCATGCAAAGTCCAGGGCAAGAATATGGAAGAGAACCAATGTAAGACAAAGGACATCCAAAGACTTAAGCGGAGGTCATGGGAAATGTCGCCTACCTTGAACTTGATTATAATCAGTTCTAATTGTTACAAAGCTCATGTTGTTTTTAAAGTATGCAATAATAAAATTTCAGCTTCCTGGAACTTTAACCAAATGTTGCATTTAATATGAGAAGAATCTTTCCTTGGAGATTGTGTTGATTGCATAGTAAATGTGACTTGTCATCTTTAGTTTCAAATAGCTGTCTGCACTAAACTTTACTGGAATGCTTAATATTGTTACTAAAAAGAAGATAAAAGTAACTTTCTCCTTAGGCAAAAGAAATAAATTATACTTGGTTATATAATAGGCTTCAAATTTTTAGAAAAGAATTTTCTTTTTTTTGCTACTTTACATGATCATTATTATTAATATTATACATTTTTACAATTTTGAACACTAAAAATGTGTTTTAATGGTTGCAGCTTTCAGCTCAGAACAGCTATACGGTGTGTGACAGCCAGCAGGAACTCTTCCAAACATGCTGCATTTCGTATACTGGGCCAAATTCTGAGTTCCACTAAATTCTTTTGAGACACTCAAAATGCCCATGAAAGCTTGACTGCTTTAGACTTGACTGAATTAGATTCTTAACTTTTCTTTTTGCCCTGGTGTATTGAGTAGTAAGGGGGGCAGATGAGTTTGCAGAATCCTGTATAAGAAATATATTTTTAAAATCCTCCTACAAAATAAAGCTTACTCAGAATTTCGCATCTCTGTGATAGAATTTATAATGAGACTTGAAATACCCTGGAAGGGTGAGAAATCCCTCATAGCTTCTATGCGTGCTTTTTTTCCACAAGGAGGCATACACAGGATTTTTTTGCATAGGCAGAATGCACCTATGAGTTTTTCTGTTCCTCATTATGTCTTCATTATCACATCCCAGGCCAGAAGTGGTTACCTGACTTATGTAACTCTCTCATTTTAAAGTGGGTCTTAACTTCCAGTTTCGCATGACGTGTGCTCGCATCCTACAGCTCTCTTCCCCAACAGAATTGAAAGCTGGTCATCAGTGGTCAAAATGCCATTTGCAACAAAGCATACAGTTAGACTCAATGATCTTAAAGGTCTTTTGCAACACAAATGATTCTATGATTCCATGACTCATTCAAACAATGGTTTAAGAGAAACTGTAAATGGCAAACCAGACATTCTCCAAGTCCTATCCTTCCTGGATCTGGGTAGGTCCATGGAGACAGCTTATTCTTCCAGAGCAAATGCATCTCTTTCTGTTGCTGTCTCACACTCTTCATAATCTTCCTCAGACAACTTCTCAAGGGTAATCCTCTTGTCCTTTTGAGAAACTTCTAATATGTCATTATTGCATTTTGTTCTGCAAATCCAGAGCCTGGCAGAACGCACTTGTGTCTTAAAAAGTAGGATACATGGTTCCTGAAGCTCATGGATCTGTTCATTGTCTTTCAAGTACAGTTGGATATCTTATTCAGGGATACTTTTTTTTTTTATTTATTTGTTTGTATTTGTGTGTGTGTGTGTTGGGTTTTGTTTGCTTGTTTGGTTTGGTTTGTGGGTTTGGGGTTTGTTTATGAGTTTGTTTTTTCTATGGCATAGTAAGACAGTACTGTCATTTTTGGAACATTTATAAATGTTTCAACTTATAAATAACATCTCCATCGTAGCACCTGTGATGGCTGGTTTCACACTAGTCCAAGTAACTCTGTGATCTACAGCCAGAGCACTCACTGTAGAGATAAACATGAGGTCATAGTAGCTTTTATTGCAAATAAATATTAGCACTCCTGAGTATCAGCACAATCTCAGAGTTTACACAAGGCGTTTTTTTGGAAATGCCAGGGAATAGTCTTCTTGAACCCTACTGCGATTGAGTTACATTAGAGTTTCCTAATGTATTAAAGGAGTCCCCTCCACCATCCTCATTTATTCACTCATTGATAAAAAAAATGGGTGCTGAGCATTTCTGGGGTGAGAAGAAATGGAAATGATGTTAGTGATTTATTCATACAGTCTTCATTTTCTTGGGTCTGGTAAATTTAATAGTTTTTTATTGGTTCCTGGGTTCCATTGATCAGCATTCCTCCTTCTCACACCCATGGAGGGCACCGTGCCTGCAAAGCCCTTGTTTTAACTTTGTGCACCTGAGGAGGCCATTAATTCATGGTTTGTGATTCTCCCCAGAATGAAGGCCAAAGTATGACTGCCATTTGAGTTTGGGTAATCCAGTCATTTGACAAAACCAAATAGTTGCATTTTCTATATTTTTACAGTGGTGGCCATCTGTCACTCTTTTCCATATGTACCTTACAAGTAATAGTCAGAAATTCAGGGAGTCTAGTTTAGCAGTATTCAGGCTACCAATGGTGACTGCAGGAAAGAATATCACTGGCAACATTTTACCAGTTAGAAATGGCCTGGAAGAAGGGAATCTGTCAAGAAAAAACTACAGTTCAGCCGAAAAGCCATGAGGTCATGAGAGCAATTTGCAAGGTAGCAAATACATAGGTTGGCATGTAAATCGCGGTCTCGCCCAGTTTTCTGCCAGTTTGTCTCACCCTGGTCACCTTGCTCTTGCACACTGTGCTCATCTGAGGGCTCAAGCTGCATGTGGCAGAGGAACTCTTGACCTCCTGAGTGCTTTGGTTTGTTCCTGCTTTAAAGCAGCCTGTTAAAATCAGCTCAAAGGAGTGGCAGTCAGATTGAGAGATGCACTGGGGAGGAGTCAAATCTACCACCAAAATATTTCCAGGAACTGAAGATGAAAACCGGATGGCAAAGGACTTCTACAGCTGGAGAAGATGATTTTAACTTTAGATGTATTTGTTATGGCTCGTAAGAGTGGGATCAGCATTGAGAATCTGCTACTGGCAAGGAGAGGGCAGGGGGAGAAGATTTTAATTACAAACATATTTATTAACAATGAGTCCAGAGACATGATGGGGAGAAAGAGAGTTTTCATTTTTAACACATGTGCATTATTAATCATGAATGATACTAGGGTTACAAACGGGAATCTGCCTGGAGGCAGAGGGCAGAAGAGATGATTTTTATTAAACATATTGAGCCAGTTTCTGTCCTCTGACGTATGCACGCAGCTTCCATTGAACTCCATGGGAGGCCTACACTTGCATTGCAGGGCATAATTGTAGTCTGCATGTTCCATACATATTAATCATAATTAAAAATAAAGTTCAAGGCATGGCTGAGGGATATGTGGTTGAGGCAGGGTTAGGGCCAAGGTAATCTACTTTATCAATATACATTTCCTAAGGTGCCTTGTATCTTGGCAGGCAATAAAAAAAGATGTAATTCATGTTATATGAATATACATTGATATATGTTACGCAATATTTCATGTGATAACACCAGTTACAATCCTTTTTGTTGCTTTTTAAAGATTTTTAAAGGATGGTAAAGGCTAAAAAGCTAAACTCAAAAGTTTAAAATTCCTGGGAACACCATGAGTGTTCGAGCATGATGCTTCCCGATATGCAAAGATATCCCCTAATGTAACAAAATTAAACAATCAAATGAAACTGTAATGATTAGTATTATCATTGCATTTCTATGTGAAGTGTTAAGTTGTAGCCCTGTTTTATATTATGTCTTTTGGATTGGGAATGTTTCTCTGCATTTCAGAGGAATCATATTTCCGTGCTGTGAGACTGAGTTGTCCTTTGTGATTTTCTGTAAGTGAATTTTAAAGAGTTTTACTAACTTCATGGATTCAGTTGTTATATCTAGACCTGAATATTTTCTAATTCGTTTGCCATCTGTCAAGTTATTTTGTTATGTATTTTGTATATCTTATTTTAGAGGTCATGGTCTAGTTCATCACCTTGAGAAGCGGGCCTTCTGCCCAGCTCTTAACTGCCCCTCATCATGCCACTGCCTTCCTCATAGTCATATTTGAGAGCTCAGACTGTGTTTCCATCTATGACCAGTGCTTGCTAAAGTCAGGCTTCTCCTTTCTTGATACTTCTACTCAAATTAGAGAGCATTTAAGACCTCGTGGCCCTGAGCCGAGTACTTTAAATTGTTTCTTTTAAGTAACTTCCAAGACTCTTGAGTAACTTGCTCTGGTGATCCACAGATTGTGAGATCTGTCAGACAAAAAGTTGCTTTTTATCTTAAGCCACTTCTGCTGATAGGTTTGGAAGACTTCACTCTGTCCTTGTTTGTCAGCTATCAGATTTAATTAATTAATTTCTGTTTTGAGGACTGCATATTCCAATATAACTATTCTGACCAAGGTATTAATGTAAAGATGGTTTCCTGCTTACTCGGTCTGTCTGTTCTTCCTTTCTGTATATAGTTAAATCTTAATGTGAAGTAATCTAAGGAAACACTGACCACTCCTTTTTTTTGCCCACCTCTTTCAGGGTGTAGAAAAATGAGCATCTTGATTGTGAGCACCTTTGGGAACCAGTGAGATCCCAGGAATCAGGTAAGGAAATTTGTTCTCAATTTTGGGCAACCTTCTGCTGTCCTTCCCATGAGCAGCTTTGTTTCAGAGGATGTTTGGGTCTCCATGTAGTGCTCCATGACTCTTTGTGAGGTACTTAGAGATAAGACTGAAATCATGTCTTTCCCATAGACCTCGGAGAGGCATAATGTTTGCTTTGTCTGAAAAGAAAAGGGAATATCTAGACAGTGTGGAAAGAGAAAAGAACCTTCTTCCCTGGGAAAGCAGATAAGAGGGTCACGACAGCAACCTCCTCTTCTTCCTAAATTCCTCCTGCACCTGGTCACATATGCCGTCTAAGAAAGTTTCAGTTGAAAGGGACCGCTCTGTGGTTTTCTTCAGGATGCAGGAGTTGAGATCGTAGTAGAATGATGTGAGTATGATACTTTTTCTGCAGTTTAATTCAGATCCTAAATATACTAATTTTACAAGTGTTACTTTGCAGAAAAACCTTAGAATTTGCACAGTGTTCTGGCTGGAGATCCAGCCACGCATCTTCACCAAGGCAGTTTCTAGATTGCTGCGAATTCTGAAGCCTGATTGCAATTTTTCATTCAGGTCAAAGATGCCAAATGAGGTTACTTTATTAGATGTTATATGCATATGTATGCATACATATTTCCAGATATCTTGTTTAAACAAATTACATTCAAAACAGATGGAACTGAGAAATACCTTACATAGTTCTTCTGTGAAGAAGCTGCTAAGCTTGCTTGAAGTTAGGTAGAAAAAACTCATATTCCAGGAAAGAAAGAATAAAAACATTAGCTGTTTTATAAACTATTGATACATGTTATATACAAGAATTGAAACCAGAGCATCAGCAGATGCCATTGACCTGAGACTATGCATCGTATCTGTGCTGGATAGAGACTTTAATAAAGCTACCCGTTTTCCTGAGGGGGCAAATTAAACAGGCAGCAGAAGAGAAAACATAGAACCATAGAATGGTTTAGGTTGGAAGGGACCTTAATATCATCAGGTTCCAACCCCCCTGCCATGGGCAGGGACACCTCCCACTAGACCAGGTTTCTCAAAGACCCATCCAGCCTGGCCTTGAACACCTCCAGGGNTAGTTTGAAGCCATCCCCCCTGGTCCTATCACTACATGCCCTTGTAAAAAGTCCCTCCCCAGCTCTCCTGTAGGCCCCCTTTAAGTACTGGAAGGCTGCTACAAGGTCTCCCCAGAGCCTTCTCTTCTCCAGGCTGAACAAGACCAACTCTCTCAGCCTGTCGTCATAGGAGAGGTGGTCCAGCCCTCTGATCATCTTTGTGGTCCTCCTCTGGACTCCCTCCAACAGGTCCATGTCTTTCCTATGTTGGGGGCTCAGAAGCTGGATGAAATACTCCAGGTGAGGTCTCACCAGAGTAGAGTAGAGGGGTAGAATCACCTCCCTCGACCTGCTGGCCACACTTCTTCTGATGCAGTCCAGGATATGGTTGGCTTTCTGGGTTGCGATCACACGTTGCCGGCTCATGTTGAGCTTCTCATCAATCAGCATCCCCATGTCCTTCTACTCAAGGCTGCTCTCAATCCATTCCCCACTGAGCCGCATTTGTGCTTGGGATTGCTCCAAGCCAGATGTAGGACCTTGCACTTGACCTTGTTGAACTTCATGAGGTTGGCATGGGCCCAGCTCTCCAGCCTGTCCAGGACCTTCTGGATGGCATCCCTCCCCTCCAGTGTGTCTACCTCGCCACACAGCTTGGTGTCATCGGCAAACTTGTTGAGGGTGCACTCGATCCCACTGTCCATGTCCCCAACAAAGATGTTGAACAGCACAGGTCCCAGTACTGACCCCTGAGGAATGCCACTCGTCACTGGTCTCCACTTGGATGTTGAGCCATTGACCACAACTCTTTGAGTGTGACTCTCCAGCCAGTTCTTTATCCACTGAGAGGTCCATCTGTCGAATACATGTCTCTCCAATTTAGAGACCAGGATATCGTGTGGGAGAGCGTCAAACACTTTGTGCATGTCCAGATAGATGATGTCTGTTGCTCTTCCCTTGTCCACTGACACGGTAATCCTTTTGTAGGATGCCACCAAATTTGTCAGGCATGACTTGCCCTTGGTGAAGCCATGTTGGCTGCTACCAATTAACTCCTTATTTTCTATGTTCCTTATCAGAGTTTCCAGGAGGATCTGCTCCATGATCTTGCCAGGCACAGAAGTGAGACTGACTGGCCTGCAGTTCCCCATCATCAAAGCAGAAACTGACATGATATTTTCCTTCAACACCAGGCCCTCACTCACTAAACAATTTCTGCCCATGTTGCAAACCTTCATAGATGGTACTTCTAAAATGTCAGTAAAACCATACCTCTGTTTGATGTCTACATCAGTAAGAATTATTTGTTAATTTCTAATTAGCAAAGATTGAAAATGCTGTATTATTTGACATGAAAGACTAGTGTCAAAACAGAGGCACATTTTTTTCCCTTGTAGGAAAAATAACTGGAAATATACTTTATTTTAATGAAGACACTAAAATATTTTAAAGGATTATTTATTTGCCCTTTAACAATAACTATATCTATGCAAATGATACTTAAAATACTAGTTTAACTCTATAAACCTATATTTTTAGGTCTTGCTATGGTTATGCAATCTTGAGGCTCCTATGGCGGCTTGACCAGAGAGCATAAAGTGGTCATGGATGTCTCTCATCTGTTTTCTCTCTGCCTTCTCCTCCCACTATGTTTTAGGACCAATTGTTTAGTGACAATTTCTGACTCTGTGGGTATATAATACATAATCTAAACAGTTTGACTTCCCTTGCATTCTTACATGTATGTTTACCAGTAATCCGTAACTGTATGTAGCCTATCTAAATTTGGTCATAAGGTACCTAGGTGCTTTTTAAGAACACAGACTAGTGGTGTAGTCAGCAGAGAGATTTTCAAGGTTGTGGCTGCATGGTTTATGTGACAATAAGGGAATGCAGTCATGTTATCTAAAAAACTCTAGATCATGCTAAAAGGAAAGTGGCTTGGTTTTCAGGAATTTGTTTGGATATCCAAGGCAGTGTTTTCCTTATGACTATTTAATTCACCATGAACAGATTTTCTTCCTACGCAAAGTTTTCAGCTAATGAAGATGACAAGTGACCGGTACAGTTCCTCAAAAAACACTGACTAACATGAGTTTGGCTTGAATCAAACTTTCTGTCTTCTGTTTCTGGATCCATAATAACTTTCAGTATAGAGGTAGTCCAGCAGTGAATTCAGGGCAACTGTGTGTGTTTAAACAAGGATATTTGCAGGGTTCAGATCTGTAATCTAGCAAGTTCAGAACTTATGAATTTTCTGTTTGGAAGATGATGAGTAGATTTACTCCTCGGCAATGATATCTGAAGATAAACTGATAAGCATACCCAGATGCTTATTCAATTAATAGATCATGTCATACTATCTAGAAACTTTATTTAACAATCATTTAAATAAAGGGCATTAGAGAAAATAGCTAAAAATGACTGAAGGTTGTTTACCTAGGTCTTTCAAAATGCACTTTTTATCATACAGAGCATAGGAAAACAGCACATATTATCTGGATTGTGCTTGCATTTAAGTTGTTTTCCCACTTTCTGTAATGTTCTTTCAGGATGTTAAAAAGGTTAAACTACATTAGTTCATTCACCCTATTGATATTAGAAGTACTTACCCAGAATGCTTTTGAATTGTCTTTGGCATGAAAATCAGTTTTCTTCAAAACCACTCTCAGGTTGCAACTGAAATCCTTCATGTGTAAACAACTTGAAATTCTTATGCTAGACTGAAAACCCATACTTTACCGAAGTATTTGTTCATGGACTAAGAGGATTTCAATACTTCCTGGAGATTAGCTCAAATGCTTTATGAATTAGAAATGAGAAATGATTCACTTTATAAAATTCAATTTTACCCAGATGGTTTGACATTTTTAAGGAGTTATCAAAAATGTTATTTTGCTTAAGCTGTTAGGTTTTAGAAACAAAATAAAGTGGCAACAATATACAGAGTGTTCAATTTAAATTTTGTTAACCAGTAACTCTAAGGGTAATACGAACAGGTTCAACCTGAATACTGAAGTGTTTGACATCTGCAATTGAAATCGACTTAGAGACCTTAAATATGTATATTTTAAACCTTTTATACAGCTGCAATGATGATTTCATAATTTCAAGTGACAGCATTTTCAATGATAGGGATACAACATGGCTGAGTCATCTATCAGATTTCAGAGGTAATAGAAGCTCTTAATAATGTTTCACTGAGTAAATTTCAGGAGATGGTCATGGTAGTATATACAGGACATTTAGAGGGTGACGCTGTCTGTGCTGGATTTACCTTCATAGGTTTGTAAATTTAAAAGACAGAAGTATTTACAGTAATTTGTTCTGAAAATTAGAACCATTTAGACTTTCACATGAAGACCTGGAGAACAGTCCCTAAGTGTTAGAAGAAAGATGAATTCATGACTTGTCATATAGAAAGGAGACTGGAATTATTTGATCTACATTCTCTTTAAAGCAGAGATTTAGATGGGATTAAAACAGACAGTTAAAAAAACCTTGTGCCTATATTGATACTGGAGAACATTGCACATCATCACCAACTGAGGCAGAAATCTTTAGCCTAGCCTGACTCATGCTTGACTGCCAGCTCCATGGGTGTCTAAACACATGATTAACACCCATAAGATTATTCCAGAAAGTTTTAATTTTGAAGCAGAAGGGTATGCACAGTTATGGGAAACAGATATTTGGTTATGTATTTGAATGTTAGAAATTTTGGGTTCTGATGCTGCAAATATTTATGCTCACTGTTGACTTCATTGATCTGTATTCATGTTGTGTTCAGCAAGCCTGGGTATTTAAAGCTAGGCATATGCATGCCTGTGGGGATAACAGGGTCCAAGCAATGCAAAGTTAGAAACAGAAATGTTCCATGCATAGAATGGATAATATGCTTTGGGAACTTCTGATGACTAAATGAAGAAAGAGGAGACTGTTTGAAGAAGCAGATGCTACAAAAGAAGTGGATGAAGGAAAGAGGCATTTGCTGGGTAAGCATAAAGGTACCTGACTCTAACAGCATTAAAGGGAGAGAGGAAGAATGGGAGACAGAGAAGTGGAGAGGAAAAGGAAGAGGTCTATGTCATCTGCACACACATGTTTGCAATAATTCCCTACCTTTCCTTTGCCATGTCCAAACCAATATATCTACCAGACAGTTCATAAAGTTGCAAGAATCAGCTCATTTTCAGGAATTCCTTATCTCATATTAATATCTGCAGAATTTTTCAAAGGTTTATTTAAAATCTCATCTATAACTGTATTCCACATAAATTATATAGGATCATAGAATCATAGAATAGTTGGGTTGGTAGGGACCTTTAAAGGTCATCTAGTCAACCCCCCCCTCCAATGAGCAGGGAGACCTTCCACTAGACCAGGTTGCTCAGAGCCCTGTCCAACCTGACCTTGAATGCTTCTAGGGCTGGGTCATCTACCACCTCTCTGGGCAACCAGCTGCAGTGTCTCATCACACTCACTGTGAAAAATTTCTTCCTTATATCTATTCTAAATCTTCCCTCTTTCAGTTGAAAATCATTACCCCTTGCCCTATTGCAACAGGCCATGCTAAAATTTTTGTCTCCATCTTTCTTATAAGCCCCCTTTAAGTACTGGAAGTCTGCAATAAGGTCTCCCCGGAGCCTTCTCTTCCCCAGGCTGAACAGCCCCAACTCTCTCAGCCTGTCTTCAGAGGAAAGGTGTTCCATCCCACTCATAATTTTTGTGGCCCTCCTCTATACCCACTCTAGCAGGTCCATGATTTTCCTGTGCAGAGGGCTCCAGAGTTGGATGCAGTACTCCAGTACTGATATAATGATAATTAGTTGCTTAGATAGGGCTGTCACAAAACTTACCCTTATATTCAACAGGAGGGTAAAAGAAAATTGCATCAGTTTTCAAAACTCAGACCTTCTTTAGGTTTTCATGTTCATATCTTACCCTTATGTCTAAAAATCATGGTTATACGCTTTCCGTTCCAACTGCGGTATTTAGTTTTTACAGTAAAATCAAGGGGTTGAATATGTACAGGAAAAAAAGTTAATGGGCTAGTTTATTTTTCAAGTAGTTCACTACAAAGTGAAAATTTCTATGTCAGATGGGATGAGAGTGAGAAAAAATTAAGTATTTCAGTTGAAATCTATTGTCATAAGATTGCGTCCCCCAGCAGTTCTTCTATTACATAGAGAATTAGTGAACACATGTAAAAAAATAAATAGGCATATTAGGTAACCATGTCTAAGCCTCACAACTGATGTAATACCGCAGTATCATTTTCCCATTCTGTGAAGAGAGTTATGGGATATGGGCTAAAATCCTGTCTCCATTGAAGTCAATTTCAAAGTTCCAACTGTTATTCCTGTGATTTGGTCATTTACATGAAATAAAGCATTTTCAAGTGACCAAAAGTCTTCATTGGCACTATTTGTAAGACTCTGAAGTGTCACAGAAGAAATTGTTGCCATTCTAGCAACTTTTCCAACTTAAGGTGGTGGCTTTTAGTTTCGACTTCTATAGGCCCGCATATTTTAATACCACGTTTTGAGAAAGAATATTTAATCTGAGGTAAGAACAATCACATAGGAATAACAGGAAAACAGAGAGTCTGGTTATTAACGTCGTTAGAAGTTTTCTTTTGACTAAAATAAAGTGATTTTTTTATCAAGGTTTTCTTTTATTCCTGTGACATATGGTTTCACTTCCTCTTTGAATTTTAACTTCACACTTCTGAGCATGATGAATGATCACACTGAAAATACTGTCTGATTGTACAAAACTATTCTCAAATGCAGATGGAAAGCAGACATCAATCTCTTAAGATTTGAAATAAAAGCTAGAATTAAAATTTTCTATCATTATGTAGAATTATTTCAAACTATTTATACTAAAATAAAAAAAAAAAACTCTGGCATTGTTCAGTCCAAATTGCCGAAGGGCATTTTCTGTGCCTTACATGACCTACTTTTAAAACCACAAGCCTTTAAAATGTCAGAATTAGTAAATTTGTCTGTCTTAGTATTTTATACTATTGAGACAACGCAGGAGATTAAAATCTCCTGTATTTGCACTAACTTATCCCAAAAACAAATAAACAAAATAGACAAAGCAATGTAAAAGTATAATTTCTAAAAGCTGTTGTTCTTAATCTTTATATATAGGATGCTGTCAAATAATTCTGTAATACAATTAGTAAAATAATTCTGTAATACAATTAGCCTGCAGTATAATTCATCTTCTATCTTCCCATGTTAAGACTACTTTTGGATTACTATGGTAGCTACCCTGTTACCATAGAAGAATCTGATCTTTAGGAAAGAATTTGAATTACAAAGTATGCACTGATAGGAGCACTCCACTCTCTCACATGCACGGCAGCATCTCTTCTCAGAGTCAGTTTAAAGTGAAATTTTAACCTCTGTGCAGTGTAAGAAGATAAAATATGTCTTCAATTTTGTGGATAGAGGCTGTGAATAAGAATGTGAATATCATTCTGTCTTAAAATAAATCTCTTCCATATTTTCTGTCAAGAAATAGGATCCTTATGAAACATCTTTTTTCCTGAGTCTTTTATTTATTTTTCAAATGTTGCATATAATTAAAAATCTCTCTTAGATCAGGGTCATTTTTTAAGACATTTAGAGAGTGACGAGTTGATGTATCTTCACTGCCTGTTTTGTGGAACTGGAACAACTGGCTTTCCTTTGCTATTGTCATTTCATGAAACCTTGTCATGTGAAAGGTAACTGCAGTCTTCCATAGCTCTTGGTAACTAGAGCCCTAACAGAAATCCACTAGGATTTCTCTACAGCCCTTGTTTCTACGGTTTGCCAGAAATCAACAGAAAATATTAAAATGCATGACAAAAATTTGAAATGTGACATGTTTTAGTCTTGGCAGATTAAAAAGATATTGTAAAAATATCTTCACATACTATACCCCTGAGAAGGAAGTTTGATGAAACAGAAACATTACAATGCACAAGGGTAATACTCTGAGGTTATTACCTGTATTACCAACAGCTTGGAACTCAATGCACTCAATATCTCAGCACAAATCTCCATCACTTGCGGTAATGAAGAAAAATTTAACCTTTGGTAAGTGGCTACTAGACAGGAATGTTAGGCACATAACTGTTTTCAAATAGTGGTACCATCTGGAAGGATCAAACCACTTCTTTCTTTCCGAGGCCCTCACTTAAAGGACTGTTCAGTTGTTAAGACAGTTGTTGGAGACAAACATAGTCCCTTAAACCTTTTTTTCTGAAGTCAGAATCTACCTGTGCATGGTGATAAATCCCAGTGGTACAAAATGTCTGGAAAAAATCTGACCCAAAGACTCAGAGTGAGAAATTTCCTGAAAGACAATTAAGATTGTGTGAGATTTATTTGTTACATGGAAATGACTGGTTCTTTCTCAAACTTTTGTGCAGTTACTCATTATTCTTTGTGTAAATGGCTCCCAGAAATAAAAATGAGAGGACATTAAAGAAGTATAGATGGTAGGTGACTAACACTGAGTCTGAAACAAGTTTCTCAAAATTAAAGATATATGAAGTATGCATCATTGATTCTATAAAACTGTGAATGATATACTTGTCACAGTTTTAATATAATGGCAGGATGTTGATTCCATTGAAATACATTTTCTTCTGTAAAATTGGCCATATTCTTACATGTGCCATTAGAGAAAATAATGACAAGGTTCCAAATAACTGTTTTCAGTACAGGACTGTATACACTCCTGCAGGCAATTCACACAAATTATATAGTTCTGATGCACAGGAAAACATTTATCTCAATGAAACAATTGTCCTAATCCAAAACCAAAATGCAATTATGGGTGTAAGCTAAAGTAAACAATAATAACATAATAACATTAAATATCCAGAAGGATTAGAGCACATAGTATACAGTTCAAAGAGTATAATAGACTAGGAGGCTAAGTAAAACTGTGCAGTTTCTTTTTTCCTTTTTTCCTTTTTTCTTTTTTCCTTTTTTCCTTTTTTCCTTTTTTCTTTTTTTCTGTTTTTGTTTTTTTTTTTTTTCTTTTTGGATTGGTTATTCAAAGTGGATTAGAAGTTTCAGCATAAGTGCAGCTTTGCCTTTCTGTCTCTCTTTCTCTCTCTTTCTCACCCTTTGACAAGTCTGGATTTTTTTCTAGAGGTGTACTGAAGGTCATGCCAGCATTAGCTTTAACAGCCTTTCTGTGATGCTTAAGATGCAATGATCGCAATAGCACAGGCCTTAATTTTGTCTGCACATGTCCAGCTGGGCGGAAACTATTCTGTAGATGAAACCCATATTGTTGCTGCATCTATACAGCTGTAAGTATTTGGGTCAGGTAGTTCAAACCTCGTTTAAGCATGCTTATAGGATCTACAATCATTTACCAGGATCGTAAGGTGAATGCATGTCACAATGCCATCTTCTGATCTTCCTCTTGAATACGTCTCATACCAGTATAGAAGAAACACCACAGAGTCCCTGTCCTCTAATCTGCCTCGTTACTGTATATAGTGGCCTGATAAAATTATTGCTGTATTACTAGATAAACAGAAATAATCCTAGTTTTGGTAAATTTATGGACATGGCAAATCTGAGGAAATCACAGCTGTTGGCTAGCATGTCTGCAGCAAAACAAAGCCATTTGCAGCTTCTTGCAAATTTGAGCTGAAGCCTGTACAGCTTCATTTATTTCACAGATGTGGAAAGCTGTGGATGCAATGGTATGCAAGAAGACACAGTAAACTGGAACAGAGATAATAAAAACCAGAACCTATAGACCTCATTCCTCAGCATTAACTGCTAAATAAAAGTCTTCTCTACCAAGCAACCAAAGCTTTGAGAAGGTGAATGTGTAATGGAATTATCTAGGAATTTACCTACTAAATCCTCTTCTACCACAAGGGAATACAATGCTGGCGATGCTCTTGATCCTCCCGGCTCATTCCCGTGACATGTGACTCTGGTGGCTATTGATCTTCTGGTCTTAAGTGTGTTATCTGATGTTGAAAAGTATTCTGGGTCCTGTGCCGAGAGGATATTAATGGAGCAAGTAGTCTGGTCTAGATAATCTCTGCAGAGCAGAATAAAGGTCTCTGGCCTATAACAACAGCATTTGTGAGCAGATGAACTCTCTCGTGTTTATGTTCAGGTGAAGTGGGGAGAAAAATGCATATACACAATAGTGAAAAATGGCCCTCACTGTAAAATACAAGTAGGGATTTCAGTTCCTATGCAAATCCAAGTTGACTGCAAAATAATTAAGAAAATAAAACTTTAAGGCAACCCATCCTACCTACAAGCTTTTAGTTGATTCGAGTCAGAGTTTTAGAGGTATGTAGAATTCCAATGACTTGTAAATAAAACAGAAAACATACCTATAGAGATTTTATAGCCCAGGTTTATGTACCGAATTCTAGAGCCCTATTTTCTTTTCCTGGGCTAAGTGAGCTGATGATTTGCTTGTATTGTGTATGAGTTTTTGTTCTGTTGTGCTGAAAAAATATTTTATTTTTAGACTATGTAAATTTTCAAATATTTTTTAACTCTTAATAAAGAAAAAAAGTTTCCTATTACCTTTCTGTAAAAATGGTGTTTCAAATTTGACCATAGGTCATTAATAAAATGGTCTTCTTACCCCCAAAACCATGAAAAAAAACAAACAGCAGGAAGTGCCATATCCTTCTTCCCAGAAAAAAGCAATAGTCTAAAACCTGGTTTATACTTTGTCTGAATAGTTCATGATTTAAGCTGAAAGAATGAGGGCTTTTTTTATGCATCAGCAGTTTGTTTTAGCTTGATAAAATCCTTTTCCTCCCATAAGGTGAGCCAGACCTCAACAATGCAGATCAGATTTTTATTACTGTGTGTGGATAAAAAAACTTGAAGCTAATCATTAGCTGAATTATAAACTCTACCCATATCGTGACAAAAATACTAGTGGGACCAGGCCATGTAATCCCATAATTGCTGTAACAAGATGAAATGCATTCACAGAGCACGTAGGGTACAGGCTTTATATTTTCTGACTTTGTTTTTCTACTCTCTTCATTAATGTATAGATTCTTTTTTCCTGGACTACAGAGCAAAATATGCTATATCAGCAACCAATAAAAGCTTCAAACAGGAGTGTTTCCAAGGAGACCCTACTGGCTTGGCTCTGGCACGACTTTTATTCTTATGAAAGCTAATCCCCTGCACTGAATAAATGAACTTTTTCAAAGTGTAACTTATAATCGCAGTTAAAGATTTTCCATATGTTAATAAAAATTACTAAAATATTTAAAATAATGGTGAATATTCTTGTCATTCTGTGGCTCAGTTCAGCAGTTTCTCACATTCTCATTGGGACCCCTGGTGTGAGAACCATGACTTTAGAAGCCTCCCCCTCTCCTGGAATTTGAGGGGGATGATGGTTACTCAGTCCAATGCCAGCTGCAGCGGCCAGGGATGAGAGCTAAATTTTAACAGCACCACAGGCAAACTTCACCTGCATAAGGAGCCTCTCTTAACTTTGTTATTGGATCTCTTTTTAATTTCTGAGGCTGACAGCCTAATTGTAAGGAAGCAAGCGGAGGTAGCCTCTTCACTGGAGCTGGGTTGTATATACTGATGAGGAACAAAGGTAGGGTAACAAAAAGGCAGCAGGAGGGGAGGGCTTCCTCCCATTTTTGCTCTCTTTTCATAATCTCTTTATACCCATGGCTAAAAACAACCTTTTATTCTCATGCACTCAAAGTGATGTGTTATCCACAGAATCACAGAATCACAGGATTGTCAGGGTTGGAAGGGACCTCTGGAGATCATCTAGTCCACCCCCCCTGCCAGAGCAGGGTCACCTACAACAGGTTGCACAGGACAGCGTCCAGGCGGGTTTTGAATGTCTCCAGAGTGGGAGACTCCACAACCTCTCTGGGCCATTGCCAACACATTGCTGCTGAGGGAGCCTTCAACTCTTTCTCACCCTCTACTCCTTTTGCTTGTCTTTGCAAATGCTTTCTGGGATGGTGTCACAAAACAGACAGCAATGAAGAGGCACCAAGAAGAAAGCATTTCTGGAGGTTGGGGAGGAAGAAGGCGGGGACCAGGATTTCCCAGGACATGTGGGCACAGGGGGCATGGATACAGAGGAAAATATATGCCAGAAGGTAGTTGAGATGGTTGCTAAAAAGAAATGACTTGTCTCTAGTACGGTCTTCATGTTACCCTCAGGTTATTTCTGTATTCAGAATAAGCATGAAAGGCAGAATATGGGCATGGTATGCGTAGTAATTTTAAACACATTATTGTATAAATGTTTTGTCACTGCATGTGTCTGCATAATGGGAGTTGGACTGTTTTTTAGCTGAATGTGACACAGGCTGAAATGGAACGAAAACAGACTTTTTTTAATTAGATAATTTCATCATAATAACTAAAATGGGCAAAATTGCATTAAAATGTTTATTTTTTACTCAGAGACCAATATGCAGATAAGATAAAATCAGTGGCCACAGGAAACTTCTTCAGTTGTAGATAGTCCATAAGGTCAATATAAACTACTGGAACAAAATGTTGTCGACTTAGCACTTGCAACATTAAGTGTGAAAATCCACAGTCAAAACAAAAAGAAACCTCAAAGAATTATTTTCAAAACAATGTTATTTTTAACAGCATCTATGAATTATACCTCACTAACTTGTGGTTCTTTGTTTCAAAAGTGAAAGGTGGCTTGTTTTATTTTAAGATATTAAACAAGCTAGCTAGGAAAAAAAAGGCTTGTGGGAACAAGAATATTAAATTCCAAAGGAAGAAAGGTTAAAGATTAAGAAAGGGACAAAATGAGGCCAGTGATTTGCCATGCTTTGCTGGTGTCTGGGAAGCCTTATGTTTGCCCTCAGCTGGTCTCCAAGTATCTTGAAAGTAAGTGCTGACTCACCACCCTTATATTTGTTAATCACATCAGACTGCATTTGTCAACAAATATTAGATACCTTATTATAGACTGACATTGTGAGACAATGTTTTCTTTGTTAACTTTGGTTTTTGAAACTTGGCTTTGAATTGCATCTGAAAAAAACCCAACAAATGGTTTTATTGTTAAATTGTTTCATGGCCTTTTCTGCCTTAATGAAGTCTCTGCCATGTCTTTTGCATGTCCAAAGTACCTTTCATGCTGCCAGTGCAGAGAAGCTTCACCTTCCCAGAGATGACAATAATGTAATTTGACTCTCAGTGTGCTAATGAAATGCTAACGGAGTGTTAGTATTCCATTTCCGCAAACCAGAGTGAAATACATTCGTTTCATCAGCATAGAAATGAGCACTACACATTTAAGTCAGTTTACAGTTGTTGCTCTAATTATCTAAAGAAAACAAAATAAAGCAAAAATCTATGACTATATTGTTACGTGTATCTTAATTTGCATAGAGAGAGGACTGAGATTCTTAGACGAGTCCTAGAAATTACATCAAGTACTGTAAAAAACAACCTTGAAAAATAACTCTTTATCCCATGAAGTTTTAGGTCACAAGTGATTTCTATGCTATATGATGTATATACTTTATTTTTATATAAGTTTTATAATATATAAAAAACACGATATTTTGTTCTATTTGGCTCATATATATTAAGATGGCAAAAACCCAAGAAGCAAGCCATTTTCCTTCCATAGTGGCATTTTGTTTCTACTTTCCTTCTGTGAGGCTATAATGCTCTTACACTCTTTGTTAACTAGAAACAAAGGTGTCAGATGTGAGACATGTGCCAGACTGCTAATATTGTATTAGTTTGTTTTCTCCCTAGTACAAATAGTTTTTTGGTGAAAAAACAGACTTGCCGATGGAAGAATCATTATGTGTTATGTTATGGGTTAATGAGAACAAAAAAAAATAATAATTCAGGTTTGTGAAAAAAATCTGGGTAATTTTTTCCTTACTTTTTAGAATAAAGTAGATTATATACTACGAAGACTCAATAAGCTGTAGGGTTTTTTGTTGGCTTTTTTTTTTTCCTGGATTGGTTTCAATAGGTAGGGGGTGTGGTGCTCTCACTTGAAGTTTCCATTGACTGAGTTCACTACTCTCTGGGATCATAAACTCTGTGCAAGTTAAAACTGGATTTATTTGTATTGAGGAATCTTAATTTTGTATCTATAGCTGTTAGTTCAGCTTGGCCTCTAGTTGGTGCCTTTGTTTTTCTCTTTGTTTTCCTGTTTCTATGAATGGTTTTGTTTTAAAATATTTCTTGCTCATTTTGAAAATCTACTCTGAGGAGGTCAAACTAAATCAAAAGCTATATCTGTGAAAGATATAATTCAAAAGAAGAGAAAAAAAGCTTATTTCCCAGAACTCTGTATTTCATTTCCCAAAATGTGCACAAAATAAACAGAATTCCATAGTACAAATATTTGTTTGACTGTCTTCGGAAGATGCCTCTTAGGGTTGGCTTTATCCTTCCTCATTCTCACTTAGTGAGCACACAACAGATGTTGGTTGCATACTTTCTCATTTTAAAAAAAAGCCTTACTCAGAAATAGAGTTACTGTTGATAAAGAAGACATCATTTCTCAATGTAATCTGTTCTTTGACTATCTAGAAAAGACTAAAATAAGATAACCATATCTCTTACTATCATAAACCTTTGGTCAGCTGGGGTCAGCTGTCTTGTCTGTGTCCCCTCACAACTTCTTGTGCAACCCCAGCCTGGTGGGGCAGTGTGAAAAACAGAAAAAGGCCTTGATGCTTTGCAAACACTGTTCAGCAATAGCTAAAACATCACTGTGTTATCAATGCTGTTTCGGTCACAAATCCAAAACGTAACACCACACAAATTACTATGAGGAAAATTAACTCTATTCCAGCTGAAACTGGTATGCTATCTCCCTAGTTTATTTCATACCTTTGAAATATTTTCCTCTTGAGTTATTCCATGAATTTAACATCTTTTCTTTCACACGTCTGGAAAATGTAAGAATACAGCTAAGTAATAAGTTAAACACCTCTGTGAGTAGTACTTTTCAGAAACTAGCTGGTGGGAAAATGGTTTCTAAGGGTTATATCTTTCTTAAATACAGAAAACAAGACTCAAAAGGTAAAAGAGATAAAACAAAAATAAAAAGACAGTTCAAACTGATATATCAGGATTCCTGACTTTAGATTTAAAGGAACATTTAAAAAAAAAATCCTACATTAATAAGAGGAAAACTGGAAAGTCAAGTCAAAAAAGATGAAAAAGCTAGGAGGAATTGACAAGAGCCAAAAGGCTGAAACCTTATGCTAAAGTGATAAATCTTCATCTGACACCTCACATTTGACAGTATTAAAAAAGTCCAATTTATCTAGCAGTCCAATTCTTTTCTTTTCATTAATGAACCCTCACCCAATCATTCTTCCTCTGTATCCTTCATCTGTAATAATTTTATGTTTTTTTCTAAATCATAATAAAAATTTAATACCAAAGTAACAAAAGCAATGTGTGGGATCTTAAGATAATTTTTGGTGCAATGATAATTCCTTATTTATAATTAGAATTTTGAAAGCTAATACATAAACAGTTGTAATTCCCTTTGAAACTTGGACTTGAGTTACCTTAATAAACTTGAGTTTAGTTTTTAACTAAACAGAAATATTTTTCTTATATATGCAGAATGCTTGAATTACCATTTTGTCTAAATAGAACTTTATTCAGCCTCCTGTGTGCAAACCAAAACCCTACATGATCATTAAGAAAGAAGATATAACTGGGTCACAAAATTAAAAAATAACCCAAACAATAAAACCCAAACCAACAAATATGATAAAATGATAAAACATGATAAAATGATTATGTGGTTGCAATATAATGCAAACTCTGTTCAGTTTGAAAACAAAGCACTGATGATCAAAGATGAGAAATTCTACAACTATCACTGCATTTGTTAAAAAGGATTAATGAATCTTACTTAGTCTTTCTGACAGTATGTGGAATACCCTACTCCTCAGTCATCATAGTCAGTCTGTGATTGTCACAGACGTTAATGAATTCTTTATGACTTTCCTCCACAGCAAAACTCCTCCCCAATGATCGACAGTTCTCATTCCCACTTGAACATAGAGTGAAAACCCGTCTTTCCTCTGTGGTTTTATCGGTCAGTCTACAGCTAGCAAATGACACAGCAGATGGCTTGCTCTGCATTTTTGTGTTTTCAAGCAATTAATTCTTCATTAAAGACTTAAAGTGTAAAAGGTGGTTTAGAGTGGTTTCTCATTCTGTATTTTGGAAGGAGAGGGAATCGCTGCATCACCATACTCTCTAAGAACTCTCTGTTCCAGGTCAAACAGGAGCATTTTTCCATTCCTTCACAATCAATTACTTCACAGTAATGCCAGTTCCTTCGACTGCTGTCTTTTTTTAAGGAGAAGCAACTACAACTGGATTTTGTCCTGAATCCTGTTGGCATAACTTAGACATGTTCTAAGAATACCTACAAGCCTGAAGCCTCTGGAAGAGAAATACCCGGTCTCTGGAGTCTGTTAATGCTTAGATACAATCTATGCCCTGGGTTGTTCTCAAACAGCTTTGCAGCTGAGATGCTGAAACATCAGCAGGATGGTCCTGTGGCTGGAGGTTTTTAAAGATGTCAGCTAAGGCACCTTGGGAATTGGCTTGCCAATTAAGGCAGTAACTAAGCTAACTAATTCAACTTTGGATTTAAATTCATGTCCCCTTCCAAGTGCCTAAAACCCATTCTGGATCTATGCTAGTGTTGTATTCTGTAGTGATCACCCAGCTGTTGATGGAGAGCACTACTCCAGAGAAGCCATGGAGGAACTGAGCATACAATGAAAACCTGCTCCCTTTCAAATCAGCGTAGAGCTTTGACCACAGTTTCACTAAGACTTTGAATTAACTCCATGTTCATCAGATTTTCTTGACAGATGGAATGAAGCAATAAGTTCATCCTTGTAAGCAACATATGACTGGCCCCAAGTATCATCAGATTAAAGTCCATGTGTAAAGGCTATATTTCATGAGCTTTCTTGCAGAACAATTAATAATGTTTTCACATTTTAAAAGAAAATATGCATAGCATACTCCCTGTTTGATTGAGATGGAGATGAAAAATGAAGTTTTTCATACAGATAAGTGATAAATATGCATGTTTTCTAGACACTTACTAGTTCATCATAAAATCCTGTACAGAGCAAAATAAAAAACTTCATTTCTTCTCCTTTTCCCCGCTGTGGCAGGGTATAAATTGGCATTGCCTTATACTCAGCTTTTGTTCCTACAAAGGAAGAAAAATTGGTGATTTCCTTTACTACTTCTCAGCTGATGGAATTTGATCAGTGCCTTATTTTTAGTAGGCTTTCTGGGCTGCGAGAGCATGTTGTTGGCTCATGTCCAGCTTTTCATCCACCAGTATCCCCAAGTCCTTCTTGGCAGGGCTGCTCTCAATCCCTTCATCCCGCAGCCCATATTGACACTGGGGATTGCCCTGACCCAGGTGCAGGATCCTGCACTTGGCCTTGTTAAACCTCATGAGGTTCATGGAGGCTCACCTCTCAAGCTTGTCCAGGTCTGCCTGGATGGCATCTGAAGAGTAACAAAGATTTATCTATTTTTAATTTACATATTAAATTATTCAAGACAGCTTTATACAGTGTAATAGCATTTCATTGGGTTATCATGAACATAATGCACTGTGCAAGTGCTTGTGTGTAATTCTTTGATCTTCATGGCTATTCAAATGGAATGAAATCACATATCTGGTAGGCGTATGCTACTCATATACCCATATGCAGATAAGGCCAGGTCTTCCACAGTATGTCACCTTTTTTTTTGTACAGACTACTAAAACATGAGGCAAATGGGCTTGATATTGTCAACCTTTATCCAAGTGTAGTACTTTACACCTTTGTGGTGAGCTTTACACATTGACTAAGCTACTTATGAGCCTAAAATTTGTGATCATAATTCATTATGTACTTTTGCGAATTCAAGCCAAAAACTATTGACAGGGAATTACTGATATTGCAGTTAGTACTTTTTGCAATGGTGAAATAAGTTCGCATTGTTCTCCTTCTAATGTGCTAGCGAATACTTAAATTATTTGTTTTGTGTTTCAGTATATGTTGCCTTTAATATACATATGTTGTCATAAAGCATGAACAAATACTTTTGAGGAAGTAAAATGATTAATATTTGTCTGGCAGAATAAGTTCAGATAGTGGAACAGCATGTCAAGATGGCTTACCTTTAAGAACTATACGGGTAGAGGTAAAGTTTTATTTGATTAATTTTATGCCTTACTGCACACAAAAATATCATTTGTAGAAATATTCATAGCTCTGTAATATTTATCTTCCTTCTGTAGTTGAGACTGGACAACAGCTAGAGCTGAAGCTGAGAACCAAGTCTATACCTGACTGAAACAGCTGTTTCCTAACCAACGCTGTGAGAACAGGCATTAAATCATATTTTGGAGCACTTGTCCCTTATTTACAAATTTTTTTTTCACTTATTTATGAAAGAAACCCAAAAACAAACCAAACCAAAAACATCAAGCATGTTGAATGGAACTTCTAGAGGAGGAACACCTGGAAAGTGTGATAGAAAAAAATCCTTCTGTCTATTCAGCAAAAATTTTCTGAGTCATGGATCTGAACACCACAAGTCCATCACCGTGATTTGATTTGCTGTTGGGAAATGCACTATTGGGAAAGCAGAGTGAACTATCAGAGATTAACAACATCATCCTTCACTTGAGTCAGCCTACTAGCTTCAGACTGGATAAATAGACACGGGGCCCATGCTGGTTTTGAAAAAGTCTCTCATTTCCATGATTACCATAGTCTAATTCAGTTGTAAAAAATATTTAATATAATAATGTAAAGATAAATTATGAATAGAATTTTTAAAAAGGCAAAATATGCTGTGTGCAGTAAACCATCACTGCTTAGTTTCCTGTTATGCAGTTACTTCCATTCATCAGAACTGTAAAATATGAACAGATAAAACTCTATTCATAAATTTCAGATTATTACTAATTTTCAGCTTGAGTCAGATTGTACACATTGAATTTTAAGACAGCCTAGTCACATTTTAAGAGAACCTGGCCTATCTATTTTTTTAGGTGGTGATAGCAAGAATCCTTAGTGGGCTTGATTTACAGCTGCATAAAATTTTGGCAGTCTTCATTATGCTTCACTGAGTCTTGGGGTTTATTCAACCCAGAACTCAAATTTAAGCGCAGAACTCATGAATTTTTATGCAAACAAACGGAGAAAACATCAGAAAAGATCCCAGTGCATTGAGATAGCACTTAAGAGACAGCATGTCTCATTGTTTCCTTTTGTCTTTTCTCCGTTCTACACTCAGTGCAAATGCTCCATGAAACAGCTGCAGTAAATCTTCACAAGTTTTGCATAATGAAGAGTTAAGTCAAAGTCTTATGTTGCTTTAGTTACTCATATAGCTGATTAAAACAACAAAAAACTATATATATTTTTTAACTTCTACTAAAAAACAGCTACCACTTCCAGGCCTCAGTTATTTCTCCATTCCCCTTTCTATCTCCTTTTTTCTCCCCGCCCCTCCCCCCCCTTCCCTTTTTGTCACTATTAAAGAAAAGAATGAGAAAGGAAAAAATGGAAGACACACAGGCCCTCAAATCTAGCAATTCCAGTACAAGACGTATTTCTTTGCAACAGTTTCAGTCAGCTTCAGGCTTTTTAGTAGTCAGCTTGAACTTTCAACAAAGTTTTCAATTGTCAAATAATTGTCAAATCTTCTCTTCAAGGGCTGGCAAACACATGGGAATAGGACTTCAAGGGTAAGGGTATTTTTAAATGGACAATGTAAGAAAGAGTTTATAGTGAATCTACAGTATGACAGAGACATGGTGACAGAAATCTTAAGCCAAACAAAAGAAAATAAAATGTATATGGTGGGTTGCCAAAGCATAATAGAACTGTTCCTCTGTTTCACAAAATTTATGTTTAGATGTCCTTAAAGAATAGACCAACTTGAAATACACGAGTTGAAAATATGGGTATTTTATAAGTGTTTTTCTTGATCGCAGTTAGAAAAGGTGATAAATTTAATGACAATGAGTGGATTTCTCTTCTCAACAACTTTCTTTGGTTTTGTGATGTTGAATTAAAACAGCATGAGGATAAGATTAGGCTACCAAATGAATCTCTGGCAGACGTAAAAAATGCAAGGTCAGAGTTTTTGCGGGCTTTCCACCAAGGAATTTTTTGGACTCTCAGCATTTCTAAAGAGGTGTATGGATGGCCTGTGCTGTGGCATCTGCTCCTGGGCACCTCACTGTGACTGCTGCTGCACGGTCCAGGTGGGGTTTGAAAGCAAGTCTTAGCTCTACGCTGAGAGGGGAACTTCCATGAGACTGTGGCAGGCTCTGCTTGAGATAAAATGATTCATTGAGGCTAATATAGCTCTGACATCACAGTCCAGGCCTGACTTGACAATCCTGGCTTTCCATAAGTTGTGGCTAAAATACTGGCCTGCAGAGCACACTTGGGCCTCACGCTCTGAACTCCCTTTTCATAGCACATTACGCACCGTACTCAAACAGCCAGCAGGTCTTCGTCCCAGAGAGCGCTGCCAGTATAAACACTCACACACCTTTGATGAATAGTGAGGAAGCCTTCCTGACTGTGCTCTAAAAAGAAGTTATTATGGAGAGGCAGCATTCTGGTCAGTTTTATAGGTCTCCACTGGGAGTCCCCGCTAAAAGTCTGACTGCTAACTAACACCTGAACTGGGGAGACTGCACACAAATCACTTTGCTGGTGAGCTGCGAGGCTGAACTAATAATGTATAGTAGTACAGAAATGAAGAGCTTAACTATTTCAGGAATGAAACAGCCTGTATGTTTTACAATGTGAAGCTGTAAAGAACATTCTCGTCTCTCTCGGTGAACGACTTTTTCAAACATATGTGGGCCAACGTGTGCAAAAGATGCATATCAAAGCACGAAATGGGATGCTATGTACAGCTAGTTACTGTTTGAGTTATTGTTCGTTTGTGCATTGCTAGAAAGCCAGTATGTCCACAGATTTGTCAGAAGTAGCAGCGTAATTACATACTGTCATGAAAATGTTTGGTTATACACAGAGGGAGTGCTCTTCTGGTTGATAAAATACTATAGACAGAGAAGGTGAGCCTAGTTCTGGTTGACAGAATATTACTTCTATGCAAACGTCGCCCTTAGTTTTGCAGCTTAATGCTTTAAAACAATTTGCACAGATAAAAAGAACTGGCATGATATGCCAACTATTAGTCATCACTTTTCGAAGTTAGTTCTTTCAAATGCATTCAGTAAGCCAATCTCTGCTGTGTGGGAATAGTTACATGCAAATAAAAATGTGTTGCAAGTTTCTAGTCCTTGCTGCTGCTATTCTTATGGAGGCTATGGCCTGTTCTTCTGCAGAAGGGGGATCCTGGAACTGCCCAAACTCCAGGAGACCATAAGAATGCACCAACCTGGCAGTACCACACAAACATAAACTAAATTACTCAAAACATTGCAGGCCTCTAAAGCCTATTCATTTCCTCTCCCTCTTGTTGCTGAAGCTATTGTCACTTTTTTTGCTTAAAATATTCCAGAGTTGGAAAAGCAACTTTACTGAAACAAGTGTACAGAGTCCTTTATTAGAAAAATTTGTTGCTGTATTAATCAACCATATGTTGCACAAACTTGATTTTCTCGTAAGATAACTTATTACTTTTTCTCTTAAGATAATGTATTATTATTTTTTAACTCAGAACATACTGATGGGCTTTGAGGATTGGTTTTGACTCCAGTCCCTAAGAAAGGATCTTTTGGTTACCTCCAAGGATAAATAGGCATACTCTGTTGCTGTCTACTTCGCCATTATGCTATTGCTTGTAATTATTCTTGCTGGTACCCCCTGGTTTATGCAAACTAGGATTACAACAGAAGGCAGTACCTTTCTTCTGAAAGGGCAGAAGTGTCTTGCTGAACAACCTGTTCTTAAAACAATTTCTATATACTTGTGCCAGTATATAGAAAGCAATTCTACTGGTGCCGAGCAGAAGATGCACCTTTGTTATCAAATGGATTGCACTTACAGGTAACTTCAACATGGCAAAACATCTCGTATTCCCTTCAGAGATCTTGGTCAGTGTTCTTCAATAATTAAAAATTTGTAATGAAGTATATATTTTTTTTTTTTAATTTTTCAATTAAATGCAATTCGGAGCACTCAGTGAAACCACAAAAACTTCTTATATTTCTGTGATGAGGTAGGCAATGATGTTAGTCACTGCTGTCATCCAGGTTTCCAAATACTTTCTCCTATTAGACTGTTTGCAATTACTTGCAATTTGGCCAGACTATTTGAGCTCATATTTCCAATCTCCTTTCTGGAGGCAAATTTCAAAAAAATGCCCAACTCTTTCTGTGAAAAAAAACCTATAGAAAATAAAACATTTTATGATATTAAATGAATTCTGCCAACCTGCGTTTGGGCAGCTTAATGTTGTGCTAACACAAAAGTTTTAAATTTAGCTGGAATGTCCTGTGTGTGAAGGACATAGTTTTCCCCTTTAGAGGATCCATAAAAGACCACGCCAGGAGCCATAACATGCAATGTGCACATGTGAGCATCAAGCAACACGTGCAATGTCAGCTACCTGTGAGCAATACTTGTTTGAGCCGTGGTGGACTGGTGAAAGTAACCAGAACTGAAAAGTGCAGTGAGATCCAACTGGGATAAATCACAGCATTTCACTTTCTGTGGGAGTCAGTCACTGTAAGAGAACATTTGCCTCAAGCCTACAAGCTGCTTTGTTTTACATATCTAAAGGACTTTCATGGCTATCTTAGTCCTTTCAGTCCTCCCATTGGCAATTAGAAATGACTGTCATTTTTCTGGTTTTATTTCTTGCTTACATTTTCTCTTGTCTGCCATAAATTTAAGTAAAGGATATTCTCACAACTTTCTCACGGGAAGCTAAAATCTCTGATGTATTTTGTGAATATGAAATACTATTATGAAGAAATTAGTAACTGCAAATTTAAACCCAACATTCTCATTTTACCACACAAATTTAGGCCTTATGAAGATAAGGAAAATATAGTGAAGAGAGCAATAACTTTATTGATTAAGGTTTAAAATGCTCCTTTACCACAGCCTTAGAACTTTAGATAATTACTTAACTTTCACAGGTTATATTCCTCATATGTATAACAGAGGTATTAGTGTAGTTAGAGAGTAGCTATAACAAAAGACTTTGTACTCTTCTTGACATTACAACAGAGAAAGTGATAAAAAGTCTGATCTAAATAGAAAGAATCCATATATTTCCTTAACATAGAATCATAGAATCATTAAGGTTGGAAGGGACCTTTAAGATCATCAAGTCCAACCATTAATCTAACCTGACAAAAGCACTTCTAAACCATATCCCCAAGTACCACGTCTACCTTTTTTCTAAACACCTCCAGGGATGGCGAATCCACCACCTCCCTGGGCAGCCTATTCCGATGTTGGATAACCCTTTCAGTGAAAGAATTTTTCCTAATATCCAACCTAAACCTCGCCTGGCACAACTTGAACCCATAATATTGGGAAATAAATCCTAAATCTTCCTTTTTTATCCAGTTACTAATAAAATCAAAATCTATTGAATTAACATCCTTTCTACCTGTATTTTATTTTGACAGAGGTATTGATACGCATGGAGGTTCTATAAGGAAAGCCAAATCAAGTATGTAATACCTACAGCAGCCACTGCCACTGGAAACATGTCTCTACTGTTCTCTTATCTGATGACTTTTGGCAAATTTTCCATAGTTGTAGATTTTAATATTGGTTTCCTAGAATACATCACTCCAAAAAAGCACTTATTTACTGCTTTAGTTCTTACAGACAAGAAGTACCTTTCTCTGGTATTTCAGTGTTTTTCAGTGCTATTACAGTGGATGTAATCTTCTATTCTAATCCATGATGTGTATGCATAACTCTTATCTGCTTTTACACATAAAGGGTCTGGATTCTTATTTTGAATACTGGAGTAGTTGTTCACTGTAACTCCTGATTGTAATGGGTAGAAATTAAATCACTTTGGCCACCAGTTCCTGAGGTGTCACAACAAATCTTTGCTTGGGCTCTCTCAATGGAAGGTATGCGTGGAATAAGATTCATTATGGCATGAGACAGCAATCTGACTCTGAATTGATGTTAATCAGCAAACCGTGTGCTAAATTCCTTTAATTTGGTAAATGCAGAGTACATTCACATAAGTTCATCAGTTCTCCTAGTAGACTCAGTAAGTCTATCACTTCTATTTTTCTTAAAATGCTTTGCATCTAAGTATTTGTAGAAATACACATTTTTAAAAACAAGGCTTTCTGCTTGAATACATTTCAGTTCTTGTCTCTGGTTTAAGTCTGGATTATATTTTTAGTATCTCACATTTTGTCATTTTCCAAAGTTGTATATCTTGCAAAATGCATATAGGAACGTTTTAGCACAGTAAGTTTAGGTTGTCATTGAAAAGCTCAGACTACTTGCGTGTCTGTATCTTGACAGAAATAAACAAGCAAGCACTTGGTAATATTATCATTATATTATCTATTTAAACAAGCAAAGAGAAAAACCTAGGCCTCTGCCCATGTTATTCTGTTTCTTTTCTTTTCTCTATTGTGTACCAACCAACAAAAAACTGTAATCAAATTAACTGTTACTTGCAAACACTTTCAACAGTTAATGTCCGTATTTTGCAATTCACTTGCTTAAACATTATCATTGCAGGATAATGCATATGACCTGCTTAGCAATTCTTTTATCAACTTTTCCTTGCTTAACTTGTTAAATCCTTTGTTTTTTTTCTTTTTTACTGGCCTCTTTGTGAGAAAGTCCTTCCCCAGAAAACTAAGTAGGCCATTTCATTTAGTTTACCATGCTGATCATGCTGGGTGTTATGGAGAAATTATTTCAGAATTCTTTCACCAGAGTAAACGAGTTGGAGTCTGATTCCTGACTTGTTCTGCATAATACAGGCACTAAGCCAGCAAAACAGCTCCTGGGAGAATTAACTTTTATCAGCTTCCAGTAGCTGAAATCCAATTCTGTGCAGACCTGTTTTCTTTTTTAAGTAAAAAAGACTAAATATCAAAAAAATAAACAGCACAATTTACTATCAGCTGGTGTTTATTACCAAATAGTATTAAATATAAAGGTGGTGGTAATTTATCTTAAGGTTAGTGAAAATCATGGCCTGGTTGTTCTGGGCCCAAACATTTACTGCAAACCAGTCCCTGCTGTGAAAAAGTTAAAATGATCCTACATGGCAAGTTTTATGAACCTTTGTCTGCCTTCCGTTCAAATTACAAGCCTACAAAAGCACACACATGCTCTTAACACCCAGCACTGTAATCACTTTTGCTCAAAATTGGTAAGGGTGGGAGGGGAATCAAGGGAAATGACATGTCCAGTGCCTTAAAGCTGATTAAGGTTGATATGGAAATGCATTTGAGCATTTCTGAGTTCTCTTCCACTGTAATGTTTTGGTTGCTAAAGGATGCTCCCTTAATAAATGTCACTGATCAATCGTTATCGTACATACTTTTTTTAGTTTCATAACTTTCTTAATATTTTATACACGCTTTTCAATTTTGTTTTGCTCACTCTCATTTTGAAATGCAAGGCAAATATATTTCTTTGGGGCTTAATCCTTCAAGATGCTGAGAAAGCATAGTTCCTATTACTATCAATAATGCTTCCTCCAAATCCAGCAAGGTTTTTGATTCCTTTCACTGATGCTCTTCATTTTGATAGTTATACCTGAACTTATCTACAACCATTTTACTTTTTCAGGTATTCATAAATGTGCCAAATGCTTTAAAAAAAAATCTAAGAATTTACAATTGAGATTTGGTATGAACTAAGACTTCATTATTTGATTTTTAAGCAGCTCTGGAATAGCCTCTGCACTCTTAGGAAAATAATTCAGCTGTCTTTATGGGGACAACAGACTAGCAACCTTCCCCCAAATTATAATACTCCAATCAGCTCTCACTGTCCTGCACTGAACTAGTTCTCAAGTGTAAACAATCACCACAGTCAGCTAATGATGGTAACAAAATGGTGGTTTGGTTACTAAACTACTTCTCTGGCAGCTTCAAGCTTGAGGTTCACCACAGTCTTCCCATTTTATAGGAACACTCAAATTCTAGTGGCACTGCTAGGAAAGGACCTTTACACTGCCAAATGTACCTTTGAATCAGGCAGCCACTTCCTAAGATGTCATTCAAATGCTTCGTTCAAATTCAAATTCAAAACAAACTTCCAGCAATTGAGCGAAATGATACCATTAAGAATGTGTAAATGACTATATTACACACAGCCTGTCTAAAGAAATGTGATAAACTGAAATACACCTTTTATGAGAAGCAAACAGTAAAGCAGACAAACAACAAAAAAAACGGAATGCCTTCTGCAACACACGAAAGACCTCTGTGTTTCAGGATTTCTCCAGGGCTCTCCAAAACCTAAAAGGGAGTTATCTATCAAGTGCTCTTCTCTGAAGAAATGGGAGTGTGAAGAATCTAGGGGGACGCTACTGTGAAGAGAGAGAAAGAGCTGGAAAAACCCACTATATACCCCCAATTTAATCAACGCAGGCAAACAAATTATTTTCACACGGTCTTAACATGAAACTGGGAAAATTGATCTGGTATATTCATTGGTTCTTTCTAACTTGTACCTTCACAAGTGCTGTGATATTCCTTTCCTTTTTATTTTCTTTCATGAAAGTTTTCTGATACTTTCTCAAGAGAAGAGTATATATATATGTGAATAAGAGTATATGTATATGTGTGAATAAAATCACTGCCTATCTCCCATTTTCTTGTCTTTGTGCTTAATATCTTACCACTGTGAGATTAGCTGATGAATATCTTGAACAGAAAGAACACTGAGTTGTTATTGCATCATTGGAGCAATTAGAGAGAACGGTGTCCTTGTCATATGTCTGTAATAAGTCTGGGTATAGATTACACTATTCAGACTTGAAAGACTCAAACACCAGATAGGTTGACTAGCTGAGTGGCTTGAGAGGCTGGGTAGAAAAATAAAAATATGGTTAGAACTCTGTTTATGATATATTAAAATAATTAATAATGAAACTACAGGTTAATTCGTAGAAATTATGAAAAAGAGATTTTTGATAGACTTTTCCTGTATGTATTTAAACCTCATATGAGAAGACATAAGATGTTGACAGAGATCTACCTGTATTAAGACTCGCAACAAAATATTTATTTAATCTTGCCTTAATTTATGGGAGAGGGATGGAGAGCAGGAAAAGGAAGAGACCAGACTTGACACCTTGGGTCAGTTTTTGTTTCTTCAGGGGTGGCCCAACAAAGCAATAAATGTTTAAATTTTCAGTGGAAAAAAAATAGTTTTCTGTGTAAGTGGAAGACAGGTGGGAGGAAATGAAAGCAAAAAAAACCCCAAACCCTTATGGGACTGAATGAATTGAAAGAAGGCATTCAGATAGTGATTGGGGATGTGAATTTAGATGAGGTCTCTTCTGTTTGTGAACTCTAACATGGCTACAAGCATGCTAAAGAAAACAACAACGAAAAAATATTAAACATTAATTTAGGTTGCCACATAATAGGTACATCCACAAGCAATGTCAGCTTTTACAGGCCAAAAAGGATTATGCAGCACAAATGGCTTACACATCTGATAGCAAGTGGGAAACCATTGCTTCCTACAACTAATCTTCTAAGAGGGATGAGACTACTCAGGTCCCAAAGGGGAAAAAACATCTATTTAATTTTCAGAGAGATTTTGGTATCATCAAAATGCATTCATCACCTGTCTGTCCCTAGATTTCCAGTTTCATCATTTATATCAAATATTCACTTTTAAAACACAGTGATCGTAAATAGGACCATAAAGGTTTAAATAAGAAAGAAGAAAACAAAAAAACAAACAAACAAAATACCCAAACCCTAATATTTTACCTTATTGTTATTTTACTTTATTGCTTGATGCGGTCTGGAGCAGATTTGTCAGGTATATTATGAACACTAACAAATTCATCAAGATGTCATGTCATTATTTCTTACATTCTGTCCTTTTATATTTTAGCTGCAACATGTTAAGCTCCAGAATCATACATATTTCTGACCTAGCTCCTCAGTCATCAGTGAGGTTAAAGCAAAGGTGTATGCTACCCAAAGACTTCAAGTTCTAACAGTGGACAGAGGTGTAGTCTGCGTTTTACTGTGTAAAGAAAAAGTTCACCTCAGTGCCAGTAAATTCACCTGCTTAGATCCTACCTATTAAACCAAGAAAGATAGTTTTCACCTCAAAGGAGAGTACACATGCACTAATTAGCTTGTCTAATATAAGTTAGGAGGAGTGATCTTGGAGGTTGGGCACTGAACTTGGAATCTGGATATTTGAACCTAACTTCTTGCTCAATTGTGAAATTCTTTGTGTGCAGAAACCTTTCATAGATCTCCTGATCTTTTCCATGCTTACTGTTCTAGTCCTGAAGCATAGTTAGGAGCTCAAGGAAGGCAAGAGAGGAGAAGATAAGCTGGATAAATACAGTCACAAATATTTATGAGTGGTGAAAGTTATGGAGATTGACGTGCTGTATGGATGAACTGGAGGAATTTTGTCAGACCGAAATGTCATTTGAACAGGACTGACTGAAAAAATAATAGATGACACATATAGTAAGAAGTGAGCAGAAACAAATGATTTTCAACCAAGCAAACTAAAAGTAATCAAGAGTAAAAATGCCAATCTATTTTGGAGTATAACTTGCCATTTCAGTTTCTCTGAGAAGCAAAGTGGCAAAACACCTCTCAAGAGAAACCAAAGATAGAATAAATTGTGAAATATGTATGGGGCAAATTAGTAGAATTGTTTAAAAAATAGTAGATGTGATTAAGTAGGATATAATTGGGACAGTCAAAACATCGCAGATGGAAGGAACGCCTCATAAATCTCATAGGGAGCTCTCTGAAGAAGTCAGTAATGCCATGACAATGCCCTCATGAGAGGCTTATATATGAAATCTATAAAATAGATTGTGCTAAGGTAAAATAGCTTCACTGTTTAGTATGTTAACCAGCAGCCTGGGAAAGGAGAAAAAAGAGAACAAAATAAGACAAAAAATTTACAATGAAATGAAATTTTTCCACTGTATGAAACCCAGATCATGCCTACATCCTGTTAAATATGGGCAGCACCTTTTGCAAAGGATAGTAAAACTAGGAAATGCAAGAGAGGTGCCAAAAAGAATTGAAAACTCTGCAATATTTTCTGTTGGAGAAAGGTACAATTGATTAAAGCTCTCCCACCCATGGAAAACATGAATGGGAATAACACATGAAGGTATAAAGAACCAAATACATTGAGAGGGTAGATCAGGAACAAGTATTCGCTAGTGCTTATGCCAAAAAATGCACATTAGGCAAAAGTGTTAAAACAAGTGCAAGAATTACTTTTTTACACAGGGTGTAATTTATTTACAGAAGTCACTGGCCCTGGATGTGGAGGGTGCTGGAAGTAAAGTGATTCCTAAAGGAAGTAAACTACTCTGGGGCTCCTGTGACCAGACATGCAGTCTTGCAGAATAAGGGAGGTCTTACCCAGGTGGGACTGTCCTCACAGGTTTTTCCTGAGCACCTGGTCCTGGCCTGTTGGAAGACACCATGCTGAAACAGCCACTTTGGTCAGAGTGAGCATAGAGGGGTTATTAGCTGTGTACTTACAGATATAGGGGAAGATTAATGATTGCTAAACTGTTCTGTAAAATGTTTCGATTCTAACAAATGATAATGCAAAATGAGAGCGCTCTTCAGTGACATTAGGCAGTCTCCTAGGAGTAAATTTTGAGGTAAGACATGCTGAATTGTGCAGAGGAGCTCTACTCACAAGTCAGGAGCAAATACTATGTCTTACATGCAAACTCACCAAAAGAAATCATACATTTTGTTACCTTGTACTTCATCATCATTTATACTACAACACAAAAATATTTGTAGGAAATACGGTGGCTTGGCCTGTTTCGTGCTCACTTGCCTTTATCGTCTTTGTAACTTGTACGGACATAGTCTTTACTCTAGCCCTTCAGAATCATGATGTTGGATAAAACATTCACATGATACTTAAAGGTTTTGACTTTCTGTAATCTAGGCCTTCTTGAGTCACATCTCTGCTCTTCAGATCTGTAGGATTTAAAAAACAAACAAACAAAAAAAAAAACTTTAAAATATAAAGATTTAGCCCCGAATTGGACCAATGTGGGGGTGGGGACCCCCACTCCCAAAAAAGTAAGGATTGCTTTATACACAGGAAAATTGTGAAACTTACCAGCACCATTAAACAACAAAAGATGAGATACTTCCTATATGAAGAAAAAAAGCACTTCATTCAACATTGCTTTGAAATGAAAAGTGTTTCAGTTAAGACTTTACAGTGCGGTAACCTTTGTTTGCATAAGTGAACCTGAATTTCTACAACACAGTAGCATCAGATGAGATCAAGGATACTCTGAATGAGCAACTGGTTTTGCTGTCATTTGTGTCCCTCAGAGTGCCTCCCAGCAGCAGTCTCATTTAGGACTTGTCAGAACTGCTCTGTCACAATGCCAAGAGTGGTGGGCACCATCCTCTTCTCACACCACTGAAATGGGACTGCTGGTTTCATGTCATCCTTCAGCAGGCTGAAATGATTGACCAGGAAACCAGTGCAGCTAATGGAGGTTTAAGCAGGTGCTGACACTTCTTATTTGAGTGCACTTGTTAATTAAATGTGAAATGAAAGCACACATTGCAGCAATAATCTGACAGAAGACATGGCATTAAGCACTCTGCCAACTCCTGATCAGAAGAATGATAGGCCTTAAGTTATATGTGAAATACTAGATTTCAAATACAAATTTTAAACTCTGCTCCTAAAGAACATACATTTCCATGAAGATATTATTTTAAATGGACCATTTCTGCCTTTCCTCCATTTCTGTATCCCTGGAACAAATAAGATCAGATGAAGTTTGCGGTGGAGACAGGACAGGTTTGAACTTTAATCTGCCTCTAGGACATTAGTGGTTATTGATATCGTAACAGGCCTTCTCTTTTTGCTGTCATTAATGATTGCAATGTTCAGCCATATGTGCCCATTCAGTCTTGCTGCTAAACCGACAATGGGGAAGACCCTCGATTCTGATATTGCACTGTCGTTTAGGGAACAGAACCAAGGTCCTACCAGGGATCCCAGCTCTGGTTCTCTGCATTAAGTTGCACCACCTGAGATCTGGGGCTCTGGATGGGTGGCTTGAGTCAATATAGTCTGCAGTCAACAGAAGAATCTCATTGATTTTAATAGCACACTGGAACTGTTCCTTGGCCCACAGTTTGGGCTTTGAAACAAATAAACGGAGTTGGAACACTGGATTTATTTTAAGATGTAAAATTGGTGTTAAATATATTTGAGGTTAACCATATGTTAATGACATTAAATGAAACACTGAGAAAGTCAAATAAATGTAAATGATAGTTCTTGGAAGCATTTGACCTGTCCGTAACCATGACAAGAAAGTGAAAATTCTCAAGACCATTTTTGGTTTCTGTATATAAATTAGTTGAGTTTAATTGAAATCCTTCAGAACTTGACTTTAACATAGTTCACTGCTTTTACCTTCAGTTTATTAAATTTTTATGTCTTCCATATTCTATGCATTTAGTTTTCCAGTAAATGACCACAGTACAGTAGTTTCCCAGCAGTGATGTAATACTACAGAAATAGCCCAAGCTGAGTTCACTTCAAAGTGTTACATTTTTGTCTTTGTTTCTTGCCTTTCATTTATTTTTTCCTGCAGAAAGGGTTCCGGGCTGTTTAAAGGTTTTATAATAGGAAACATACAGAATATTGTTGTTTATAAACAGCAGTAACTGTGCAACCGATCCAATGCCTTACTCATTGGATATGAGGTTAGAACTATCAGTATTTCTGGTATTCCTGCAGATTTTTAATACAATCAGACTTTTTGACTAAGATGGTCTTCTTTTCTGGTCTTCATTTTAAGTGAAGGCCTAGATAAAAGCTAATTGCCTGAAACTCACTCATAAGACAAATGGCAACACACTGATAACTTCCTCAACAAGAAATGAATACACTGAAGAAGCTCAAGCCTTTGTGTCTGCTTGGAAACTGGCACAAAACACTTGTGCTATTACTTAGTGCAGGACTGTGTGGATAAATTAAGCAAGAGTACTCACACATCTTTATTTTGCCAGAAATCGAGTTCATTTTCTTTTGGACTCTGATTAAACGACAGCAGTTATTAGCATTTACATATCAGCACAACAGAATTATCTCAGTGTTTTAAGGAGAAGTGACACTCACTGCAGCTTTTCTGCCACAACCTGTCCTTCTCTAAACCGCCCCCTCACATTGCACCTGACCTGTATACCCGTTCCATCAGACACTATTTTTTGTTTTCTTTTTACAAAGGATTGAGTAAATAGTTAATGCATTTATTGTGTAAAAATTATAAATAAATGTAGAACTGAGCCCTGTTTATTGCAACACTTTCTCTGGGATGGGCAGAGACAGTCGTACCTAATGCCAAGAAAATGCCTGCTTTGGCTCAAGACTTTATTGTAAGCCATTCTCGAGCCAAGGACATTTTGAGGACTAGATCCAAGTCGGTATGGAGATGGCAGTGTATAATATTTTGTCAAAGATGGAAACTTAACAGTTGAATTCACTTTCTAATTATTTAGCACATATACCTTGTCAATGTATTAGGCTTCATTTTCATTTTAAAAGTACCCCAACAGAAGAGGGAGAGAAGAAAGAATCAGAAGTATTGCAACTGACCTTAAATCCTATTCCAGAAAAAAATATTTGCAATACCAATTACCACCTTGTGCCATTTTTATTATAATTCTGGTTTGCCCAGCCCATCTCTCATTTTCCAAATGTATTTGCACCAAAAAAATGCCAAATTTCACAAAAAATAAGTAAAGTACCTCTTTGCTGAGTCCACTGGTAATGATACATCATTCTGTAGAATAGCTCTCATGTAGTTTTATTTTTTTAATTATTCATTGAAATAATTTCTTTAGCATACAAGCGGTATTGTTTAGTTTTTATGTGTACTTTTTGAATGGGAGAAACAAATATAGTTAGCTAAGAAAAGAGATGACATGCAAACCTCAGTATCAGGTGAGTCTCCTGGGGTTAAGTAGAAAGGCTTTTAATAATTGCTCTTTTGCAGTGCTGTCTTTTCCGTATTATTGTGAGTTTAGATTCATGCTAAATTTTGGCCATTGTACCATGAATTGGGATGAAGTTCTCTGTGTGTTTATCACTGGGAATCAAAAGACAATCCGAAGCAGAACTGAAAAAAATAACCTGGTTTGATCTTATTTGCTAAAACCACTGACGTGGATTCAGATCTGGAAATCCGATACTGATTTATCTAATCCATCTGCCTTTTTATGTGTGGAAATACAGATCAGTACAGTTTTAACACAGTGAATCAAGGAAGTATTTCTATCTGCAAGTATAAACCGTATATACATTATGTGTCATCCCCAGACCTCCTTTTAATGCCTTGTGTTTTTTTTGGGGGGATGTCAGGTGTTTGCTTTCCTGTGATTGAATCTGGTAATCTCTCAATCTGGACTTTTCTGCAAGTGTTGCAATAGGCTTTGTATATGTATTAATCAAGAGCACCTGGGAAGTGCATCTATTCATCAGATATGAGTGGCCTTAAAGAATGGAAACGATATTTGTCATCTGACAACAATTACAAAATCTTAAAATATTCCCTGACTATTTTTGAGATAAACACCACACATATTTCAAAAACCTGTTTATGGAATGAAAGCAATGTCACTTCCATACTGAACCCTACTATCTTTTTCATTGTATATGGTTTCTCCTAGCTAGTTTCTGACCATCTCAGCAACATATATGTTACTTTTCTGTGGTATCTTAACATCTGTCCTAAAGGATGTTTATCAGTTGAATACCTTATTGTGGAAGGAAAGCAACATTGGCAATGTGAAGAATAACAAGATACTGTGTTTCTGCTACACTGTTAATTCATTTCTTGAAATCAGACAGTTTTCTCTGGTTGCATTACACTAGCAACCGCTTGCTGTTGTAGTGTTCATAAAAATATTTATATGTATTCATGAGAATATTTTGTCCTGTCTTCCAAATTAGTGACTCTGCACCTGCATGAACATGCTTTTATGTGACTTTTAAAATGTCTCTTGGGAGCCAGATGCAGGTAGATATCCTGCTTCTAGGCTTGCATTTTATATGAAATAGCAGAACATATAAAATTCCACATGCTTTATCCGCTAAAATAGCCCCCACATTTGTTTCATCAATTAACTGTTCTTTGCACCAAGTTGTTGAATTATAGTTAATAAAGTGCTAGCCTGCGCTAGATGCAATTAAGCATGCTAGAACTGGCAACTGATTAGTATCTTTTTAAATGCTTCTCCTTTTAGATTAATTATGCTACCTCTCCGACTTTAAAAATCATGGGAGTAATCTGTTTCACAGTATTGTTGGTATCCCTTTCCCATTTATATCCAGAAATTAAAAAACATAGCAACATGCTATTTTGTAAGTTATCTAACTGGCTACTATAGGTTTTTCTAGACCTCTGGAAAGTTTTTAACTCATTAGTACAATAAAATAAGTACATTGTTACATAATTAAAAAAAAAAATAGTTTATTTAGCAGGATCTGTCCTAACCATTGGGAAATA
The DNA here is from genome assembly GCA_013398815.1 of Ibidorhyncha struthersii. NCBI lineage: Eukaryota > Metazoa > Chordata > Aves > Charadriiformes > Charadriidae > Ibidorhyncha > Ibidorhyncha struthersii. Next base: position 1,369,481 of record VZSZ01004103.1, read on the forward strand.
ATTTAAGATCATGAGACGTTAACATTTAACTCAGTGCAGAATGACATGAAACATCTTTCAGTAGATAGGTCAATTGACGTTTGCTAGAAGCACAAGGTCTCTCTTTGTGCTCTATTTGCCTTTCATATATAAAACTTCAGTCACCCGCTCTTGGATATTTAGCTTAATATAAAATATAGTTGTCAGTTCTTTTATAGACACAGATAGATAAAGATATTAATATTCAAAAAGAGTTTTGTCCTTCAACAGAGTTGAGCTGGGCTGACAAAATTACCTGAAGCTGAGCATAATGACAACTGTCCATGGTTTATGTAAACCACTGGTATGAAGCCAATGTTAACTCAACAGAGCAAGTCATGTTTTTCACATTCTGTTAGCATTTCCTAGCCCTTCACTTTCTGGTTGGAAAGAAAGTTTATACAGTAAGTCATGCTCAGTCTGCTTTATTTCCTTTTTTCACCAATTAGTTTGGAATATTACTTGTTTAGTATCCAAATCAATATTTTCTAAAAATAACCTGATTGTTACTTGAATTTTTCTATTATGTGCATGGGGTGTATTGGGGACATCATAAGTGGTGCATTCTTACTCTCATATTAAGGGGAAAAAAAGAGTATAGATATTCTAAGAGGATTTTCAGTTCAGCTCCCTTCATCTTAAATTGTTTTGGTGGCCAAGAAAGCCAACGGCATCCTGGCTTGTATTAGAAATAGCATGGCCAGCAGAAGTAGGGAGGTGATTGTGCCCCTGTACTCAGCACTGGTGAGGCCACAACTCGAGTATTGTGTCCAGTTTTGGGGACCTCAATACAAGAGAGATATCGAGGTGCTGGAGCGAGTGCAGAGGAGGGCAACAAAACTGGTGAAGGGCCTAGCAGACAAATCATATGAAGAGCGGTTGAAGGAGCTGGGACTGTTTAGTTTGAGGAAGAGAAGGCTGAGGGGAGACCTCATCACACTCTACAATTATTTGAAAGGACACTGTAGAGAGGTTGGTGCTGGTCTCTTCTCACAGGTAATTAATGACAGAACAAGAGGGAATGGCTTCAAGCTCCAACAGGGTAGGTTTAGACTGAACATTAGGAAAGAATTTTTCACAGAAAGGGTGGTTGGGCATTGGAATAGACTGCCCAGGGAGGTGGTTGAGTCACCATCCCTGGATGTGTTTAAGAGACGTTTAGATGTGGTGTTGGCGGATATGGTGTAGGGGAGAACTTTGTAGAGTAGGGTAGATGGTTGGACTCGATGATCCCAAGGGTCTCTTCCAACCTAGACAATTCTATGATTCTTCTGATTTCAGTTGAAAGCAAAATTTGAAGAAAACCAGAACTTTTGAAATCCAAGAACTAGAGCACATCACTGAAACAAATGTATTCCTATATTGCATTTTATCACAAGTATAAGCACAATCTGACTATTGTCAATTTGATAGCCCGTAAGGTGAGGACTCTACCAGAACACTCATTCAAGCACTGGGAAACATTTATGCATTATCATATTTCAATGAGCTATCTACAAATTAATAAGCATTAATGTGGTGTAACTTTATCAGAAAAAGATGTGTTCTTACCAGAAGGTCTCAAACTATTTTATTTGTAATTTGATTCTTTTCTGCAGAGGATTTATAAATTAGTTATTTGACTGCATACTGAGTAAAGAGAGAGAGTATTTTTGTTTCGTGACATTTAGGTAGGACGTCTAGAAGGTCACGCTAACTTGTTAGTGTTTGTACCTTACTATGGCTAGCAGAGTCTACACTCTCAGAAACAGAAATTAAACTATATCATTAGGACTCAACAAACAGAAATAGCATTATCCTTAGCTCCAAATATTACCTCTCTATGAATGGGACGATTTCGTAGTCAAATGTTGGTGATGACCAGGAACCACAAAACGAAGACCCAGATCTCCAGCAAATCCACAGGACACCCTCTAATACAAACAGAAGCAACCACAATTAGAAGGGTGCATAACACATATTACAGAGCACACAGTAGCATGATTCCAACAGCCACCTTTATGTTTAACGTCTTGCTGTGACATACGTTTCAGCTAGTAGAAAACTATTTATAAACAACAGAAATATATTCTAATGCAATATATAAAAAAGCAAAGTGGGTTCTCAACTATGAAACTGCCAAATAAAAACAATTATGATAAATCACCTGAGAAAAAATCCTGGAGTGAACTCCTGGCCCTGGTCTCAGACAGTGGCAGGACTCCCATTGACGTCAGCAGAGAATGATTTTACCTCTGCTTTTCAGCCTGCCTGATGGGAGGAGCATCACCACATGCAACGTTCAGTTGCCATATCATACGTCACTTAAAACTTCTGTAGCAAGTGCTGTTTTCTGTGTGACTCATTTCAAACAAGATCTGTTGTGGAGTACTCGGAGGTCTCCTCTCACCCAGTAGGGGTTTCCCTTTGGTGAGGGGTTTCTTTCTGGGGGACTACTGAAATATTTCAAATTTGCTGGAAGAAATTCCTGTCCCCAAATTATTTCATTCATGTTCCAGTCTGTTTGCCAAACCTGTGATTTATTTGGGATTTATGGAAGCAGGAATCTTGAGGAATTTTACAGCTGCTGCCTCACAATCAAATCTCCTGCTCTCATTGCTGGACTCAAGCAACCGTTGCCTCCTGCACACAATACTTTATTTCTTCAAAGATTTCTGGAAGCACATAAAGCCAGACAAAGCAGTCAGCTGCCACCCACAAAAACACTCTGACACCTGTCCATAAGGAAAGCAGTTTTTGAAAGCAGATGCCAAGACAGCTTATGTAAAGGATTCTGGGAAGATCTTTTGCATACTCCCTCTTTAACCAGTGTCCTCTCTTTTTTCCTTTTTGATTCACAAATTTTGAATTTATAGACCTTCTTTTCCTAGCTCCACTTTTCTTACTACTTGTATTATTTTGCATTTACCTTTAGCTTTTTGATACATTTGTTCCTTTTTCTGACTTTTTTTTTTCTTTGTGGTTGACCTCTTTCAGGCCAGCGACAGTCATACTGAAAGCCCAGGAAACCTTCGGTCTTCAAATAAGGAAACTGACTGAAATAAGTCAGAAATAAAACATCTTTATTTTCTTTTGATGTTCAACTCCTTTAACCTGTCAGCTTCAAGAACAGGAATTTTATCTGAAAAGTAGAAAGAATTCTTTTTATAGCTACAAGCAAAAAAAAACCATTTCCTTACGGAAGTAGGATATGCACATTGGGACAATGCCTGATTTTAATAAGGACTTCAAAAGGGAATGTGATTATTTTAAATTATGATTTATGCCTTTGATGTCAAAATGAAGGACAACTACATTTTATTTTGCAAAAGCAAACTTTACAAAGATTTATTTTTACTTACTTTTTATGTCTGTGATAATGCTGTATGTCTTAACTGAAACGTTTTGGCATATGAAGGATCGATTCACACTCGAAGTGGATCTGTTTTGTTCTCATTAAATTAATTTAATCATTAGTTATTACAGGATAGTATATACCAGGTATCTTGTGGACATTTTCACAGCCTGGAAAGTCAACATCCTCACATACTAGGCTGACTGATCTTTGTTGGTTCATAGTATCATAGAATCACAGAATGGTTTCGGTTGGAAGGGACCTTAAAGATCATCTAGTTCCACCCACCCTGCCATGGGCAGGGACACCTCCCACTAGACCAGGTTGCTCAAAGCTCCATCCAGCCTGGCGCTGGACACCTCCAGGGATGGGGTTTCCACACGTTCTCTAAGCAGCCTGTGCCAGTGTGTCACCACCCTCATAGTAAAGAATTTTTTCCTAATATCTTATCTAAATATACCCTCTTTCTGTTTAAACCCATTATCCCTCATCCTATTACTACACTTTCTGATGAAGAGTCCCTCCTCGTCTTGCCTGTAGGTCCCCTTTAAGTACTGGAAGGCTGCTATAAGGTGTCCTCGGAGCCTTCGCTTCTCCAGGCTGAGCAACCGCAACTCTCTCAGCCTGTCTTCATAAAAGAGGTACTCCAGCCCTCTGATGATCTTCATGGCCCTCCTCTGGACTCCCTTCAACATGTCCATGTCCTTCTTATGTTGAGGGCCCCAGAGCTGGACAAACTACTCCATGTGGAGTCGCATGAGAGGGGAGTAGAGGCAGAACCACCTCCCTCAACCTGATGGCCACAATGACCCTTTCAAAGGGAAATGTTTGAGGAAAAACTTTGTGTAGATATACAGCCAGTCAAAGGATGGAGAAACTGTGTTTTTGTTTGACTAGGCTCTTGCTTGTTTCTGAAGGTGTCCAGCCACCCTCTTAATCCAAAATCAAGGTGCTGTTTAGAAGCCCTATAATAAGGCTTTCTTGTAGTCTAGGAAGATCAGTTAGCTTACTTCTCCTTGATAATTTATTTCTAGTGGTTCTGAGGAAGATTTTGCACTGACTTTTCAAATCAGCAAGTGTAGAAAGATAAAAACCTTGGACCAACTTCTTGTTAAGAACACCAGTTATTTGGAAAAAAGAGTGGACAACCCCTTAAACTAGGGGTTACATTATGCATGAGAATCTCCCACACATGCAATGCATGATCCAGCAGAATGAGGTCAAAGCACAAGATTGTTTTAATCATCAAGTTGCTTGGTATGACTGAATAAAATTTATTCTAAATAGGGATCAAAACACACCAAAATACTCTCCGTTTTTAAGGGGGAAAAAAAAAACAACAAAAAAATCACTAGAAGTTTTGTAATAGAAAACATCTTTTCCAACTTCCCTTATAGTTTATTTTCAAATGATAGCTTAGTCTTCAGCAGTTTCATGTGTTGGCAGTCACAACTCTATCTGCACGCCCTTTCAAAGGATCCCCATTTCAGTATTGATCATAAAAACATGGATTTTCTCATGCATAGGTGTTTAGCTTTAGCTTTTATGTGTGCTGGGCCATGAAACACTCCCTGTGATTCACAAGGTTCAGAAGTGAGACCCAGTCACTTACCACATGCTAGAAGAGATTGCAAAGTTATTGCTATATACTGTAAGGTACGCTCTCCCTGGTGCATGAAGCATAAGGTCTCTACATGTCATGGGCAGCTGAAATGGTAACTGTGCCGTTATGCTTAGGAGACAGTGGAAGGGGTGCTGGAGAGCAAGGGCAAACTCTCATTTATAGTTTCACTACATCCCCAGATTAGGAAGAGAATCCCTCTCAGGCAGGAAAAGCCCCCAGGAGCTCTCTAGTCCAACCTCCCACTCAAATAGAAGCCAACTCTGGGATCAAACAGCAGACCAGATTGTTCAGGGTTTTCTCTAATTGGGTCTTGAAAACCTTCAAGGACAGAGACTGCACAACATTTATGGGCACCTGTTCCATTACTTCACTGTCCTGATTGGGATGGGCTTTTTCCTCATATCCAGGCTATGTAACACGTTGTTGTTATCCAGGTAGCTCAAAATAATGGTTGAGTAAAAGCAAGTAAAATAAAGTGGAAGAAAGAGCAATTACTCGTAATGCCCTAGAAAGACAAGAAAACTGCACATGTTTATAGCAAATACTGGCAGGAGTCTGTCAAAAAATACACCCATTAGAGACCATCCATTGCAATCCTCAGGAATAATCCTACTACTGCAACACCTGATGGCTGCTTTTCTTTAGGAGAATGTGGTACTTCATAGAACCTCTCTCCTCTTTGAAGTCTCACAACATGTATAGAATTTGAAACAAATTTAATTTTTTTATTTCAAATAAGGATTTGGGGGTTTTTGTCTCTTGGTTAGTCTCTGGACTTGCTAGTGAGCAGCTAGCTCCTTGATTGAATGGTCCTCAGCTAAATAGGAGAAATGGATTTTTCCCAGCCTCTTGTCTGAGATCAGACACAATAGTAACTCAGCTCTTTAGATTAACTGTTTTGCAGTCCATTTCTCCAGTACGTATTATAGTCAAAACACTAGCTTTCACAGAAGTGCTGAGGATGTGGTGTTTCTGCAAGTGTTAATATACCATAGTTAATATGCTTAGTAGTGTACTCATTCGTATTTCATAGATATAAATGAATAGGGACCCATTTCTAGAAAAGAGCTCTGGTCAGTAAATGTGCTTTCACCAGTTTGTATCCAGGCTATCTAAACTTCAAATACAAGTCCATGAATATAAAACATAGAAATACTGTTAGTGTTAAAGTCATGTTATTTTATTGAGTAAAAAATATTTTCTTTCTGGAAACTCTTAACATAAAAAGATCCGTATTTCGCACCAGAAAGACAACTGGCAAGGAGAAAATTACGGGATGACATTTAAAGAGCGTGTGTGAGTTCAGAAAAACATAATAAAACTGATTTTTATAAAGATGCCAAATTGTCAAAAAAATAAGTGTTATGCTAAAATACTGTTCTATCAGCATTTCCATTATAAATTTTATCTTTCTAGGTTTTGTAGGTCACATATAAAGACTCACTGACAGTTACACTGAGTTTAGGCTCTCTATCACATGACTGTAATGAAATGGAATTGTCTGGTTTTGGCAGTTTTAAGGCATCATACAGTAGATATAACTTCATGTTTAAAATTAATTCCAAGGGAGATCTGTTCTGTGAATTTGCATATCAAAATTTTCTTGCTATGTTTTAAATAGGGATTTCACCTCTGAAATCTGTTAGTCCAAACCTAAATATATACAGGACCGAAAAATTACATTTGTGGGTTGGAAGTTAGTTTCTGAGGAAGATTTTGAGGTTTTTTTTCCTTGATCAGCTTTACAGCTGGTTACTGACAGTAAAGGGACCTTTACTAAAAGATATGGGACTTTTCTTGTTGAACATGTGAGCATTTCTGCTCTCTGGGAAATCTGATATGCTGGAAAAAAATGGTATTTGCTCTGTCAGAACAACGGGCATCATCTGTCAAATAAGTAAATCTGGAGAAATATAATTTTTCAAAAATGAAAACATTTTTTGGGGTATAAGACAAACCTAGAAATTGAAGCTTGGTGGCTTCCAGCTCTTCACCAGTCTGTATGACAGAAAGATCAGAGCCTAGAAGTCCCAAAAGTCATGCTGAGATAGGAGCTTTGGAGCTTCAGGCTGGTAGTCCTATCACCTTAAATGCAGACTTGGGAATTTTGGGAAAATATCAAGCTCTAAGTAGGTTTTCAAGTGCTGGTCTCTGAGGAAGAAAGTCTATATCCCCGACTTCTTCCTAGTTCATAGGGAAATTCTCAGCCTTCTCTCTGGGTGATTCAAATCCAAATTCTAGAGAAATTGAGTTATTCTTTATCCTAAAGGTTCCCAAAGTGTTTTCCAGGACTATAGCCCATTTCTACAAAATAAAAAGAAAATTCCCTATAGCCCAATGCTGGATAAGACTGCAACAAATGGTATTGAAGTTGATGGAAATATTCACACTGGCAAAATTCAGCAAGTCTGAGTGGTATTATTAGGATGGTGATAATATTTCATTTTGGGGAAAGATAATTTTTTTAAGAAATACTTACATTAAACAGTTTTTCCACCTTCAGTTAGGTTTAAGTTTAATATCCTAAAATAATGAAAGGTCATTTAAAATAATCTCTAAAGCAGATTGGCCACCTTTTAAATTAACCATACTATGCAGCTCCACTGACAGTAATATAGTAGCTTCAGTTTTACGCTCATGTAAACTTAAACTTGACTTCTTTTTTTTTTATTTTTTTTTAATGTGCATTGAAAAATTTTATAATCCACAGGGGAAAAAAAACCAACACAAGGAATGGGTATTTTTGCTAGTACAGTTCTGGTAACTTATTTGTAGGTAAAATATGTGCCTTTTTTCACATTATATTTAGGTATTGCCTTTACCTATAATGTCTAAATGTCTATAGCTAACAGACCCCAAATGTGAAATGATTACTGTTTTCTTGTCTCTCAGGAAGACAGAAAACTCAGAAAAAAACACATTCTTAGAATCATGATTTTTGTCCCAAAGGCAGCAAATGCCTCTGACACCTCCTTCCACTTGCATTGCCAGCTCAGCTCTGGAAAGCAAGCTGTGAGGATGGAATTGACAAAGCTCCAGCTATTTTATGCATACAGTAGTTTGGTCCCTTAAAATCTGAATTATGAACCACATTGCTTTCTCCTGGAAAATCTCTCAGGAAGGGAGAAGGTCTTCCAATGACAACATGAGTGAGAATTTATGTGGAGGATAAGAGGACCAGTATTCATTTAGATTTTATTATCAGAACTATCTGTAGGCAGCTAACCACTTCATTAGTATGCCCCTGAATCTTGACACTGGAGCGAAGATCTGAAGTTTCATTCTTCATTCTCTTCTGGACATCACATTACCTACTTTGCTTTCTCGTTATTGCTCAATATAGGTTTAAGTCCTCCCAAACAGATGCAAAACAGTTACTTAGTCTAAGGAACACCTTATTCTATACGCAGTCTTCTACTAAAATCAATACACTAACTATGGGGTGAAAAAAACATGGAGACTTTAATACCAGAGTTTGTCCAAGAAAATGTCTAAACCACAGAGGAAGAATCAATGCAGCAGTATTTCCATTAATATTGTGGTCAATTTGCAGATTCCACTGTCTACGCAGCATTTGGTCTCTGCCTTTCTTAGACCTAATTTGCCCCAACACACTCTTTTAGAGTGCCAAACCAGTGATGGTTGCTATGGTTATTTTCTCATCTGTTCCTGTTCAGAGGTTGGAGGCCTTTGTATGCAATTGTCCCTTCCTTTATTCCTCTTCCAGAGCTAGCAGAGACGGTCGCCTATGCAGATCCGAAATAAACCCTAGGGCAGAAGAGGACAATACTCCAATTCCTGGTATACATGTAAGGGAGGAACAGAATAACTGGTTAAATAGTAATTTGCTAGCTTCAGAATCATCAAAGAGTTCTGATTGCAGTGGCGAGGAGAGCAACCAAGTACATCTGGCTTTCAGGAGAGTGGAAAGTCTACTTTTATGCCAAAGCTAGCCCATAAATGTCTGGCTCGGATCCCAGCTTTGTTGGCCCATTATAAGCACTTTTATTTGACCTTTTTATTAATGTCAGTGTTGTTCCGAGCACACACATCTTAGATTCTCATACAGCAAGAAAATTTAAAAAGATGGTTTTATAAGAACTAAATATACATTAGGTAGCACTGTCCTTAAGTACTAGCTTGTCTGAAACTAGCGAGAAGAATGGTCAGTTTGTGTGTTAGCTGTGGATCTGGTGGCTTAGGTGCCAAACAGACAACGAATACATAAAAAAGGCTGTGGCCTGTTTAAAGTGATTATAAGAAGTCACAGAATGACAGAATCACAGAATGGTAGGGATTGGAAGGAACCTCTAGAGATCATCTAGTCCAACCCCCCTGCCAAAGCAAGTTCACCTACAGCAGGTCGGACAGGAATGCATCCAGGCAGGTTTTGAATATCTCCAGAGAAGACGACTCCACAACCTCTTTGGGCAGCCTGTTCCTAAATGATGTAAATATAAAATCTTGCTTTGGGATTATTTATGTCTGTATTATAGTCTTCTTTAAACAGGAAGTTTTGTTGTTTCTGGTAGTACTATATCTGTCTTATTTCTCTCTCAGTTTACAAAAACAAGCCTATTGTGTTTCTTGGAAATTATTACACATAGGATTCAGTGGTCTGTTGAAAAAACATGTATATGGTGACATTTAAAATTGAGGTGTTTATGTCATAAAAATAGGACAGTTAATATAATAAAAAAAATTAGCTCTTTTAGGGGGGTTTTACATGCATGAAGAGGAATTGAGCTATTAAGGTGAATGTTCAGATGTATGTCAGATGAGCAGATAAATTTGTTTTGGAATTTCTTGACACCTGGGGAGAAGCCAATGTGAAATGAATTATGAAGTGTGCATGGATTAAATTAACATTTTAACACAGAAAACATTCTATTTGTTTAATTTTTCATCTGTAGGTCCAAGTCTTCAATAGATGAACAAGCAAAAAGGACCTCCGTCTTGGAAATTTTTTTACTGCAGAACAGGATGACTCAGGGATTTGTAGTGGATAGAGTTCAAGCCACTTATTCAAATCAGGACCACGCTGGTAGTGATTGCAAGTCAGTACTGGCTGCTGTGTGTGTGTTTGGGGGGCTGGGGGACACGGATACATATGTGATAGGACTTGGCAGTTGGATGCCAGCTGCTAGTGGACACTGACCCGTATAATGTAAAGTAACCTCACACAACCCGCTCCTCAGCAGTCTCAGCCAAAAGGCCAAACATAGAACGGGCACCGAGACAGAGCTAAACTTTCCACCCCATGTAGCAGTTGCTTAAAACACACATTTCAGTAGGGCGGGTAGTGAGAACACCGCTTTATTGCCGCCGTCCGTGTTGTACTGAGTCTGTGGAAAAATTGAAGAATGGAGCTTCCAGCAGGACCAGCCTGGTACTTCTCATAAACTTCTTTTACATTCCACCATTGTACTTGAGTTCAGCTGGAAAATGTTAATCACCACTATCGGCTTGAACCTTCACCATGGCTGACAGGGGTCCCTCGTTTGAACACAGCTTTGCAATGTACTTTCCTTGGGACCAAGTCAGAGGTAGAGTTAAATGCTGCTCGGTATGAGATGCCACTGTTCAGAGGAGAGGTTAAATAAACACTGATTTATTCAGTGTCTTTTAACTTGCCTGTTAAATGCAGAGTTAAAGGTGATTGTGAAGGACTGTGGGGCTGGTGAAGGGCCAGCAGACCCGTGCCCTCCCTCCCTGACCAGCCCCGTCCCTCAGCCCTCAGCAAAGCAGGCTAGGATGTGCCAAGGACAGGGATGAGAGGCAGGGAGCCATTTCAAGGCACCACCACAGAACTCAGGCCTGGCCTGGAAGGAAGGTAGCCCCAGGGGCAAGGACAGGGTCAGGTCCAGAGATGGTAACCAACATCATCCAGACTCACATGGAAAGTCATACTAGTCAGCCTGTGGACCAAGGTCCTGGGCTGGGTTGGTGAGGCACAGGACCAAGCAGGGGCATGCCTGCAGGGTGCCTGCAGCTGCAGCTTGGGAGGCACCGGGAGTGAGAGCAGGAGCCTCAGCTCGGCAGCAGCCCTGAGTGAAGAAGGGGAAGCCTCTTGCTTCTGGCTCTTTATTTCAAGGCCACCAGCTGCACTGCTTCTAAGTTGACCCTCGGCCCAGGAAGCCAAACCCTGGGTTCTTGGAGATACTCAGGGTCTTGTCAGAGCTGTGGGATCTTAGTGAAACAAACAACTTGGAGCACTGAAACAGGTTTGTTTTTGACTTTTTGTGTTTAGTGGATGTAAGTGTTACGAACACTGAGGTCATATTGAAAGGACTTGTAAATTTTTCAGATGTTCCCAGAAGGAAACTACTCCACAAACAATGCTGCTATAGATGTGAATTAAGGATGTAGGAGTACAAATGCACTTTGTTTTCCTAATTTTGATTTGGTACTAGCCAGCATAACCCATGGCATTTCTTGGTAAACAGCAATCTATGATTTACACCTTCAGTAATATAATCCTCAGGACTTTTGCAAGACACATATTCTGTTGGCCCAGAGGTTTTGGGGTATATAACGCTCAGTCAAAATCATGATCCAAATAGGAAAAGCTTTGTTATGTATTTCAGAACACAGTGATCCAAATGGAGATAGTTAGGAAACAGTATTACTGAGACTTTGATCTGCATAATGCAGAACACAGGCTGGTCAATCATGCTTTTAGCAAAATTGCTGTTTTCCTATTGACCATAACTTCTAACTTCAAAATTTAATTGTTTGTTGGTTTGTTGCTTTTTTTTTTTTTCACTCAGATATCTCCAAAGTTACCAAAGGACATGGAAAATAAAGCCTGCTATTCGGTTGATTATCTTCAGGCACCAGCACCATGCTCCTTCTTCAGTGTCTTCCTGTTCCCCTTGAATTACCCATGTGAGGTTTTTCTCTGCTTCCATAGATTTCAGGAAGAAGATTTTTACATATTTTTTCTTCTGAACTGACCCTACAAGAATAATAAACAGTTTTGTTTAAAGGTGTTAAAGTGTAACTGATGTCTAACATTCATAGCTTCTTCCTTTTTCTGATATTTGCATTGGTTTTCATTAAAAAACAACAAAGAAGACATTACATGGCAAACAGGAAGTAGTGAGAGTTACACAATATTGAAGAAGTACACAACATGGTAGTGATGGTTAAGCCTCAAAGTATACAAAGTTTAATTTGGCTTAGATTAGCACCCCAAAGTTCTGGTCCCTATTAAAAGCTACGTTTACACAAGAAATTGGACCACGTATCTTTCAATAACAGACTGTCTGGTTAGAATTACAGCATGTCCTGGTTCTTGTCACACTGAAAATGTCACAGGATTAGTTTTCCGCATCAAGAATTCCTCCTTCCAGCTCCAGTGTGATCTTTGTAGGATAACAGGATGCTTATTGAGATTGCATGTCAGTGGATGTGTATGCATGAGACAGGCAAGTGTACAGAATGTGAATAAATGGGGTCCATCACCAGGGAATGAAAAACAGAAATGTAAATCTAAGTGCCATGAGTTTATGTCTTTGCACACCCTGAGAGCAGAGTTCATCTCATCATTTCCAGGCAAAGGATAAGTAGTGGTCCAGGAGTAGTAAAAAACTGATGCAAAACCAAGCTTAACATTCTGTAAAAATGTTTTGAGAGAATGTGCAATATTGAATAATGTAATTGGAATAGATTTTTGAAACTAAACCTACCTGAAAATAAAGATCATAGATACAGAGAATAATTTAGGTTGGAAGAGACCTGCAGAGGCTTTCAATTTGTCAATTGAGTGGTTACCGTAATTACTGATTGACTGCTATAACTGAATAGCTGGGGATAGAAATAGGTTACAGCATGTTAGTCTTACTGACTGGTAGTTATCTCATACTTAGGAATTACTCCAAGGTCAAAATATTGATACTGAATTTATGCAGATTTCGTTCTGAAGATGTCAAGTCTTTCCCACACCTTGCTGATTTCAAACCTCTGAGCCAGCCCTATTGCCCACAAGAAGTACCAGTTTCTGAGGAACTGCTCAACTGTTTAAGCCACCTCAAGCCACCTTGTGTCGCCAACACAAGTCCCAGCCATGCACCCAGGTAGCCCATGGACCCTCCATGCATTTAGCAATACCCTATCACTCTTTGGCTGCCCCCATGTTAACCAAAGCCTCCATGGCAGTCTTTCCTGAACCAGCCTGGGAAAGGAAGTTGCTGGGACTGTTCTGCTCCTTCCCCGGCCATAGACCTCACTCTCCTACTTCTGCTGCAAAGCTGTGAGTTTAAAATAAGTATTAGCCAATGCTGCCAACATCTCTCTGAACTCAAGAGGACAGCCTGTGGAGCTCTCTCCTCCTTCTTTGCTCCAGTTCCAGCCTTCTCTGACCTGCTCTCCATTGCCTGTGTGGGAGGGAGAAAAAATGTCCTGTGATGCTTCCTAGGCAACTGTCACCACTCCTCTTCCCTGCTGCCAGAGTGGGAGAGCCAGAGCAGTCTCCCAGGCACTGGGGTTGTTCCTGCTCTCCCTTAACGCACACCTCCATCCACATCAGACTCTATTACACGACTCAGTCCCTTTTCCTTCGCACTTGCAAGCTGGAGTCCTGCCAGCTGGGCTACAGTGGCAAAGGCTCACTGAAGAACATCCTCCTTGCCAGAGGAGCTGCAAACCCAGTGCATTGCAGCCCAGCTGGGGCTGACAGACAGTCCTCTGTCCAGGTTGCACAGCCTCATCCTCAACGTTTACAAGAGCCATTTGACCTTCAGAGTAAGCTTGTCCTGAGAACTACTCATTCCCAGCTTTGGCCTGGGCACTTCCCTGGTCTCCTGCAGATGCTGGGCTGGCTGTCCCATCACTGCCTGAGGCCAGAGTGCCAAGCAGGACCTGTTCCTCACAAAGCATTGCAGAGAGTATCAAGCTGCTCTGATCTCTTGGCCCTTCAGTGAAAATACCCATCCCTGACAACCCCAGACCTCATGGCCATGTCACATCTTCCCTCTTTCCATGTTTTCCCATCCCCTCCCCTATCTGGAGCAAATATGGGAAAGGAAGCTTCACAAGGGAATCTGTCTCTTCTCCTTCTCTCACTCAACCCTGGCAAGGATACATGGGGAAAATGTGGTGTCAACAAATGAAGACTTACAGATGTGTGACTTGGCCAAACAAATGTTTCTGCCCTCTCTGCCAGGCAGAGAAAGTGTGTGTGTGTGTGTGTGCTGCCTCCTCATGCACCCCTGCCCTTCCCATTCCCTATTGCCTCAGTAGGAACTGCAGGAGAGGACAAGAGCCAGGTCATTCCTGCCAAAAATCCCCATGTTACTCCCTTGCCACTGTCCTGGCCACTGAAACAGCATATGCCAAAATAATCTCCAGCTCCTCAGATTGAACAGGAAAAGTGCTTTTATCACTGAGTGGCCCAGGGCAGTAGGCCATACCCTTCCTTGAGCTGTAACCCCAGTTCACTACAGCTGATGTCCTTCTCACCATCAAGGCAACCATTGAAAAGAGGCCCTCTGCATAGCCAGACAGCTGCATAACCTGTGAAAGCCCAGGCATAAAGCTTACCCGTATTCCAAGTGAGACCAACAAGCCTGAGCGTCATGCCTTTTTGGGAGACAGCCACCTGCTTCAGCAGCTGAAGCTGGAATTTCCCTGGCAGGACAAGTAGTCCCACTGAGAAGACGCGCCAAGGCAAGTGGAATCATGGCTGAGCCATCTAAAAAGCTGGCATGAGTCTTTTGTGGTGCATGGACGAGCAGGGAGCAAACCCCATTGCTGCCAAGGAAGGATCCTTGAAGTAACCAGTGGCCCTCTTTGACTTCTTTCCCAATTAAAGGTTTCCTTGATGCACATGAGTACAATTTATAACCTCAAACCAGTTAAATTTCTAATACAACAGAATTTATACTGCAGTAGACATAAATTGATTTTAGCCATAATCCACTTTTACCATTAAAACTCTAAAATTATGGTAAGTCTTCCAAAAGTTAGCATAAAGCTACTTTTACTTTGCAATTTTTTTAAATTTTTTTCTTTTTCTCTGAACTTAGTTTTGCTCTGGATTTGATCCCTGAGGATCTTTGCTCATCTCAGGTATCACAGCGAAAGCTATGAAAAGCTGTCAAGTATTTCCTGCTTTTGCCGCAATAATTTAGACTCAAAAGCCTGCATCGTTTTCTCTTGAATGTCTAGCAACATACAATCATAACAGGATTTAGGCTTCCAAATTACATGCAACTCTTATGGAGTTTCCATTTCCTTTCATATAGCTCTAACACTTCTAATTGTATCATGTTAATTTGTGTTGCTAGGTGAATTATTTAACAGAAGAGGAAACACATCAAATATCTCAGGTCATGGAAATAGCATGAAATTTTAACACAGGACTTCCCAATTCTGAACAAGGTTGTACTTCACATTATTTATGTATTAATTTAGACACAGTAGGCTTAATTTAGTTGCCTGAAGATAAGCGTTACATATCTTTTTGAAATCCTCTGTTATATTCCTCCTGACCTTCAAATGGTACTCCAGAAGGGATGAAATAGCTTCTGTAGCTTCTGTATTTTACCTGTAACCTCCCAGCTTGTGCTAGAAACATAAGCTCAATGTCTATATGTCTACATGTAGGCAACTGACTGAAGTTCCAGATGTCCACTGGTTTTCAGCTGTACTGATTATTAGATATATGAAAAACTGACATTGCTTTCAAATATATGTTGTATATAAAGACTGAGAAAGCAGATCAAATGAATTTTCATTCTTTATTAACAGTGAGGAATGGAAGCTACTCATGTATTGAAGGAAAGAAAAATGTTGTATGTGTATGCAAAATTCAAGGGAAGGAAAGAGGAATCTCCAAAAGTCAACTAAATCTCTTGCGGATTTTTTTGTTGTTGTTGTTTGGTGGGGTTTTGGTTTGTTTGTTTTTTGTTTGTGTGTTTTTTGGTCGTTTTTTTTTTTTTTTAATTGAGCATATGTCATATTATCAAGGTTATCCATGAAAAATGAGTCATACCATAACATCTGATTTGTCTTGGGAAGGTGGGATCTTCCTGTTGGGCCTGTGAACTTCCTACTACTCAAACAAAAGGGAGTAGAGCATCCTGAGCCAAAAAGCGAGACAGGAAGGGTCTGCTGAGATATGATGAAACCATAAATGGAAGATAACCTACAGCCTGACAGAAGAGGTATTATTTTGGAGGTTTTCACAAAGAAATGTGAAGTGTTTGGAAGATTTTAGTAAGCTTCAGATTTGTTCAATTTTTTTATGCGCATTCAGCTTTTAAAATGTTTGATGAAATATGTTTCAGTTGTAAATGATTAAAAGTGTCATATGTATTTTTCTTGAATATACTTTATATACATCAGATCAAAATATATGTACTACTTTTGGAGTTCAGCTGTAAATTTCTCAAAGGAGATATAAATCCATTATATCTCTGAACAGTCAACAGTTCATACATGATTTCAGGGTTGGTGGAAGTTACCAAAACTAATTTGTTGACACAAAGTAAAAAATCCTATTTTTTAAGGCTGCTTTTGTTTCAGAGCTCTTCATAACCTGTTTTTCAAGTCTTTCTACTTCATAGCAGAATAAGGAAGCTTTTCTACCAGTCTTTTGTTAAGGCAGATTTCACTGACGTAAAGCAAATATAAAGCAACTCCAAACCATGACATATTTTTTGCTGTATCTAAGAGCAATCAGTAAATACTGTTCAGCCAATATTTGAAATAATGCAGTCTAGCTGTCCTGTAGTAAAAATTGTAAATTTCATAATACACCAAACTGTTCATTTCCCACCTTATCTGTGGACACACATTTCAGTCCAAGAGTTCCTTCCTTGCCAGGTAAACTTCAAACATATCATTGCTTAAGGCCCTTTCTACTTTCAGAGGAATGTGGATTGGGAAATACTGAGAGAGAAAGAAAGAAAGATTAGGCAAGCAGACAACATCGGTTGATTAAATGAATCCTCTCTTCCCAAAACAAATTAAAAATATGAAATGGTCTACCCTTCCATATTTTCAGTGATAAAAGACATGTTCTTAAATCATCTTGGAACCATGTGTACTCATCTATTCCCTTACACGTTTACACGGGGAACAATTTATAAAGGGATATCCTGAACTATAACAAAACAGAAATGAAAAAGTGTTTAAGACTGATTTTCTGTATCAGTCTTTTTAAGCCCGCCCAGCCCAAACCGTGACAAGCAGCAAAATCCAGGGCTGTTCAGCTTGTAGGCTGGACCTAACCACTGATACCCAGTGAAACTTATAAACCTCTTCTGACTTCAGGAGGAGAGGAGGACTGCACAAGATGCAGACCTGGAGCTGGGTGTAGACTTGAACTGAGAGCTAAATTGGGCAGTGCATACAGGAAATGCTGCTGATGGATAAAAGTGGCCTAGTAGGATACAAATGCATGGTTTGAGTTTGAGTCACCCTTGTAGCTGATTAGAGGCTGGTTGAGGTGGTTACTTGGTAGGAAGGAGCCGGGGCGGGGACAGGTAAGAGAAGGAGGATAATTCTTCATAAACCCAATAGGAAGGGTAAAAACCAGTGCTGCAGAAAGAAAATGACTTGAAGATCAGAAACAGAGTTTTTTTCCCCTAGATCCTTTTCTTTGCTAATTGCTGCCACAGGACTTCCCTACTAATTTCCTTTTACCTTATCTGTGAGCTCTGTCTGGCTAACATGCCTTTGGGAATGAAGGAAACAAGAAATGAGGATGTTATTTATCTTAATGGGTTGCTTGGGTCCCAAACCATCTCCTTTTCAGTCCTCCACTTCCTTTTTTCACGATGGACTTCTGTGAGGAAAAAGCAAGAGCCTTTGGTGGTCCGAACTCTCCGGGTTTCTCTCCATGCCCCAGCCTGCAGCAACAGCTCTTTTGCTCAGGGAAGCATGCTGGATGTGTGGGCACGACCCTTCCCTCCCACTTGTGCTCTGGGTAGCCTTTTTGCCCCCATGGCTGATAACACCTCCATTTCTTGGACTGGGCAATTAAGCATGGAGGACGCAGAGATAGAAACCTTGGAAACTACTTGCAAATGAGGATAGTGGTAGGCAGGGCTGCCTTTCTCTTTCCCAGTCCCTGAGACAGCGTGGGTGTGTGGCCAAGAGGCATGCCCAGCATCCCCGCTCTTAGTGGGCTGTGCTGGGCACAGGAAATGTTGTGGTGCCTGTGGTAGCCAGGGAAGGGAGACCAAGAAGGCACAAAAAGTGTCTCAAGTCCTATTTCTAAACTTCTGTAAAATATTTAACTGTTAGACCCTATAAGAATGTAAATAATGGTGATATTAGTTATTCAGTACAAGTGGAAATCTATATTTGTTATATTTTGCAGCGAGAGGTGTTCACATCATAGGGGCAATTAGAAATCCAGCTCTCAAACTCAACAGGAGTTGTGTTTTCCTAATTGTGCTTCAGGCCACTGAACAAATCCCTCTAAACATTTGTGACTTACTAAATTATTCCTTTCTTTAAGATGGTAGAACTACGGATAAAACAAAAATACTCCTGTAGCTATACAGAAATTTCTAATCCCCTCAAACCGATCCAGCAAAAGGATGGAAACTGTTTACTAAGGGGTTGTACAATTTATTATTTATTTATTCTGTGTGAATTCTTCTTCTGAAGTACTAAACATGCTCATACTGAAATAATACTTTTATTCTGAGAAATGGAGATCTGCAGTTGAGGAAAATAATTTGCAAGATAGGGATGGATGAACAGTTTGATTGTTTTTCCTCAACTGTTGCAATTCACAGCCTGGAAGAGAGACTTGTATAGACAGTTGCAAGCTGTTCATGTTAATATCCTAAGTAGTGAAGTGAGATCACTGAAGAGCAAGCACGTATCTCCCTTTGCTCCAGGATGACAGTGACCTCTGGCAGAAATGTGAGGTAGATACATTTTTCACTTCATCAAGAAGTGCCAAAGTTCATGTGTTAGTGCCTGAGGGCCCATCTACAGTTTGAGTATCATATGACACATAATTTACAAACACCAAAAGACAGACAGGCTCTGTCTTGAGTAGATTATGATTTTAAATAGATGGGACAGAAAGCAAGGAGAAGAAATAGTACATGCAAGCATAACAATAGCTGTAACTTTATTTTAGAGTGTTTGCTGGGGAGGGGGGGAATGAAGAAACTGAGACGTGTAGGAGGGGTTAGAGTAAGCAATCAACCAGCACGAGGGAGATAACATCTGACAAAACCTGTACAAAACGCTAATGAAAACATTGCTCTCCAAATGTCTTTGCTTTGGCTGCTTCAACTTGAATCCCTGTCTGGCTCCACTGCAAAATTACCAAACACAGTTCTTTGAAGAGTATGAAGGAAAATCTGAATTTCAAAACATTTCTTCCAGATAAGTCTTTTGCAAACCCTATCACTTCTTTTGGTGTATATTTTAAGCTGTGTCTGCAGTAGAGAGCCAGACCATGTGTGATTAAGCTGGTTAAATACAGTATGAGTTTGGCCTAGCAGTGAAAGCACTCATCATTTCTTTGGGAGACCCAAAGCAGGTTCCCAGTTCTACTATAAACCTAGTGGGTGAGCTTTAAGAAATCACTTCCCCTGCTGTGCCTTCATTACAGATAGGAAAACTGGGTTATTCAAAGTACCTTGGGATATAAGAATTAAATTGCCAGAAAGGAGGTAAATAATGTTGGTAATTAAAAGCATGAATGAACAGCAGGAAAGGCCATTCTTCAGCTGCTGGACTGTTCTGTGCAGCACAACCAGCTGTTCTGGCTATAGCTACACTGCTGGTGGGAGTGTTTTCTGATACAAATTCCGTATGCTGGTGTTGCCTAATTAGGGGACATGTGTAACCTGGTGCTGTGACCACTGTAATCTAAGGGTAGCTAGGGTCTGAGCTTCCAACGAATCTCATCAGCTCATCATGTAATTGCCCCAGAAAAAGTGTTTGTAGCTCACTTCTCTGTCTGACATCAGTTCTGTCACATCATGAGAGGGGAAAACACAACATATGGAGGCAGACCTCAAGTTCGGTTCTGCCTAACTCACTTTATGGTGACTTGGCTTTTTGAGATGTGATCATTCATTGAAGTAAAAGTCTTCTCTTTCCTTAAGGTAGTGCAGCTAAACCTTTACTTCAAGCAGTGGTGTGTGCAGGTCCCAGATTGAATGTTTAAAACTGATGAACTCAGGTTTTGAGCATGTAGGTAGGTGTTGCTCTAGATAGAACACAAAAGTAGTTTTATGAAATCAGTGAGAAAATATTGAAGATTTTATATGCAAAGTTTGCAAGACTGAGGGGTGTGGGGAGCCAGAAATCATTGGCAGACACTTAATGCTCAAGTGGTTTGCTGCTACGATATCATTATTTCCAGTTATGTCAGCGGAAATATGGTTGAGAATCATAGTAACATTATAACACTTCTGCTAGAATAAGAGCTGATGAAGAAGTTAAGATTTTAAATAATAAATAATTTTGAAAACATTATGGACAAGGACAGTGGTATTGAGCGTACCCTCAGCAAGTTTGCCAACAACACCAGGCTGTGTGGTACGGTTGACATGCTGGAGGGGAGGGATGCCATCCAGAAGGACCGGGACAGGCTGGAGAGGTGGACCCATGCCAACCTCATGAAGTTCAACACAGCCAAGTGCAAGCTCCTGCACATGGTTCGGGGCAATCACAAGCACAAATACAGGCTGGGTGGAGAATGAATCGAGAGCAACCCTGAGGAGAAGGACTTGGGGGTGCTGGTTGATGAAAAGCTCAATGTGAGCCAGCAATGTGCACTTGCAGCCCAGAAAGCCAACCACATCCTGGCCTGCATCAAAAGCAGCAGGTCAAGGGAGGTGATTTTGGCCCTCTACTCCCCTCTCATGAGACCCTCACCTGGAGTACTGTGTCCAGCTCTGGGGCTCCCAACATAAGAAGGACATGGACTTATAGAGGAAGTCCAGAGGAGGTCCACAAAGATGATCAGAGGGCTGGAGCACCTCTCCTATGAGGACAGGCTGAGAGAGTTGGGGTTGTTCAGCCTGGAGAAGAGAAGGCTTATAGCAGTCTTCCAGTACTTAAAGGGGACCTACAGGAAAGATGGAGAGGGACTCTTTATCAGCGAGTGTAGTTATAGGACAAGGGGTAACAGTTTTAAATTGAAAGAGGGTAGATTTAGATGAGATATTAGGAAGAAATTTTTCACTATGAGGGTGATGAGGCACTGGAACAGGTTGCCCAGAGAAGCTGTGGAAGCCCTATCCCTGGGGGTGTTCAGGGCCAGGCTGGATGGGGTTTTGAGCAACCTGGTCTAGTGGGAGGTGTCCCTGCCCATGGCAGAGGGGTTGGAACTAGATGATCTTCAAGGTGCCTTCCAACCCAAACCATTCTGTGTTTCTATTGAAAGCTTGTAAGTAGGGGAAAAGGATTCTAGTTCTTTTGAGTTATTCTGAAAAAGCTAGCTGCTGATAAACACAGACCCTGTGTCTTTTTTTGGTTAAAAGTCTACCAGTTACACCGGAAGCGTATTAAAAAAAAAAAAAGAAATGGAGTAGACTACATCAGTTGTGAACCCAGTTGTAAACTTTTTTTGTCACACAAATTCCACTGTGTAAAGAAATATTGTAATCATTGCATGATAGCAGTACATAATAATAGGTCATTCTGTTCACATATCTTGACATATCTGTATGTTTTCAGTAAGGCTTCCTACAGTAAACACCAATCTTCCAGAGTAAGAGGCGCAACATGCTCACTAATGAAGCTAAAGAGATCATGGCAGTGTTCATTTCTATCTTTAGACTGACTATCCCAGCTTTTCCTGACTCACTTTCCCTGTCAGTAAAATAAAGTTTGTGTTTATCATTAGCAGCATTTTAACGAATGTGTTACAGGAAAGTCTGGAGGCTGTGGTGGCGGCTGGGGTTGCCAGAGTGCTGCGTGGTGGAGACACACAGCCCACCCTTGTTCTGAAGGTACCTTTTCCATATTAAATACCTTGAGGTCTGGGGATGAAAAAGGTAGCATCGTAATGCTGTGGAGTCCTTAAACCAGTTTGGTGTTACAGCTCTGCAGAAAAGAGGTGACAACTTAGAAAAGCAACTCTAACAATTACAAACATTTGTGTGATGTGCTTGTGTTGCTTGTATTTTCTTCCTTACAAATAAGAAGGCTGTACACAAGCACTGGAAAAAAGCAGGTTTTTATTTCTCCCCCCTGCCCCCCCCCTTCCCNAGCTCCTGTTTTATGGTGGCCTGGAGGCTGAAGAACCGCCTGCTGCCAGGGCTGCTACTCTAATGGTTTCAGCAATCAGCTTGGCTCCAGCTGAGAGGCAAAGTGGTCAAGCCTCTGCTTACCCTCTGTTTACTCTGTAACCTGGAGCAGCTCCTCTCCCCCTCTCCCACCCGCCCCTCGTTCCCGGCTGGCACTCGTAAACCCCAGCACAGCATCAGCACAAAAATCATTCGAAAGAACCGGCCATCTGCCTGCGCAAAACGATGTGCTGAGTTTCTCTCTTGAAGAATGAGCCTTTGCTTCACTTTTCCTTCCAGCTGCTGGGAAAAAGTCAAGATTAGATGAGTCACAGGGCAGATGAGATCTGAGTAAGAGCTTTTTTCACTTGTTGTTCGAGACTGTAGGAACAAGTTTAGTGCTGACCCCAGTGTTTAATCAGAAAGAGGCTTAATGTTTCAGCAGATTTTGGAGAATTAATTGTTGACATCTGGAATATCACAGAAACTGTTAATAAAACTTTTTTAAAAAAATTGTAATCCTCCATAACAAAAACAAACAAACAACCCTCCCACAAGACAGACTGAGATTCCTGGCTACTTTGGTTACTTATTTGTATTTTCTTAAACATTTTTTTTTTGCCATCAGCCACAAAGGTACTTGAAAAAAATATTTGAGAAGATGAGCCTTGTAGGCCATTCTAGGAAGTAAGTGCCAGGTAGGCCTTAAGGACTTACTTATTAGTTTTTACCAGCAGCTGTTACTCTGATATTGTGCCTGCTAAGCTTACAGAAAGCAGGCTGTCATGTTTCAGCAACAGAGCATTGCACCAAGCTGCTGCTAAATCTGTCATGTTTGCTTTTGTATCAGACCCTGCTGAAAGATAATTTCACATTAGGGCCAAATGCTCAAACACAAGTGAATGAACACTGATGCACTGGCTCTTGTTTGCCCTTCTGCAAGCCAAATCTGATATTCGCCATCTAAGTCACGTCAGGACCTTCTGCATCCTGAAGATATTTTATCTCATTGCAAGCCAGGTAGAATTGTGGAAAATCACGGATGCTTTGCTTAAGGGTCTTCGTCTCTACAATTATAATCGGAGACTAACATGTAGGAATCATAAAGGTGGGATTTGCAAAAAGATTTTAAAACTCACTTTCCATTTCCATCCAGGGATTCTTGCTTAACAGTGACATGAGCGCATCTTGAAATGTCCTCTCGAGCTACCTAAAACCAAAATCAAACCAGGCAGCTGTTTCTGAAACGTATAGCACATTCTGTCCTTGGTCTTCACAATTTTCTTCTGTGAGTCAACTGGAACCTATTCTATCTATCACTTGTTAAGCCAGGAAGTACCATGCTGGCAGACCTGAACTGCTCTACTGTGAGGAGTGGGAAATGTTTTTAAGTAGCTGCATGTGTTATTTTTCATATACACCGAAGGCTTTTTTTATTTGCAAGGCCTCCCAAAAATTAAATATAATTTCATTCCCTATTCAAGCTTCCATGTAGTACTTGAGGACTAATTGCTGGTCATCGACATAGTATGGACAGGCTCCACTTATTCAGATTGTATTTTTAGCTATTTTTAACTTCAGGAGCATATGCATCACATGCAAGACAATGGACTAAGAAGGCAGCAAGAAGAGGTCAAACTCTAAAAGCTGTGCCAAATATGGAAAGTTATCAACTGCATAAGAACTTTTATTTCTGTCTGCAGCTCAAAACCCTGGCCCAAAGAATCATGCTGAAGAAAGGATTTTAGCACAATATTCTGGCTAGTTACAAAAATGAGACAAATTTTCTTGGTCTTTTTTTAGTCTTCTTGCGTTGTAATCTTGAAAGCCAGCACAGAATAAATCGCCAAGGTTGCAGCCAGTTCTGCATGCTACTTCCTGCATGAGCTAGGGTTGGTAAAATGGCTTAAACCAAATTCTGATAACCATATGAAGATGCTCCTGATTCACTGCTTGAGATGTGGTCAACATTACAGGTCAGGGCTTTCCCTTCCAGCACAGTATACCCTCTATCTTCAGTTCTTTTCCAAACAAATTATTCACAGTTTTGCAAACTAAATATCCCATTTTTACTTGCCATATTTTCTTTTTGATCCTTCTCTCTCCCTCTCTCCTCAATGCCAATATGAAAAAGGTGTGGCAAAAATCAGACCTCGAACACAGCAGGTGCCATTCAGAAGCTTTAAAACTGGAAATGTTTTTCTCATAAACACTGAGAAATGGAGGGGTTCGTATTTTTAATTTAACTTTTCAATACAATCTTTTTTTTCTTCTTGAAAGTTTCCCAAAACAAATTAGCAGTTTTCCAACTAGTTCTTATGTTTATGTTTATTCATTCAAGACAGAGAGCAGAAACCATATTTATCCCCCCCTCCTCCTCCCCTCTGAAAGGGAGGATTAAATTGGCAGGTTTCCATACAATTCAGATGACAGTTTTCTCCAGTGTTTCTCATTTGGGCACTTATGATTCAAATGTGATTGTGTATATTTTCCTTCTTTCCTCTATACCAGATTCTGTTGCTGTCAACTGTCTTGAATTTCTGCCCTGTTGCTTCTGTGCACTAATGCTTGTGCCTCTGTTATGTGACGAAGTCTGGACGTTGGCTGTTTTACTGCTCTGTTAACCTGGAGGAATTGACAGGAGTTTATTACCTTAGGTTAATCCCTCTGCCTTTCACCTTCCTTTTTGGATAATATGCATTGCACCGTGTGAAACACATGTCTAATTCAGTAGCGGGTACATTAACAACAGTGGGATCCTGCTTGGGGACACGGCTGAGGATGTAATGCCCTTGTAGCTCCAGATATTTTGTTTTGGTAATTGTGCATATACTGTCTGCCTGCTGTTTTGATCCTGCTGTTGCTATTGTTTGCTGGAGACTCATGCTGCTGCGTCCTGCCTCCCTGCCCAGCCTAAATTCCATTGTACCCACCCCACGGGCCTTTTGTGTAATGCCAAGCTAGCAAAAATCCTGGCATCAGACTCTTTTGTTGCCCAAGGGAGGTATGTGGGAAAGGCAGCTCTCCACGATCACTCAGGACGGCAACTTGGCACAAACTGCGCAGCGCTTTCCACTAGACGTCTCTCAGGCTGAGAGACAATTTTGCTTCAGGTGCACACGCATCCACTTTCTGCATTTGCAATTGAGTTTTATTTGCCAGAGCAGCAAAGGAATGTGGCTGTTGTTAGGATTTTATACTATGGTTTTCACACTCCAAGCAGCATGTCGTACTAATGCGTTATTTGTATTACAGGAGTCCCTGCAGGCCTCCCCCCACATCTGAATCCCATTGTTCTCACAGTATAAAAAGGCATAGTCAGAAACAGACCCCAGCACAGAAAGACTCATAGCAATTTACAGTGACTAAAGGAGGATTTAGGAGGACCCTAGCTTCCAAGTCTCTGAGAATGACTGAGACCACCCCATTTTCAAGCACCACCCTGCTCCTGAAAGGACAGGGACCAGACAGAAGTCACAAAGGGTCATCTAAAATAAACAGAAACCACCTCCTGTCTAACCCAAGGCTCTTAACACTCTCAGAAGTGCCCTGAATAAAGCAGGAGAAAGCCAGACAAAGCTTTTCGGTGATTCAGAAATGGGCACCTTAAGTAGACCCCCATGTTAGTCCTGGTTCAACCACAGCTTGTGGAGTCAGAAGGTGTGGGGGTCCGCTGACACTCACCTCCTCATCCCGGAGGAGGGCTTTGAACCCAGAGTGGACATCTCCAGAGATAATCCCCACCCAGGCTCTGGGGTTTATACCTGGTACAGCCCTCCATGGCATCCAGGGAGACATTAGTTTTCAGGGCAGGTGCTCTGGTGTAGTAACATGAGAGGAGAGGTGGGGTTTGCTTCCTATTTCAGTGGCTGCAAATACATTTGACATAAGACAAACACTGGACAAAACTAGAACTAAGCCAGAGAGAAAAGACTGCCACTTCAGCCACAACCCCTCGGGCTAGGAGAGGTCTCTGGCTGGAGATGACAGAAAGCTGTAAATACCACAGAAAGGCAAGAGCTGATATATTTTGAGATGAGTGCTGCTTTCAGAGCAAAAATAAAAAGTCAAAATTTCCTGCTCCCACTGTATGTCTGAGATAGACAAGCATTCAGGTCCGACATAGGCAGGAATATCCAAAAAGAAGAGCAACATAGACGCTCAGGAATACGGGATTGGAAAGGAAAAAGTTGTTGGTTCTGGTTGCAGTCACATGTGCTGTGAGTCACTATGCATCCATGCTCAAGAGGTTTCCTTCTCAAGCTGCTTGTTATCACTTCTCCTCCTCCTCAAAGGTTGCAGTCCTTTCTGGGATGCTGGCATAGCTGTTAGTGCGATTGTGCCCGAAGCCATTTCATTCAAAATGGGGTGGGCTGGCAAAGAGCTGCTTCTCAGGTTGTTCAAGGCAACCCTGTTTGCTTTTGCTGAAACAGGTTGGGGGACATTCGCATGCGGAGCGGAGATGGCAGATCGAAAAGGGAGGTAGTTTCTGGCACGCTCAAAGACCATAAATTTCAAATGTCTTCACTGTGAATGTTTTGTGTTACTCTCCTCATGACTATTAATATCAATAACATTTTTCTGTGTGATGGTTTCTCTTCCTGACTCACACAAAAGAAGACAGGCCACACAGGATGACCGCAGTCTGACATTTTGCTATTTCGTTGCCTTCTTTCCCTTCTTTCTGTTTTCTTTCCCAGTTTTTATTTTTCATTTTTAGCAGGCCGTTAAAGGGTGATAATTCCTTTCTAGAGAAAAGGTATTAAATAACCAAAGGCTTCTCATAAGCACAGGATTGGGTCCTTCAGATACCAGCTGCTGTGCTGGTAGCCTTGGTTCCTGCCTTTCTGACCCATACCGCTGCTAGCAAATCTCTGTGAGGCTCTGAATCCTTCCATTTTTCACTTGGGATGTTGTCACACTGTTGTCAAACAGAGAAATAGAGTCCTGTTTCCACCCTTTGATTTAGAGAGATTAACAACGGGGCACAGCCCTATTCAGAGTTCATTTTCTTTCCCATCTGTGGATTTTAAGAGCCTTGAGACAGCCGCCTGGTCTGGCCAATATGAAACCAAGTCTGTCACATAGCTGGAAGGCAAAAATGGGTTCCCTTGACTTTGGAATAATAGTCTTGTTTTCTTTTTCTGTTATGTTACTTTTTGCATAAGTTTCTCTCAAGTTGATATTTACTGCTGGACTATGTTGTCCATTAAGTCCTGATAGGGGGAGGACTGCAGCTTGGAGCCTGCTGACAAGATCTGCAGCTCAGGAACATTCTGTTGGCATAAAGGATACTTGAGCTTTGCCAAAACGAAATGCAAGAAGAAGACTCTATCTGAGATAGGTCACACACTGTGTTTTGGATTTGATTCCTTCCATCTGTTTGCCATAACTATCCATTCCTGGTCCAGGAAAAAGCTTTTCTGGAGCATGTCATCTTTCTCTACTCTCCTAGTCAAATGCTTAGATTGACCCTGCAATCTCTGTGCTGTTCGTCGGTCAGTGCAGCAGCAGTTGCTAAGGCTAAATGATGAGGTCACTACTGCAGAAAGGGTAGTAACATATTCCAAAACAAATCAAAGAAGTTAAGACGTATAAAATGTTCACATACAGCTGCCTGTGTTGAGACTTGCGGGTGTGAGTTTTGAGGTGTTCTTTTTTTGCCTTTTTGTCTTTGATTGTTTTTTAAGGTGTTCTTTTTCTTTAGCTGAAAAGTCTTAATTTTAGGGAAAGGAATATTGTATAACATCTTCATCCTTCACTGTCAATGGCGTATTTGGGACCTTTTTTTTCCCCCCAAACAAGAGGCATTATTACATCTTTTGATCTTTCTTGTGAAGTTACTGACATCACCAATTTTTTTCAGGTATCCTTGTGCTATTCTTGCAAGAGCACTGAAAAGATAAAAATACTGACTGTGCAGAGGTCAGATCTACAGAACACAATATGGATGTGGCTGGAGTGGAACTAAGATTTGTATAACCAAAGGTAAGGAAAATCATCCAGGTGACAAGAATTTAAGAGGGGTTTGAAGGAGTAAATTAGAGCCTTGTCTACAATGAATGCTCAGTTAGATAAAAGGTTTTTTTAATCTGTTTCACCATGACATAAATTCAAATAGGTCAATAAAATTCAAACAGTTCAATAAAATCTGTCAAGGAAAAATATGTGGAAGCCTCTTTTTGTGCTACAAGATACCTTCCTATTAGCACTACTTGAGGGCAGATGAGATGATGGTGGAATGATACTATTAAGGAAAAAGCCCAGCAACAACACAAAAAATTACATGGGTTGATCTTGATCTCATCTGTGTAATTTTATGCCTATTTCAGATGTGGGTCTCCTCCAGGAAGTGAAGGTCTGTGTGTGATTTAAGTCCCATACCTTACTTGAAGATTCAAAATGCTCTGAAGGGCAGGGATCGCTCCTTAAACTCTAGAACAACCTGCTTCCTGGCAGAATCCAGGGCATCAGAGTCATAGGGACTCTGATCTGTTTATTTTTGTTTTATTCTAAGGCATAGTAATTACTTGGCTTCATTTATAAGACACCTGCATACATTGTGCTGCCTTACTGATCCCAGGCTGGGCTCTCTAATGTGGCTGTTCTTGCCTGCTTATATTTCCATTTCCCTGGGCATGTGTATACATTGTTACATTTCTTCTCTATTGATTGTTTTTCCATTAGTTACTCTGCTTTTACTTTTCCAGAGCTGAATACCCAAAGTTTATATAGTCTAGAAGAATAGACTTCTAAGTTAGAGCTTACTTTATAATAGTTTGCTGTCTTATGTTTCTTTTTTTTTTCTCTCCACATTTGGCAAAGCCTCAAAGTCTGTGTGCCAAACATTGTATAAATAGGAGTAGTCATGATGGTGCCCTAAGCAGCTTACAGTTTAATTAAAGACAGGAAAACAAGAACTAATTGTAAAACAATAGGAAAGAGACTGAGGGCAATAGTAAAAATGTCATGTATTTAAATAGGCTCAAAGTGCATAGTTTGTGCACAGCTTCAAATCAGAAGTCCAGTGGCTTTAACACTGCTTTCCATGAAATAAAGTGGCTCCTTAACATTTTCTCTGTCTTCCCTTCTCCCCTTTGCCACTCATGGAGAAGCTGTTCTGCTGTTTGCCTGCACAATGTTCTCTGTCCATGCTTCTGCACTAAGTGCTCTGCCACCTAGAAATGTTAGGGTCCACATGGCACTGCTATCCAGATAGTATATATGCAGATTAGAGTACGTAGAGAAACTATACTAACTGCAGTCAGGAAGGAATTTCCTGAGGTATTGAACAAGTCTGTTTTGTCAAGCAAAGTATATTCTGAGTTAGTATATTCCCTGGCACCCAGTTCAAGCTACCTGCACTGAGAGGTGCCATTGCCTACTGACTGGAGAAGGGAAGCCTGAGGGCTCCATTATCTTGCCGTTAAACCACCTTTCCCTTTGAGCTCCAGGGTAGCACTGAGGCATGATTCATCTTCTGAATTCACCGCCGATTTCTGCTCTGCAGGGTTCTGATGCTGGTGCAAAGCTGTGCCACTGACCAGCTTGATCACCAAGTAAGATGCTTCCACTTCCAGACATGTACCTAAGGCTGGTGTCTCAGCCCCAAGAGGGCAGCCTGGAATGTGGAAGGTTTGCGCTTGACATGCAGCAAAGAGAAAACATCACACCCACTGAGAAGACCGAGGGTCCAGCCCCATGTCAGTGAGTGGAGATTAGTTATGAGTGGTGTTCCTCCGGCGCTGGTACTGAGACAAGTGCTGTTCAGCGTCTTTGCTGGGGACATGGACAGTGGGACCGAGTACACCCTCAGCAAGTTTGCCAATGATACCAAGCTGTGTGGTGAGGTAGACATTCTGGAGGGGAGGGATGCCATCAGAGGGGCCTGGACAGGCTGGAGAGGTGGGCCCATGCCAACCTCATGAAGTTTAACGAGGCCAAGTGCAATGTCCTACACCTAGGTTGGGGCAATCTCAAGAACAAATACAGGCTGGGAAGAGAATGGATTGAGAGCAGCCCTGAGGAGAAGGACCTGGGGGTGCTGAATGACGAGAAGCTCAACATGAGCTGGCAATGTGCGATCGCAGCCCAGAAGGCCAACTGCATTCTGTGCTGCATCAAAAGAAGTGTGGTTAGCCAGTTGATGGAGGTGATTCTGCCCCTCTACTTTGCTCTGGTGAGACCCCACCTGGAGTACTGACTGCATCCAGCTCTGGAGTCCCCCATAAGAAGGACATTGACCTGTTGGAGTGGGTCCAGAGGAGAGTCTCGAAGATGATCAGAGGGCTGGAGCACCTCTCCTGTGAAGACAGGCTGAGAAAGTTGATGTTGTCCAGCCTGGAGAAGAGAAGGTTCCGAGGACACCTTATAGCAGCCTTCCAGTACTTAAAGGGGGCCTGCAGGAGGGCTGGGGAAGGACTTTTTACAAGGGCATGTAGTGATAGGATGAGGGGGTATGGCTTTAAACTGGAAGAGGGTAGATTTAGATTAGGTACTAGGAAGAATTTTTTCACTGTGAGGGTGTTAAGGCACTGGAACAGGTTGCCCAGTGAAATTGTGGAAGCTCCATCCCTGGAGGTGTTTAAGGCCAGGCTGGATGGGGCTTTGATCAACCTGATCTATTGGGAGGTGTCCCAGCCTATGGCAGGGAGGGTGGAACTCGATGATTTTCAAGGTACCTTCCAACCTAAACCATTCTATGATTTATTCTCTGCGCAGTGGCAGCACAACTTATTTCAAAGAACCTATCTGTATTACCTGTTTTATGTGGATGGCCTTACTGTGAGTGTCTGGTAACCTTTCATGTAATTATTGTCTCTTGAGAGAGGCAATTGGTGTTATTCATCCTTTACAGATGAGTAAGCAGAAACTTTGGTGCCATAGTGGCTTAGCAGTCTTCTGACAAGTTAATGTATTAGGACTTCCCAGCCTGACTTATCTGCTGATGCCCTACTACCTATCTTAATCTGGCCAGACAGAGGTATAAACAGAAGGTATCACTATTTCAGCAAGAGGTTAGTGCCTGCATGGGGAGTACTGGGGAGCAGGAGAAGAAGAGAGGAAGGCAAGACAGAGGCAATACTGTTTGGAGGAGGAAAATAATTGGAAAGGCTATGTGAGACACCGTCTGTGTTTGTTGGTGGCGCAAATCCCTAAGGCAGTGCTTGACTCGGTACTCACAGGGCCCTTCACAAAGGTTTGTTTCACAACAGCCTTCTGGGCAAGGAAGTTCTCTCTCATCCATAAAGGATGCTCCAGCTAAGGGTCACTGGGGAGCGATGCATGCTGCGTGCACTCCCTTCGTTGGGGCGAGCACGTTAGCCTGCGCTGCGCCAGCTTCTGCTGCCAGCCTCCGGACAAGAACAATAGAGGCGTCCAGGCTGGGATGCCTGTAGGGTGGTGGGCTGGGTAACACGAGACCACTGGGCTGGGCTTTGCCTTCCCATTATCTTTTGAAATAAGGCTCTGCACTGAAGTTAGGGAAGGGAAAGACGAAAACCATGACAACCAAATTTAAAAAATGTTCCCATTTAAAGAAGGGCCTTTATATCTCAGCAGCAGTTTTCCTTCCGAGGAAATTTATATTTGATCACTTCCCTGACCTCTTTTTTTAATTAGTTTCAGATACGTATTGTGTCTTTAGTAGTTCTTTGCCTGAGGTAGTGATGTTTTTTTTTTCCAAATTGCGTTGAGACTGATTGCAAATGTGGTGTATTTTCCATTGTCATGTGGTACTTTCCCTCTAAATGTCCCTCCTTTCTTTCTTAACCAAAGCAAGCTTATGTATTTTGATATATATGAGAAATAGTTCCCCTATGAAGAATAGGGGCCTGAGTTATTTTGCAGATTGTAATAGAGAAAAGAAAAAGCTGAAGGAAAATAATTTTTTTATTGCTGTCCTTAGAAGTGTGTTAATCTTCACTATTTTAAGAGCTAGACTGTTTCAGTAATAACTGCAAGATATGCACAGGTTCTTGCACAGATCTATTTGCTTATGGTGGTAATCAAAATGTTTTTTATTTCTTTCCTCTGCTTAGTGAACACGTTTAACAGTTCTAGCACATTCTTCCCCTTCCTTATATGCCACGGAATATGAGAATGCCCGTCACTGAAGTCTTAGAGAATAACCTACTGAATTTAAAGGTTTGCTTAGTTTTCTGTGAAACATATTTACCTAAAATTTCTAATTAAAATTTTTTAAAATGTCTTTAATAAAATGCCTCAATGATGTCTTATTGATAGTAAAAATGTGTGAGATTTTAAAAGATTATTAGGTTGTTCTGTGCAAGTGTCAAAGGTGTCTACAATGTCACTGTAAACTGGCAAAATAGGGGCGAGTTCTGACAGTGTTGGAGCCATGGAAACATCCAACTTGTTGGTCTGGTCCTATACAGACAAAATTTGTCTTACATTCAGTGGAAACCTTGATCTTGCACTATGTAAAGGTGTTTGTACTTGTCATGAGCCATGAAAATATAATTCAAATTAAAGTAAAACTTATGAAGGCTGAAGTTGGCAATTTGTTTCTTTTCATAAGAGAACCAATGTGTCTTCTATTTCTTTTAGATCCAATGTAGAAAATGAGTAACAACACTAATATAACATGAGGCAAAAAGCTAAGGATGATTCTGGAAGCAAGAAAGATAAATGCACTTATTTTTTATTTGTGTCCTTCGAAGGAATGCCTTCAGTCCAGCTTAGTACCTTGTTTAAAAACTTTAAATTGCTAAATAACTTCTCTCAGAATGAACTTTTCTAGCCAGTTTTAGGATTGTTCCACGTGAATCTGAATTTAAATACATCTGTTGCAGTATGCTTGCTGTTCCAAAGAGAAGCAGAGAAGGAAATCTTGCACTACAGGCACAGAGAGGGGTACATGAGACTGAGCAGATGCAGGTTACCGTAGGCAGCTCAGCACATTAAGTTCATCTTGTCACAAGATTCATAACACTGTCTTTTCTTACATGCTTTCACTCTACTGCAACTTCAAAAGGCTTATGAATTGCCTTACTTTGTCATTACATTGTTCCCAATTTGCAACAGACTGCACTGAAAACATGCCTTTGAATATCCTTGAAGTACTTTCCTGGACAACCATATTTTTTCACTCTGCTCTCCATGTCACCATAGGGCAGTTGTTTGATCATATGCATTGCAACACCGAGAACATTTAAAATAGGATATAAGATATCTTTAGTACTAATGGTCTTTAGGAGAGTGGGAAAGACAAATAGTGGATAGTAGAAAAGGCCATATGATGATAATAACATGGTTGTGCTGTGATTGTATGGTGTGCATATTGTTTTGGGACATCTGTGCTACTACTGCTTCCTGTTTAAAAGGTTATTACTTATGATTTCCACAGCCCATTTACACACAACTTTAGTATGTGGCCATAAAAATATATATTCACTTGACCATCAAATATAAACTGCACAAATAGTCGTATGTCCATCTACAGTCCTTGTTGATGCAATCTGTCTTGTCTATCAGTTTCCCTGGGCATAGGAAAGGGATTTTTACTTGTAATTGGGCATATAGCTGGCAGTTTCTTTACAATTGGTAAGACTAGAATTTTATACAGAATCATTAGTTCATGAAAGTGATTTAGGTAGCATGAAGTAGTACCAAACTGGGTCATTAGAAGCAATCACTGTCTGACAGAAAAGCCTGAACAGAACAGTATAAGATGTGCTGAAGTCCAAGATTAATAGACATCATGCCAGTGTTGTTCATTAATTCTTGCATAACTGAAGTAATTTCAATCATCAAGACAAAAAAAAGGATATTCTTTCACATATTCTAGTTTCTCCAAGATGAATTTTTCAAGCCCTAATCTTGTTTTTGACACCTGACAGGTTTATTGCCTCAGCATTAAGATCCTAAAGAAAATAATTAAGTGTAACAATCCCAAAGCACAATGGCAAAAGTACTAAAAGTTGTGTAATATTAGGGCATTTACAATTTTCTTATTTAGCCTAGGTAAGATGCTGCACTATGTACATACATTGACATTTTCCATGTTAAAAAGGTGGCATGAATATTGCACTAGCTTCTTGACTCTTGAAAGCCACCTTCTTGCAAGATATTTAATTACCTGAGTAATTCCAGTGACCAAAGTCACTGATAGAAATGAAACTTCTGATGCGATTATGTTAACATACGGAGAACAAACTATGACATAATCCCAAATACATAAGAAAGTACAGCTCTGTTGCAGAAAACTTGCAGTAAAATGTCTCCAAAGACAGCCAAATTCTGTTCTATGTGACGCAGCCACTCTGTTAAGGCCAGTTGATTTCCAGCAATATACATTTGGATTAATTGAATAATTTGGAATAAAAAGAAGATTTTTATCATTCGAATGAATTTCACTTTGTTTTGGGTACTATAGTTTTGTTTGAGTACTTTGACATTTTTATGGAGCTCAATTGTTTTTTTCTCATTAAATTTTATAGCACTGTTCAATCATTAAACTGTTGAAAAATGGAACCGTTCAAAAATTTGAACTAAAGGTAACCGATACAATAACCTACTGCCCTTGAAACCTTCCTCCACACTACTGCCATTTTTTTTTTAATGGTAGCTATCTTAGACCAAGAGCTGATTTATTTTTGAAAGCTATACTGAAAATATTATTTATATTTGCATTCATAAATACATTTTCTTGAAGTAGTGTTGCATGGTATTTGATGGCATTTTGAAGTACTGAAATAAAATGCTGAATTATTTTGTTTTTTCATCAGGATGGAAAAAAAGCCATCTACGTATGAAAAATGACCTGTTTAATCTGCACTTGCCTTGACTAGAGTTTAGGCTATAATTTATGTTTTCTTCTATGCTCTTTTTTTATTTCTGCCTTTCTTTCCAACTGCAAGAACACTGGTGCACATAGCTGACATCTGGATTAAAACAAAAGGCTTTGCAGGCCAATATATTGTCTTGTAAACCTTTACTCCCACTGCTACATGATTAATATTTTCATTTTTGTAAAACCAAAAAAATAAGGTTTACTCATAGAACACAGATTAAATTTCCTGAAAGGACATATAGATATGAAAAAGTAAAAACAGGAGTGCATACAGAGAGTATCTTAAAACATAGATGTCAATGAAATGTTGACAGTAAATAAATGAACATAGAAACCACACAAATTTCATTCTTCTTGAATCTGAAATAAAATCTACTTCTATGAAAATATTCAAGAAAGAGAATCTGAGCTAAAATTCTCAGAAAATCTGCCCCGACATTTGTATGAAGACTTACTAATTTCAGCTTCCTGTTTCTTTATTTCTACTTTTGACATGATTGAGATGAGTTCAAGCATACTTTCTGCTCATTGTTTGATATCTGGGGTTCGTGTCAGCTCTCAACCTGCTGCTGTCAAAGGGGCAACAACTGCTGAAACAGACCTGAATCGTCTGCTATGGAAAATGACACCCGAAGTGACATGTCAGGGCTGAAATAGTGCAAAGGGCTTACCTACAGTTTTTTAATCTATTTTGAATAGCTTTGGAAAAGAGAAGCATAGAAGTGCCATAATATTCTCCATTTTAACGGGTAGCAAAATGTAGCGTGATGTGTCTAAATAACGTCTCATTTGGGTAATTAGGGTTGAAGTAGAGATAGACAATAGAGAAGTCTGGCTCAATAATTAATGTCAATTGTTTCTGGTGATGAAAAGATGGATGAAGAGAGAGGACAATCCTAAGTGACAATATTTGTTTAAAGCAGTCAAGAAATCGAGCAACTACCAAGTGGTGTAAACAATTAAACCGAACTATGCTCATCCTTTCTGACTGATGTAAAGTTTTCTGTCTGGAGAGTGGAGAAAAAGCAAATCCCTGGATTAGGAGAGAGAGAGTTTTCTTATAATACTTTTCCACAGCTTTTTCAGAAGAAAAAGACAGCAGAACAAATCCTTCATTTTTTGCAAGTCTGAAAGTTTTTGAAATGGGAACCAGTTCACTTTGTAATATACTTGTACAACTCATAGTTTGATAGAGCAAGTGATAATTATACATACATGCAAATCAGCATTAAGAATTATAATTCTAATTTTGCTAGGACCTGTCTCAGATTTTGATTTAGAATTAATAGATTACATTTGATTTAGTGAACTTAATAATAACTTAGATTCTGTTTCAGGATTTAAATAAATTTATTTAATACATGCAAAATATAATTTGTCTTGCCTAGGGTTTTTAGTAGGTAAATACTTCATTTGATGGGGTGGATTATTCGTCAATTCAAACCTTAAATCAAAAACTTGAAAAGTCCATGACTAAATACAAGATTACAGAATCATGGCCTATACATTTTAATCACATATATCAACAAACGAAAAAAAAAACAAAGAACTAAGATTCTAATATTACTAGGGCAATAGCGAGATAACTACCTTTTTCTCAGCTCTACTGTGGTGTGCTCATATTGATTACAGAATTAAACCTTTGTTATCAGATTTGCATCTTTCTTTTAAGTTAGTGCTGCCTCCTGGTTAGTTTGAAAAACTGTTCATTAGTGTACAGAAAGGATTTACCATCTTTTTAAAAATAAATATTAAAAACCAAAACTATTCATAATCTCATCTATTTGCTTTCCAGAGCAGAGAATAACAGGGAACTCAATAAAATGCATGTCTTAAAAGCATCTCATATGGAGAAATTACTTTCTCTGTTCTCTTGGCTTTCTGTCTCTGAAAGTAACTGACTGTCCTCTAAACAGCTTTTTCCTTGTCTCCTCTTACTACCAAGGTTTATTACAGAGATAAGGCAGAGGTCTAGACACCAAAAAATCTGACTTTTGTTCCCAGTTCAACCATAGCCTTTTGAATGACCTTGAACAATTCATTTATTTCAACTTCAAAGGCATTAGGGAGGATAAAATTAATCACTGTGGTGCCCTCGGATGCTATAATGGAAGGGTCACTTTACGCTACTAACTACATTTAGTAGCATGCTAAATATTTTTTTTGAGGAAAAAAACAGACTAGAAGTATGTTGACATAAATACAAATCTTAGTTATTTTCTAGTTTGTCCTGCCTTTGCCATCTAAAGAGTTGTCACCCAAAGCACAGCAACTAATTTAATTTATAAAATGTTTTCAATTAAAGATGTTACTAGATTTTCCTGATCTAGGGGAATGGTCTCTTCCTGGAAATCGTGATTGCAGAGGCTCTTAGATTTCATAAAAAAATAGCAGTCATATTTTCCATAAGAATGTGCCTATATTTCATCCATTTGTTCTGTCTGCTTTACCTATCTGTGTCACCGTGCAAGCTCCAGCTACTAGTCTCAGAATGAAATACTATTCTTAGAATATCACCTTGATTTTTCATTGGCAGCTTTCCTCAAACACATAGCAGAGAAAATGCACCTTTATCTAAACCATGCTTGGATCTTACAAAAGCAAGATGTTATTATGTGAGACATCTGTGTAGCTCTTTCTCTGTAATACAGCCTTTTACTGGAAAAATAAAAACATAAAGGTATTTTCAAAGTATCTTGAACAAAAATTTCTATTAAATGCTGATCTGTTCTGAAAAAAAAGAACAGAATCCAGGGTAATTTTTGGCTATGATGGGTAATGATGCTTATAGGAAAATGACAGAATGACAGAATCACAGAATAGTCAGGGTTGGAAGGGACCTCTGGAGATCAAGAAACAAGAACCTAACAGGTTACTAAAATCTACAATGAAGTCACTTTGCATCAGCTGATGTGTGGTAACCAGGTCTATACCCATGTACCTCATGCCGATGCAGAATACTGTAGCATAGGTTACCATCCTTTCCATGCCCAGTTAAGCAAAACCCAATTGTATCTGCTACTGACTTAAGACTAGCCACACAGCCATTAAAGGCAGCAGTGATACATAAAAACTTGCCCAGAGAGCTCCTTCCTAGACACTGCTCTCCTTCTACTATTGTAAATCTGGATTAAACCCTCTGAGGTCAAGTGAACTTTAGTGGAATTTCTTTCCAGCTAGTGTAACTTCTTTAGCTGAGAGGAAAAGGAATCCTTTTTTTTTTTTTTCTGTTGAGTACCATCTCTGACTTACCTAAATTAAACAACTTCCTAAAAGAGACATTTAGTTCAGTGCTCTCAGTATTAAAAAGTGCTGAATTTCTGTGGTCTGCATTTTGCAAGAAGAGCTTGCTAAATCAAGGACCCCATGACCTCAAAATCTCTAAAGCTGTATTTATGAAATCTGCAGCTTTTTATGGTTTATTGTGAATAAAAAGGGAGGCAGAACCATGTTTTGTGGTATGCCACAAGTGAAGTGTCATGGAGGGAGAGGGGAGCAGAAGTTGAGCCTGTAATTACTGTTCTCTGGGATTTGTTCTGAAATGTGTGAACAGAGCCTTTTGAGTGCTCTTACCTGACTTCAAATACTTTGTAAAAAGCCTAGTGGCCCATTAGCATGGATGTTTGTTCACTGACTCTGATTATTAAGATACCCTTTGTGAGTGTAAACCCGCCACCCGTCTCTATGCTACACCCAGTTGAGAAACTGAACATTAATAGAGGTGAGATACAGTTTTCATTTCCTTTTCTGGAGCCCTGGAATTAAAGGGAGCATTAAAGAGAGAGCTGTGGTTATGGAGATCCTTGATGGTCAACTTTGGCAGTACGACGGAGTGACTACACTGCGTGTACTATTGCGCACTCACCACGAGAGGAATCACTTTCAGACAGAAACTGACACAGATACTCCTTTGCTGATCAGTGTGAGAGGAATTTTAGAGCTCAGAGAGCAGAAGTCTGTGTGCCAGCGCTAACAGGGGTATTTTATGCTCCCCTGCCTCTATATTGATTTTGCTGACTCAGACCATCTCAGATTCTGTTGATCTTTTCCATTGAAAAGGGATGAGTGATTTTTTAATACTCTGGTGAAATTGTGCGAAAGTATACCAGAACTGCTTGATTGATTAGATGGCTTATTGTCTGAGACTTTACGTTTTGGCGAGGATGCCTGTCTCCCAGTCTCTGTCAAAAGATATCAGTTGCTTCCTCACTCTTGCTGCTCGTCTCTGCCCTGTCTGTCAAATGTGTTGCTGGCACAAAATTTTTTGCTCTTACTTATTTGAGGCCTCTTGATTTTCAAATCTGATATTTCAGGCATTTTCTGTGAATGTAATTACAAAGCTCTTTGGTGAATGTGATGTGCACTAGCAAGCTCCTAAAATTCACGTTGTGGCAGGCTTTACAATGTCATCTCTTGACAGTAATTAGTTACTTATTCTTACATTTTTCATCTATGAAAAGACTTGCTATGGAAAATTTGTCTTAGATTCATGGGTGTAAAATGATTTTGATAAAATCTGGACTGGTATGTGCATTGATCAGAGGTGCAAAATGCTATTTTAACTCTGTTAGAGCTTTTACACGCTGCGTGTAATGGAGGTCAAAGCTGTTAAACATTGTATTTGAATTTATGAGTTTATAAAACAAAATTATAAATATTCAGTAAAGTTCTATGGCAATGCCAATTGTTAAAAACCTTCCTATTTTGTAACATCTAAAAATTAGGTACAAGTGCAATAAGAATCTCACTCAAAGGAACTGTACCCAAGAGAAAGTGCCAATGAAAGCCCCTTTCCACCTTAGAGAAGACATAAAAAGGGATCCAATACAGGGTTTAATTATATTTAGCTCCTAGAAATAAAAATCAAAAGAAATTACAGAAGTTATTTGTCTGAAGAGATATCAGTATTAGCCAGACACTGATATTACACCACCTTGACTAAGCTGCAGCCACAGAGTTCTTTGATTCAGTGTTTTCTTTAAACCTGTTTTCCCCATTGCTTAAAACTCCTGTCTCTGATATTCATCTAATGCTTGCATGCATGAAGTGTTTGCAATGTTTATTTTAATCCCTTACAGGACACAACATTTCTGAAAGTCTATTTATATTGCTCCTTCAGTGCTCTGTGGGGCCATCATCTTGACTTTTCAAGCAATGGAAATGTGGTCAAAAAAGATTTAAAGAAATGCAGTTACCTTTTAATAGCATAGTAGGGAATGTGTTAGCACCACAATACGACTATGGAATGGACCGGTAACCCCACGGTTTGTGTGTTTATAGGCATCAACTTTAATGGTCCGTTGTGATAAATGAGAGATATTAAAATCTTACTGTTAGCATTCCCACCTGCCTACAAAGTCATTTGCAGTCAGCAGAGGGCTAAAAGTTAAAGGTCAGGCCTAGGAGAGTTCGAAAATGTGCCGTTCTGCTAAGCAGTTTCTGAACACATGGGATGGGCTGCTCAGGGGACTGGAGGCCACGGCTGATTTTTCTGCTGTTGTTGTTCCTGGCCCGGGGTAAGTTTATGCACAACCCAAAGCATTCAGAATGAAATATTCGCCTTTCTTCGTGTCCAAATAAACGTGCACATGATCCGCTAGAGAGTTTCTTAAGTTGCATATATTTCCCCATGTTGTTTTACCTGGTATGTTTACCAGAGAAAGAGACTTTTTTTGTTTGATCAGCCCTTTCCAGGCAGGCTGTTAAATCTAAGGGAAGGATTTCCAGCAAACTGGTTCCTTACCAATGTGCTGAAGCTCCTGTTACTGCAAAATACATTTTAGCCTCTGGGTA
This sequence comes from Ibidorhyncha struthersii, assembly GCA_013398815.1. Taxonomy (NCBI): domain Eukaryota; kingdom Metazoa; phylum Chordata; class Aves; order Charadriiformes; family Charadriidae; genus Ibidorhyncha; species Ibidorhyncha struthersii. Next base: position 1,410,280 of record VZSZ01004103.1, read on the forward strand.
TTGCCACTGCCAAGCATGTGCTGCTGCCTTTGGGGATCAGCTCGGGTGTTGGCTCTGGTAACTGGAGCATATCAAAAATAAGGACCAAAAAAGAGCGCTGTCAGCAAGGCCAGTGGCAGAATTACTGACGAGTGAATATTCACACTGCAGAGAAGACAAGTGTCCACTTTATTTTTTGGTTCCCTGAATGAAGCTATGTCTCTACTTCCAATCTGTTTATTTAATCAGTGGAAGTCCACAAGAAGCTTATATGTAAGCATGAAGAAGAGTCCAGTTCCTCTTTCCCAACACCCTGATGCAAAGATGAAGATGGTGGAGGTAAATTAAGGTTGCTTTAGGCCACTTTTACATACTTGTTGTGGGACCTGGCTCAGTCTCAAATAACTCCCAGTGAAAGTGTCACCAGAGTGGGACCTTCTGTGACATACCTAATGCTTTCTGTATCTCTCTGTACTTCTCATTAGTCTTTGATGGCTGAAAATGAAGGAACAGTATGACTTTCTCTGGTTACGCTGCTGATATACCCTTCCTGTGAGAGCTGGGAAAGACTGCTGAGCCATCCCTTTCCATTAGCTATATCTTTTTCAGAGAGGCCAGGGAGCTGATTACATCCTTTTAAGGTCTCTTTAGTCTCGTGGGATGGCACGTAGGAACCCTGGAATAACTGGGAATACAGCCGAAGAGCAGGAAGCCACAAGAATAACTACTCACTGAATTTTTGGTCATGTCTTCAAAGATACCGCCTCTGTTTCAGAGTATCCTTTGTGAATGAGGGACAGAAAAGGCTTGTTATATGTTCTTTAATTGTATTCAAATGTTTAGATTAGCTCAAATGTTTAGATTAGCACAAACACAGAACTGAAATATTGGTGACGTGTTTGCTCTTCTAAACTTCTAAGCAGCTAGGGATTTTTAGCACCAGGCTTCTGCTGGTTGTGAAACTCAGAGTGAAGCAGCCCCAGCCACTGCCTTACATAAACTGTGTGCCTGGTACAATGGACCGCTGCCACTGCCGTGTTTGTAGTAGTGAGATTTTCTTTCTGACCTACTTTTCTGCTGTATGCATTGGGCCAGGCCTCCTGGAGCATTAGATCATTTTATATCGTTCCCATGCCACAAAGCTGCCCTGACACCGCCCCAAGCAGGCAGGGAAGGATCCTGTCAGCCTAGAGCAATCCACAAACTGCTTAAGAACTCTGTTGTCTTTTTTCTTGCTGTAGCCAGCACAGCAGATGTACGTAGTGTGCTCTAAAACACACAATAGTTCCTGTAGTCATTCTTTAGGCTGCTTCACATGGGGCAATTCTCTAGCCCACAAGGCTAGGAATATGAGAACCATAGAATCATAGTGTCATAGAATGGTTAGAGTTGGAAGGGACCTTAAAGATCGTCTAGTTCCAACCCCTCTGCCATGGGCAGGGACACCTCCCACTAGACCAGGTTGCTCAAAGCCCCATCCAGCCTGGCCTTGAACACCTCCAGGGATGGGGCAGCCACAGCTTCTCTGGGCAACCTGTTACAGTGCCTCACCACCCTCTTAGTGAATAATTTCTTCCTAATATCTCATCTAAATCTACCCTCTTTCAGTTTAAAACTGTTACCCCTCATCCTATTGCTACACTCCCTGATAAAGAGTCCCTCTCCATCTTTCCTGTAGGCCGCCTTTAGGTACTGGAAGACTGCTACAAGGTCTCCCTGGAGCCTTCTCTTCTCCAGGCTGAGCAACCCCAGCTCTCTCAGCCTGTACTCACAGGAGAGGTGCTCCAGCCCTCTGATCATCTTCATGGCCTTCCTCTGGACTTACCTAAACAGGTCCATGTCCTTCTTATGTTGGGGGCTCCATAGGAATTAAAAGAAAGAAACCAACCTTTCTTTGGAGGGAAAAAGATAGTTGGTTGAAGCAACCTTTGATTTTTTCTGCCTGTTTAAAGATCACAGTGCAAAACCTGCTGTAAACAAATTATTCCTCCATTCCTAGAAATGATCTAATAAATCATTTCATCTTTCATTGTTATTATGTCCCCACAGAGTGCTTTTGATGTAATATCAATGGCTCATTTCAGTACAGTTCACATGAGCACTGCTGAAGTCAATGGCTATAAAAGCAGTAGCCTCCTGACCCTCCTGTCCCCATGATTTTCACTGTACTCACAGATGCACAGGTCTATGCTGAGCACATCTTTGCCATAGTTGCCCTGGATAAATATATATGAAAAGAGGTAATAGTAGTGGAGACAGCATGGGCAGATATTTAAGGAATAACCTGGGAGATAATGAAGCAACATTAAATTTCATAAACTTTTAAATAATAGTAGAATATGAAATATTCAGTATTTGATTATATAAAAGTCTTTATAAGAGCTGGATACAATTCTGTTCAAAACAAAATCTGTGTATGTGAAGGTTTTCTGAATGGAGGAAGAGGGTAAGGATGGGAAAGACCCAGATGTAGATGTGTGTCTGAGCCTAGGTATGCAACTAGGGCAATGAGGGTCTGTGATTGAGCTTTACCTTCCCCCTCTCTGAGCTCTGGCGTCAGTGCCTCTTTCTGTCTCCCTGTTAGAGCTGTTCCAGACAGCACAGATGCCAATATCTGAGTCTTCTTAATGGTATTTAATAGAAAACATCAATTCTGTACCACAGAGAGCATAGTTTCCTACCTATAGCTTCTGCTTTTTTTCTTTTTTTACAATCATGATGTTAAATTACCATCATATTTTCTAGAGCCAAAATTTCATGCTCTTTTATGCTTAATTCCTTGCAGGATGCCTGATAGACCCTATCAAACAAATATGCCACCTTATTGTAATGTAAGATTAGATACAAGAGACATTTACTTATTTCATAGGAGAGTCAGAGTCTAACTGGCATGCTGCAAGTAGGTTGCTGCGGCTGCAGGGGGATGAGGATGATATACCTTTGCCAAATTTTCATCCTGCTTGCTCTACTCCTCGGTGAAATGCATATTCCCCTGAATTACCTGCAGACCCCTACCACCTTACCCTCAGGCATGTGCACACCCAGCCTGGTGAGAGCCTTCGCAGCCTCTTTACAGCTGAGACTTCTAGTTATTGCGATCATAATTTGCACTGTAATTTGTGTGTAGCAAGCAATGCACGTGTTGCACACCCTGCCTGGACCAAACACAAGTTGTCAGCTTGGGAGGACAGAGAGCAGGATGCTGATGGGGGGTGCCTAGGTGGGAAAATTATTTTCACCAGGCTTCTCCACACAGAGGAGAGAGCAGAGGATGGGAACTCTCCCAGCAGAGCAACACAGGAACAGGGTTTCTGTGCTGCGGGATTCCTGTTTGACTGAGAGGAAGAAAACAACAGCAGGGGAGAGGCTCTCAGCCAAAGGAGGACTTGAGGGCAGCTGATCTTAAGCACATCCTGCGGTGATGAGAGAAGTAGGGCAAGGAAAGCGTGCAGGTGATCAATCATGGTTTGCCTACATCTCCTCCACAAGTGCTATTTAGCTTAAAGAGTGCCTGGGTTAAGAAAACCTCCTGTAACACTCACCATATGTGCTTATGTATGTCCTGAGCGGTTGACTAGTGTCCAAAAAGCTGGGACTTGGCAAAAAGAGGCAGTCTCTTCCGGTGGCTGAGCAGGATTTCACTGCCCAGTGTGATGTGTCATTCCATTTCTGAAAAATGCCCTCAAGATTCTGTGCCTTTAGGAGTCAAAGAAAGAGACGGTTTTGCAATGTATCCAGATTATGGAAGTTTAAAGAGTTCACAGACCCAATGTGATATGACCTAAACATAAGGCCTCACAGCTAGATACTTACCAGGCTGTTATCTTGGCCATGGAAGCTACTTGGCTTGGCTATTTTTGTCCTGGCACATCTGTGCAAGCTTGGATCTGATTTAGATGTTATGGTCAGACAGACTTGAGAAAGAAATAAAAGTTAAGGAGTTAAAATCAGACATGTAAGATACCAATGAAAAAAAGTTAACAAGATGTTTTGTGTACCTGAAAGTTTGAAAACTTTGACATTTCTGACAAAATATTGCTTTTCTTTCTGTGACTCTGTAGCTGATCAGAACACCAAGGGATATTTTATTTTGCCTATGTAACATATTTTTTCACGCATGTATGAATGGTCCGTACCTCAGAACACCATAACTTTCATATCCAGGACTGCCTTCAGGTTTTCTGGTCACGATTTTGACATTGTTAATTGAAAAGCCAGATATATTCTGCTGATGTGTATATATATATACATATATATATATACACACACCTAAATATCAAAAGTGTCCCTGTAGCAGATTCCTATACCTCCTTGGGACCCCTGCTGAAAGTAAGCCCAAAGTCCCCCAAATCACTGGGCCCACATGCAGGCATAACAGTGCTCCAAGGAACGTGCCTATTGCCTGACATAAACGTTGGGTGTGATTATATGGACCTTTTGCCAGCTGCAAGGTCATGCTGGCTGTTTGAGTCAGATACTGCAGCATAGTTTACCACTCACTTGTCTGTGGACATGCAGTGCAAACCAATTAACTCAAATTGTCAGAACTGGAAAAAGGAAGCAACCTGCTTTCTGTTTCCCAATTTGTTTTCCCTGAGTTAGGTGTGTATGCACGTGTGGGTTTTTTTCTTCCCCTCAAATTTGAATCATTTCAGCAATCTGGATGACAGTATGACCTTAAATGTTTGGAGGGGCTTTTAAGGTTCAGGAAGGCAGGAATGAGCAGATGCTGGAGGGGAGGGGAAAGGAAACTTCATAAATTGCTTTTGCCAAGAGGAAAATGTTCATGTGACAGACTTCCCATGATTTCTGTGAGCAAGTGTCTGTAACAGGAGGTGCCCGGTTCAGCAAGGCTGGGGACAACCATGATTGCAGATGACCAGAGCATTAACTTCTAAACCCTGAAGTCTGTTTCCCCTCCAGCACCTGATAGCACCAAACTTTCTGGTGCCAGAAATCAAAACCACAGGCTCACCTTGTGCTGTATGTCAAGCGATCTACTGCCACCAATCAAACCAGCAAAGAAGGGTATTGTATGGAAAAAAGACAAGCTGTGTGCCCCATGGCTAGGTGATGATTAGACTGGCTGCATAACTGCTGGAATACAAAAGGCTATGAGAACTACCTAGGAGTACCGAGTACTTTTTATTTCCTAATTCCTTTCAAGTTTGCTCGTAGAGACAATATTACCAGTCCACTTATAACCTGGATGCTTACTCAATCACAAATCCCATTAAAAGGAAAAGACTTGAGGGAGTAAAGTTGACAAGATTTGTCCATAAATGTGTTTTTGACAGCTGAATAGAGTTCACATTACTTGTTGGATGTGTCAAAGAATATGTATGAACTTGAATCTTAGATATTGAATGGCAATGTGGTGTGATGGTGTTATATAAAAATAACTCACTGTTATGTATTTAGACATATGGTGCCAGTCCTGTACCAGGTGTACTTGAGACAATTTAAACACTGTTCAAGACAAGCTTAGGTAACCTGAATTAAGTTTCGTAATCATATGTGTTTCTCCCTTTCCCCTTTATCCCAAGCTGAACCCTACGGTTTTCTCCTATTCCATTTAAATTATTTCCCTGTTTTTCTGTCTGTGAATCCTTTCTGTATGGATTTCATGACCTCATGAAAGACTTCAGAATGGTCAGGATCAATAAATCTCTGGGCAAGCCTTGTTGAATGTGTGGCTTTGCTGACAGGCATTGCTTAGGCCTCCGGCAAAAGACCCTGTAGCAAGAGAACTGGGAGAGCACTCAAATGGTCCTGGCAAGTAGATTCCAGCAAAAAAGAAATACAAAGCATTTCCCTATGTTACATGTTTCTTACCTCCCTTCTTAATTGCAATTTACTTATTAACATGGACTTTTAATCTGTTCCTGGGAAAACTGGCTTTGTAAATAAAATTGGTGGGAACTGCACAGTTCAATTCAGCAAACAGTGGCATTATAGCCCTTTCAGTAATATACATATCGTCATCTACCTGTGCTTCTGCAAGGCCTTTGATATAGTCCCCCACAACATTCCACTGCTAAATTGCAGAGATATGGGTTTGATGGATAGACTGTTAGATGGATAAGAAATTTGCTAGATGGCTGCGTTCAAAGAGTTACAGTCAACAGCTCAATGTCCAAGTGGAAACCAGAAACAAGAGATGTTCCTCAAGGGTCCGTACGGGGACAAATATTATTTAATATCTTCATCAACGACATAGACAGTGGAACTAAGTGCACCCTCAGCAAGTTTGTGAATGACACCAAGCTGACTGGTGGAGTTGATACACAAGAGGGAAAGGATGCCATCCAGAGGGACCTTGACAGGCTTGAGGAATGGGCCCAGATGAACCTCATGAAGAGCAACAAGGCCAAGTGCAAGATCCTTTATGCGGGCTGGGGCAATACCTGCTATCAATACAGGCTGGGGATGAATGGATTGAAAGCAGCCCTACGGAGAAGGACTTGGGGATACTGGTGAATGAAAAATTGGACATGAGCCAGCAATGTGGGCTTGTAGCTGAGAAAGCCAACCATATCGTGGGCTGCGCAAAAACCAACGTGGCCAGCAGGTCAATAGAGAGATGAATCTCCCCCTCTACTACAGTCTTGTGAGACCCCTGGAGTCCCATGAGTATCTGGAGTACTCTGTTCAGCTCTGGCGTCCTCAGAACAAGAAAGACATGAGACTGTGAGAGCAGGTCCGGAGGATGGACGTGAAAATGGTCAGAGGGCTGGAACACCTCTCCTATGAAGAAAGGTTGAGAGAGCTGGGGTTGCTCACTCTAGAAAAGAAAAGGCTCCTAGGAGATATTACTGTGACCTTTCAATATTAAAACAGGCTTACAAGAAAGTCAGAGAGAGACTTTTTACCAAGGCCTGTAGTGATTGGACAAAAGGCAACATTTTTTAACTGAAAGAAGGTAGATTTAGATTAAAGGAAGAAATTGTTTATGATGAAGATATTGAGACACTGGAACAAGTTGCCCAGAGAAGTTGCAGATGCCCCATTCCTGGAAGCATTCAAAGTCAGGTTGTTTGGGGTTTTGGGCAACCTGATCTAGTAAAAGGTGTCCCTGCAGGGGAGCTGATGATCTTTAAAGGTCCCTTCCAAGCCAAACCATTCTATGGTTCAACACAGCAATGAACCAAGCACAAGTTCCTGGTGATTGCTGCATTCAGTTCATATTATTAAGGGAAGTCAAATACTTCCCATGTTGTCCCACCTAGTCTAGCTCATAGGCCTACAGGATGTATCAAAATAACAGTGATGTGGCCTTGAGTGGAGACAGAACCTGAAAGATTTTGTCTTAATAAACTCTGGGTTTGTTTTTTTTTTTACTATATTTTTTACTTTTTATTATACCATTTTTTCATTCAGGTGGTGCTTTTTTTTGGCCAGTTAACAGATTCTTATGAAGGTTGGAGTTTTGGTCTACAAAGTGCAATAGAGATTTGTGTTGTAGACTGTGCCACCAACCTCAGATAGCCCATTTCATCTCCTTTGCATGTATTTCTTTTTCTAGATATTGATCATTTCAGTGGTAATGACTTTAAGAGAACCAATTTCTCTCCTTATTCATTCATAGTTCTTGATGTGTTCTCAGTTGGAGATCTGAACACCAACCGTAAGTTCAAGTACAGTATCAAATATCAATAGTGCCAAGATCATGCATAGCTTGCTTGCATCCAAGAAATCACTGATAAATTTCAAGGTCCCTGGGGAAAACAGTGCATATTTGCATCTATATATATTATTTTCAGCATGATATTTACCCTGAGAAGCACATATTTATCTCTAAATGACTCCCCTTTACTTACCGATCTGAAAAGGAATACAAAATAGATGTATTTTTTTGTCTGAATGTTATTTGTAAGTTGAACAAAGTGATGTTTTCATCACACAAATTAGCACTGCAGAGTGCTGTCTTTTAAATTGGGAATGCCCATGATGAAAGCCACTAACTCATGCCCTTGGCTGAAGTGAAGTCTGTAGAAAATTCATGTCTTTTTGATCTGAGTAAAAAGTTCTTAAAATTGGGTAAAACCACAATATGTTCTTATGAAAATAAACAAATAAGCAAGTTTCTTACTGCAGTGCTATGGATAAAAAGAAATTGAAGGAGCAAACAGAAACTAGGACTCTAGAGCATGAGGAAAAGTGCAGAGCACTTCAGCTTTGCTTGTTGATTCGCTTTTTAATATTTTGGGGAGGTTTTTTGAGCATTGCATCTGAGTTTTTGTGAAATAATTACACTGATGGTTCTGGTTTCTAATGTAAAATACATAAATCTTCAAAAGCTATTGGGCAAATTCTGCTGAGTCTTCCAGTTCAGATCAGCAGCCCTCACATCATTAATCATGCATTATAAGCTTTAATAGACTAAGCAGTTTAAAGACATCTGCTGAATCTCAAAGGACAGAGTGCAGACCTTGCATTTTGGAGATTTCTATATTAAAGCAATAATAATGTTGAGAGAAAAAAAGACCCAACAAAAAGCTTTCCTTCTCCCTCTGGTTCCGTGCAGACCTGCCATGCTGCAAGAGAGGATGATCACGCAAGTTAGTTATAGTTGGAGACTGAGAAAGTAAGGCTCACCGTGTATTAACATGTCTTCCTAGATACAGTATTTGTCACCATCACTACTTGCTCAAGCAGCTAAGCATATAAAGAAAGGTCTGTTTTGCATGAATTGCGTGTGTGAATAAAACACAGTTTTGTCCTGAACAACATGTCATGCATGCCTGAAAATCACTATAGGTAACTGGCCTTTTGCTTATTTAGTTTTTCTGATTCAGTCACTCAAACACGTAGTTTGGTGAAAGCTGTTGTTGCATGTCTTGCACAAAGGAGATAAAATTAGTCAGTTTTTTTCACATTAACATTTTAAGGAGGTACTATGCCAGACTTGGAAGCTAACTCTACATTATGTTAGTGAGTCACAGATATTGCTCTGTAAATACACCTTTGCACTTGTTACCTGTTCACTTGTAGTTGTTTTTTCCACCAGATACTTTACTGTGGGGTGGTAGCTTCTCAGATTGTACAAGGAAAAACTTTCACAGTGGAAAGGGAGCACAGAGGCGGAAAGGGAGAATGAGGGCATGCAGAGTCTCGGTTATGGCTACAGGTTTGTTTCCAAACAGACAGCAACAGGGAATGGTGGGCTGTGGAGTCGCAGGGTGCTTTTGCCCATGTTGTGTTATGGACAAACCCTCCCTAACAGCAATATTTCTTGAGTTAAACACTTGTTCTCTGACTCCCATATTTAGTCCTTAGCACAGAGGGTGAAGTCAGGAAGTTCAGTACCTGATGTGTCCTTGAGCAACTATATCTTAGCTGTCCGAAAGTGCTTTACCTAAAATGTGTCAAATTGGGATGAATTCAGTCTTCTTACACACTTCCTTAGGAAACGCCCCAATCACCAGGCTATGCAGCGTGACTGCAATGTGAGTTGTCTTTGCATTTTCTAAAAATAGCAAAGCAGCAGCTGGTAGCTGTGTGTCCTTGCCATTAAGTTGAGGAGTCACTTTTCTTCTGACCAAGTGACATTTAAGAAGGTCATCAAGGGTGGAAGCAGCTGGAGACACACTGTGGAAGACCCTCTAGCCTGGGGTAGCGGGCTACTATGCCCACCTGTGAGGTGGGAGACCCAGCTGTGAATCTGGTCTCTTCTGATTCAGGGCAGTGACTGGTAGTATAAACTTCTCCCACACTATTGGAAACTGGTGGGCCTCTGTACTCAGTACCCCCAAAGTCCTTGTTACTGGAGTAATCCCAGGTCTATGACGTGATTCGTTACTGGTGGAGAGCAGAGAAGAAGGGCTCTGTAGCATGGTGGTGTAGGTGCATGGGTGTGAGGTGTCACTGGTGTCCTCAGGCAGAAGAGGGGTTTGGACCTGGTAGTCCCATGTGAGTGCTGTATTATATGGGTGTGGGGGAAAATATCAGCTGCAGAGTTGCTGCTCGTTTCCTATGTTTTTCTTACAGTACTTGAATAAAATGTCTCATGCTGAGTCAAATTTTTCATGTGAGATGATTTTTCTTCCTGGCTTTTTGTATTGGTTAGGAAAAAAGGTAATAAAATAAATAATAATAATAAAAAATTTGCACGTAATCCAGACTGATTTCCCCTTTCCTCCCATCCCTGCATTTCTCAGTTTAGTATTGAACACATCGATTACTCTTCCAGCCCTTTGAGGCCTGGACTAAAGCCAAGAAAATGAATGAAAAGGTAAACAGAGGCAAAGAAAAGTAGAGATATATGATCAGGGACACAAAGCAGGTTCCTGGCAGAATGCGGAATTGAGTCCTCTCGCTTTCTGCAGAATCCAGGCTTTCCTTAAAAGGAAAACCGAAGGAAATAGGTCAACTCAAATAACATTAAATCATGCTGTATGAAAATGTATCCCCCTCCATGTCTAAGTTGTGAGATGACACACAGTTTTTAAACCAAATTTTACTGATGATTATGTGTGACATGTGAGGAGGGTCTCTGGGATCTGAACAGTGTTCCCTGCTTGGTGTGACATTTTTTCTAACAGCTTTCTCACCGTATCTGCTCTCAGCTGTTCTGTTTCCTTTTTTTTTTTTTCTTTTTCAAAGGAAACTTGGGTCGTTGCCACTTTTTATCCTGTCCTCACTGCTTTAATGGGATCTTCCTTCTTTTGCTGCTTTTTTGCCTCTTTCCATTTTATGAGGATTTTATTCTCCTCTACATATAGTTCCAACATTTTCTCACCTTCTCTCTCACAAGTAAAGAAAATGAAAGTCCTATGCTCTAACATTCTGAAATGAAACTCTAGTGTAACACTCCTGTTTCAAATTGCTCCTGGGGAAAAAGGAAGGCAGCTTTTTTTTTTTTTTTCACAGGTGGTTTATGGTCCTGCTCTTGAGCTCAGAGTTCTGACATCATGTAGGGTACCCTAGAAAAATATTCCTTTCAAATTCTTTGCTAAAAAAACAGCAAAAGCACTTCCTAATGGACTTCATGGAACAGCATCTTTTATAGGAGGAGCCCTGGGAAAGGTGGTAGGGGTCAGGCTGAATGACAGAAAGGTGAGAAGGAATTAAATTGGTTCTTTAAGAAATGGTCAAGAAAGGGAGTTGTAAGATGGAAAGAAATGCTACTATTTTCTTCCTGAGACTAGTGTTTAGATAGATATGTATAGACTCTCAAAACAAAAACTGGTTTCAGTGCAGACAGCAGCACTGCTCCAGATGAAAAGTGAATTTTTCCATTTCTTCTGGGCTACTTTGTCCATTTATATTAATGGTCTGAAATAGATCAGAGAGTGCTATTAACAAAGTAATAGAAAATGGAAAATAGCACTGAACTTTCCTAGAAATCTAAAATTGAGATGCCTGTTTAAAACTAGATCTTAGACCTACTGTAATATAATATTACCTGTTACTAATTTTTGTGCTGTTAAGCTCTCAGCTTTAGTTTAATTTGCTTGTATTGCCACACCTGCTAAGGACAAATAACTTTGCTCTAAAGTTTTACATAGTTGATAAATCTAGGTCAGATTTGATCTTCCCCAAATGCCATGATCTGGAGGGGGGGCCTTGAACAGAAGATGACCCTTAATTTCTCCAGAGTTTAGCATAAGGAAGTTGAGTCCGTGTTTCCTGTCTGTTGTGCTTCCAGGAAGCAGTTTGTGTGTTTGTCTATTTCTTGCATGTTCCCATACACCTCAGCTCCTTTAGACCCCCATCTCCCATTCCCTGTACCTTGCCATTGCTGGGGTCCCAGATGAGTACCCCGGTCCCTCATGCACTGTAGTGGTCTACCACTGGCGTCAGAGAAGGGGGCAGCAGGAGGGATGCAAAGGGGAACAGCATTATGACTGGTGGCCCTTTGTTTCCTTGATAAATTGGGTCTGGGGTCCATGGCTGGGCAACATGGGTGCTTCTGAAAGAGGAATAATTAGAGATAAACATCCTGCACTGCTGTCTTTCCCCAGAAGGAAAGGTGCCCTCAAAGGGTGGACAGAAGCACTGTGATAGTGCCAGTACCCACGCCTGTAAAACCATGTTAAGTCTGTCAGTCAATCTTTGATGTAGCCCAGCTAGACCGACGGTAACCTACAGTCAGCAAAGAGACAGGAAAGAGAAGTGGTAGCAGTAATAACAGAATTTGATCTGACTCTGTGAAATAATACTGGCATAGAAGTTGGAGACTTTTCCAGGTAAAATTATGAAAAAAAAGTGATTTGGATCTCAGCAGTGAGGAACCCTGCAATGCTTTCAGGCTCATGTGAGGTTTTATTGTCCTATTCTGAGAGCACTTTTAAAATTTTGTGCTGAGTCTCTCGTTGCGTGAAGACCTGTTTGACGTCCATGCTACGAAAACTGCCATTCCGCTTATGTTTCTGTGATAGCAGGCAGCAAGGTAAACTGTCCATACAGCTAAAGTTTCCTTTAATGTGAAATATATTTATCATTTTTCTTCTAAGAGGGCAATTCCAATACGTTGAACCCTGGAATAAATTTTCTTCCCTGGCATTGATTGACAGAGTGCTTTCCAGTTAATACTATGCGTTGGTTAAATTTATTGAAATTCCAGTTCTGAAAAGCGTTCAAAGAGGGCGCTGGTATGAAGCGAGTGGACAGGATGGCTCCGGCAGCGGGAGAACGGTCACCAGGTGGCACCCACGCACCGCGCAAAACCCCACGTCCCTCTGCCTCTTTCCAAAGGGGAGACGTGCCGCTTGAAACCCGAGGCGGTTTGGTTTAACCACTCCAGCACAGTTACCTTTCCTGGGTAGCACGTTTAGTGTTTGGAATAAAACAAACCATGCTTAACCTCGCTATCAGCATTTGCACCGTAAAATATGCCCACAAATCTTGTCTACTCCTTTAACAGCTGCGTTAAACGCTTCATCCTTCAGTATGGTTCATAGATTAACAAGTCGAAGCTATGCCTGCTTTTTATGTCTTCCCCACTAACAAACAATGGAGTGGAAAAACAGTTATAGTGGAAGCGTGTTTCAGAGGCATCCAGCTTGCCCAAACACCTTCCCCTCAGCCTTGAAAACAAAAACCCCCAAACTTTTCCAAAATGGGGAGGAATGCTACACCTCTGGCTTGTTTTGAGAAATACATTCTAGAAATGAAAAGCGAAGGGAGACAGCTTTTTCCTCAAGTGACACATAATCCTTCATCATTCACAGTCTTTCTTAATGCAACTCACATCATCTCCTCAGCTTGGATTTTTTTAATCATTTTTTTTTTTTATCCTGCAGTGGAAATAAGTTGTTAGATGAACACAGGCGATTTTATGCATTGTTTTGCTAATGTTAATATAGATTTTAAAAAGAGTATAGTCCCAGTGTACATTCTGCTATGTCAGAGTTTGTTAAGCTTTCTCACAGTGTGCTGGTGGCCTAAAGAATATCTTTATGAAAATAATAGACTTTGGTGGGATTAAATGTGCACTAAGGCTTTCAATGTGTACTAAGGCTTTTCATCAATGATTTTTACAACTAACTTCAGTAACTACAGTTTATAGCAGTTCATATCTTTAGGTTGTTTCATTGTTAGGTTTGAGAGGAGATTTTCCTAGGCAGTAAAACTATTGTAATCTGTATATTACAGTCTCTTAGGTACGATTTTCGAACCAGTAGAACCAGAGAGTGGCTGGGAGGGTCACCAAGCCTTCTGCTTCTTCACCTTCAGGTTCCTGCCGTGACAGGACAGTGGGTCTGGCAACAGCACTATGCTTGCTCCTGGCAGTCTGGGCATTGGGCTGGGGCAGCAGCTCGGCTCTGCAGTTGCAGTGTTGGGCACGCACCTACCCTTTGTCCACCCTTTGGTCTCTACCACTGAGCATATTTCCAGCCAAATGTTGGCACTGGCTGCCAATCTGATCAGCCCATGGTGATACCATGATACATTTGTCCATCAGTTTCAGGTACCATTGTCTTGTCCACCATTGATGCACAGTCTGTGCCAAGGCTTGTTCGGTTTGCCGTGGCTCACCATGCTCACCCTTGTTGCCATTGTGCTCTGCTCATGGCCAACACAAGGCCATGATGCTCCCATGTCACCAGGCCAATGAAGCACAGTAGGTTTGCAAGCAATGAGTCACATCATTTCCGAGTTTAGAAAACATGTTCTAACATTGAAGTACTTCAGGTACATCAATAACATTGATTTTTTGAAGGTATTAATTTTTTTTTTAATGTACCTTTTCTGTGCTAATGTATGGACTATGACTTACGATGTATGTGGAAAAGAAGGCAAATCCATTTCCTTAAATGAGTGTTTGTATAGATGTACATTTAACAGGGGAACCTTTACTGAAAGAGAGAGAGCGGAGTTTATCTTACCCATTTATACGAGGTTGTCATCTAGCCTGGGAAGAAAGCGTAAGCAACAGGGCAACACTGAAAAAAATCAGTCTTAACATGAATGCAAAACATAAATAATTGCTAATGTTATTCCTTTTCTTCTCCTTTTGCCTTCTCTCTTCAAGTTTTTGAGAAGGCAACATAAGCGCTTTTGCTGAATATATCAGCTCTCCAGTTCCACTCCTGAATTCTTTCTAAAAACATATTTGCATTCTTGGCCCATGCTTATGATATTAATCCTCAACAGTCATAGAGACCTCACTCAACAGGTATGGTATGAACTTGGGACTTTATTTACTAATTTGTTAATTTTGATACATGGAAAATATTACATGTTAAGATTTCTTGATACTGTTTTGATAGTCAGGAGAATGAAGAGGTTGCACTCCTGGATGTTTCATAACACAGTTTGGATAGGATGTGACATTTTGTCATGGTTTAATCCCAGACAGCAACTAAGTACCATAAAGCAGCTTGCTCACTTTCCCCCACTGGGATGGGGGAAATAAATGGAAAAGTGAGAAAACTCATAGGTTGAGAGACAGTTTAACAGGTAAAGCAAAAGCCGTGCATTCAAGCAAAGCAAAACAGGGAATTCATTCCCTGCTTCCCATGGGCAGGTAGGTGTTCAGCCATCTCCAGGAAAACAGGGCTCCATCACGCGTAATGGTTACTTGGGAAGACAAATGCCATAACTCCAAATGTCCCCCCCTTCCTTTCATCATGGCCATATGCAGGCAGTCGCACTGAATCCCCAAATTGCTAACTTAAGTCTGACAGTTGCTGAGATTAATGTGGATGCTATTTGCTTATATTCTTCAAGGCTGGATTATCTATTAGGTTTTTTGCTTTCAAATGTTCAGAGTGCTATATTTTGTTTATACTAAGAAACGGTAATCAAACATTTGTGTGTTTAGTAAACCTATTTGTTGCTGGGAAATATCCAATTTACTGGCAGACAGGAGACAGCATTTGTCTGGTTTCATGGTGGCATTGTCATAATCTCTGAATGTATTTGAGGTGGTCAAGCTTAAATTTGGATCAGGGATTGAAACACCCTAAGCAGTCTCATCATGTTGTAAGGAAGGCAACAACATGTCTTGTGACATTACATCCTTATGTACTGCTGAGAGGATGTGGCTTGTTCTGAGTAATCTGGGGGAGAACGGATTTTCATTTTCAAGAAAACTGGGAAGAAGAGTTACTCATTCAGGGCAGGGAAGACTACTTCAGTTTCTGTCTCCTCAGGGCTTTTCCATCAGAACACTTCCTGATTTGCTGAATCTAGACATGGTTTATGAAACACACAACAATCATGAATGAAGTAACATAAATCAGAGGTTAGCACCATTTATGACCCAAAAGCAGTTTAACTTAGAATAGCAAAAAGCTCAGCATAGGAGACTGTGAGACTTATCTAGTCTTGCAGAAACACCCTATTGGAGTAGAAGGCTCACTCTGCTTCCCCTCTAGTGGGTGCTTATAGATCACTAGCTAAAAACACATGGTAACCCCAGTGCATCTTCTTCCTTTGTGCAAGCTGGAGGTACCTGCGGTGGTTCAGACTTTTTTGGGCTACATCTAACCCCTGAAGCAGATCAGAGGGCAGACAGAGGTCGTGCCATCCAGAGTCAGACATTTTGAGCAACTGATTTCCCACTATTTTTTACAAATTTTGAAAAACAGAAAACATCCCTGTTTCGTCAAAAATCCTTAGCTGTAAACATTTGCCTTCAGAAGGACATTGTTAAATTTGGTTTCTGTGTGAACTTCTTCTCTCAATGTATCAAAACAATCCTTACTCCACTTCATTGTGCCTCCTTTTTCCTCTCCCTGGTTCCCCCAGCCCTTTCATTAATTGTTCCTCTGAATAACTCCTTCTCACCCTAACTGAAACACCATCATTCTGACTCACCTTTGATTTCTCCTCTGACCCAAATCCCTTGTGCTTCTTATACCTTTTGCCTTTCAGAACTGTTTTCTATCCTCCTTGCCTTTGCTCCTACTCTCCTCCTGCCATCCTTTGCTCCTGTTAAACACCTGCTGAGAGATGTCACAGGTTCAGGTTGAGCATGCCATTCCTTTTCCTTCATTTAGCCGTGGATCGATGGTTACTAATGATTATGAATGTCTGTGCAGACTAAGTGTTAATAAAGAGCACATACTGGGGGAAAAAAACAAAAACCTTCTGCTTAAGCTCCGAAAAAGCTTTTATCTCCTGCTGTAAGTAACACTGTGAAAAATAGCTTTCTTTTAATTAAGTAATATTTTACAAAAAATCGCTCTGATTCCTGGCAGCCTTCCATGTAGATAAACTAACTAGATTATTCTGAGCTTTTTCCCCCTTAACTTATACATAGTAGAAAATTAATAGCAAAGTTTCAGATTAGGAGAGCATAACTGTGAGTTCTGGAGACCTAGAGCACAGGCCAGTGCTGTGTAAGGTTCCACAAAGGATTAGGTTGCAGCAATGTGGTTCAGTACATTGAAATGCTCAGATAAGCCCTTTACAGGTGCCTCGGGATTGCCTTGGTGATGAGAGATGCAAAGCAAGTTTCACTGTGATGAAATACAGGGATCAAAGCTTGGGACTTGGGAAGAAAAGAATGTGACCTAGGGATAATCAAGCAATTCCACAGTAAGATAGGATTTGACAATACTTGGTCAGGTGACTTGTTCTTAGCAGTGAATCTCAGAACTGAGTGCTTCTGAATGCAATCAGAGACTCATAGAATATCAGGTTGGAAGGGACCTCAAGAACCACCTGGCCCAACCTTTCTTACCCAAAGCATGGTCTAGACAAGATCATAGAATCATAGAATGGTTTAGGGAAGGGACCTTGAAGATCATCAAGTTCCAAACCCCCTGTCATAGGCAGGGACACCTCTCACTAGACCAGTTGCTCAAAGGGCCATCCAGCCTGGCCTTGAACCCCTCCAGGGATGGGGAATCCACAGCTTCTCTGGGCAACCTGTTCCAGTGCCTCACCACCCTCACAGTGAAAAATTTCTTCCTGATATCTAATCTAAATCTACTCTTTTTCAGTTTGAAGCCATACCCCCTCATCCTATCACTACATGCCCTTGTAAAAAGTCCTGTAGCCCTCGTGTAGGTCCCCTTTAGGTACTGGAAGACCACAATAAGGTTTCCCTGGAGCCTTCTCTTCTCCAGGCTGAATGATCCCAACTCTCTCAACCTGTTGTTGTAGGAGAGATGCTCCAGCCCTCTGATCATCTTTGTAGCCCTCTTCTGGACTCTCTTCAAGAGGTCCATGTCTTTCCTATGTTGAGGGCTCCAGAGCTGGACATAGTACTCCAGGTGGGGTCTCACCAGGGCAGAATCACCTCCCTTGAATTGCTGGCCGCATTTCTTCTGATGCAGCCCAGGATATGGTTGGCCTTCTGGGCTGTGATCGCACATTGTCGGCTCATGTTGAGCTTCTTGGCTCAGCAGCCTCTCAGATGGCCCAGCACTCTGTCCAGCTGAATCTTAAAAGTGACCACTATTTGGGGAAATACACCTCTTCCTTGGGGAGATTATTCCAATGGCTGATTGTTCTCATTGTAAAAAATTTTCCTCTCGTGTCCAGAGTATCCCTAGGAGTAACTTGTACCTATCACCCCTCATCTTTTCCATGTGATTCCTTGTAAAACAGGAGTCTCCACCTTCTTTATAGCCACTCTTTAAACACTTCTTCCATAATGCATCTGGGCCATTATGCAATGCCAGTCGAGGGGTTAGGAGCCTTGAGAAAGAATCCCAGTTGAATCGATGCTTATCAAGAGCGTGCACATTTCTGTTGCCCAATGGGTGAATGTAAATCTTACAATAGACCTGTCAGAGGAATGTGGTCATACATCACACTGATGTTGATACACCTTATTTATGAAGTGCCACTTTTGCATCCCTGTGCAGTTTCCTTCTCACTGTATGTCCTATGCTGTGGAAATATCTTTAGGAAATGGAAGCAAAACACTGTTGTGCTTTACAGGATGACAACCACATTTGCAGATGTGATGGAAGCGGGTGCAAGCAGGTTCTATAAAATCTATATAATTCAGTATAGCGTGTGCATGTTGGGATAAGTGTTCAAGAGACCTGTGATTCTGACTATCAGCCTGCTCTTCATTCTGGCCAACACAGCATGGTTACAGAATTGTCTTCTACTTTGCATTGGGACTATTTAATTCCTGGAGCCACCTTCCAAGAAAGACTCTGTGTGGGGATTTGTCAGGTAATAAATGTGCTCAATGACTTTGGTGTTTAGCTGTGTGTGACATTGTCTTATTTTTGTGCTTCATAACTATGTAACTTCAACTTTTAAATTAAAATCTTAGTGGAATCATTGAAAGTGAACACATTTAAATCCAATTTAAGGATGTAAGTTCTATACTCAGCAAAAGTTGCTTTAAGCTAATTGTTTGTGTTAGTGCCAGGGATAGAAAGTTGAATCAAGATGCCAAGTAATTAATTTTAATTTAGATAATATTATAAAACAAGGGGAGACTATAAGGCTGCCAAGATGTAAAAGGGCCAAGAATTAAAACATATGCCTTTGCACATTTTTGGGGTGTCAGGGAAAGAGGTTCATTTTCTTTTTCCTTAAAGTAAGAAATAACTCTATGGAGGTGATAATTCAGTCATTTAAAAAATGAGGGCTTACCATATGAGCATTTAATTTACAGTGGGCTTCAGGGAAGCCAAATAATTTAGGTTTTCAGCAGTAAATAAAATAGGAGGAAATACTGTTCACTTGTGAAATGGTTCTAGAGGTTTTTCTTCTGCAAAGATGACAAATAATCATGTTGTTTGTGGAAACAAGCAACAGTTTCCAGGATAGTTACCAAAGTGAAGAAGCATAAAAGGACTTGCTAAAATTTCCTGGAATATGCACAGCACCTTATTTAGGCAAATTCCGGTTAGTCAGTCATGCCTTGACTGAATAAAGTATGAACAAAAGCGTGCATCCCTTACCTGACGTAAGGAAAAAGTCATAAATACCAGACAAGATTTATTCAGTTCTGGCCTCCACTCTTAATTAACACATAACTATTTTTTTCCGCAGTGAGATGTACATATTTTTTTCGTGAGTCATTGGAAGATTCACCTTTTTGAAAACACTGTACCTGTATCAAAGCTTAAATAGTGTTATAACAGTTTCGGAAAACTGAATTTTAAAACTACTTAAGCTAATACAGATGTATAATAAAAATTTTGTGCCTTTACTCAAAGGTACAAAAACCAGTTTAAAGTATTATCAGTGACTCAACATCTATTTAGAATTTATCCTGTCTACAGAGTTTTTTGGTCCTGATTAAAATGAAGAATTTGCTACAGAATACAACTAAGCTATCATGAATGTGTTTGAAAAAACAAAATTTGAAAGAGCTATGTGATATGGTAACAATTTAATGCTTTGGATAGTTCCTTTCTCAGGTGAAATATCATACTGCTCTATTTAAAATAAGGAAGCAAAAAATTTTACAGGGCAAATTAATGACAATTTTGTATGACTTGGCACTGGTCATAAGAATTCATTTGCTCTTTGAAGTCATGCAAGCAGGTTTTTTAGTCCTCAGGCTGAGAAAATCTAGTTGCGAGACAAAGTATATGAGTTTAAAGAGTTGATTCATGAAGCCAGTGAAAATTGTGATTTAAAAAAATGAATGTCTCTGAAATAGTTCTCAGCCTTTACCAGACCCACATCCTAAAGAAGAGGACAAGGTGGTTTTGTAGAAGCTAAAACATTTGGTTTTGAGGCACCCAGGATCATCATTTCCACATTGCAAAGTCTTTGTCTTCATTCCCAGGTGTTTCAACCTATGTTTGGGTAACAAATCCCAGCTGTTGCAGTGGTTGAGAAGGTAGGCCTAAGTTGTGTTGTCAGCTCTCTCATCTGGTTTGTAGCTCTAGCTGATTTAAGTGGATTTGTTTTCAGGCTCAGAAAGGTATTACACAGAGTCAGATGAAGGACTAAGGCTGTCATGGATATAGCCAAACCATGCATGCTGTAGTATTATGTCTCTACTGAAATCTGTTTTTCACTAGCTGCAGATTTGGGCAAACCCTTCATCACACAGATTGCTGGCAGCTCTGGAGAAAAGAAAAATATTTTATTTCTGAAGCTCTCAGTGACCTGAAAATTTACAAAATTTAAGTATTTTACCAAAATGACTTCTCAGCATTTTCAGAGACGTTGTATTTGAAACTAAGATATATGGGTATTTCAAAATGAAACAGCAGCTTCAAATAATATCAAAGGATTTAAACTTGAAGACTTGATGGATGCAAATAGGTGAAACACATCAGTTACAAGTTTTGATTCTATTTTATCTTATTTATTTATGGTCTGGAACAGGTGTAACCAAAAAAAATCCTGCCAGCTTGAAATACCATTGTCCCATTTTGGCAACAGCTTTTTTGCTATACCAAAGCAAGAAATTAGATTTTATAATTCAGTTTCTTGAGCGAAATCGGTGAAATGAAGTCTTCATCTGTCTCAGTTGTAACCTCTTTTATTTAACTGCATATTACCTTCCTGCTATAGAGTAATCGAGCAGTGTTTAGAGTGTTCCCAGTATCCTATACTTTCAGAAATCTCACCTAGACACTGTTGCCTCTTGACTTGGAGTGGAGTTAAAAGGAAACTTCTTGCAGTTGTTCTTCTTACTATATTGATATAAAACCATGCACCAAGAAAACCTACTCAATAAGCACTATCCTTGCCACAATGAATAACTTCCAAATTAAAAAAAAAAAAAAAAATACCTGTCATATTGCTATCCTTTGTTGTTTTTTTCAGACTGATTACATTACTATCTCTCTTATTTCTTTTATAATTAAGTGTTTAAACTTGAGATAGTAATTTCTGTCATCATATAAATTACCCCATCCGATAATGATCATGGAATCATAGAATGATTTGGGTTGGAAGGGACCTTGAAGATCATCTGGTTCCAACACCCCTTTGCCATAGGCAGGGACACCTCCCACTAGACCAGGTTGCTCAAAGCCTCATCCAGCCTGGCCTTGAACACTTCCAGGGATGGGCACAGCACAGCTTCTTTGGTCAACCTGTTCCAGTGCCTCACCACCCTCACAGTAAAGAATTTTTTCCTAATATCTCATCCAAATCTACACTCTTTCAGTTTGAAACCATTACCCCTTGTCCTATCACTACACTCCCTGATGAAGAGTCCCTCCCCATCATGCCTATAGGCTCCCTTTAAGTACTGGAAGGCTGCTACAAGGTTTCCCTGGAGCCTTCTTTTCTCCAGGCTGAACAACCCCAACTCTCTCAGCCTGTCTTCATAAGAGGTGCTCCAGCCCTCTGATCATCTTTGTGGCCCTCGTGTGGACTCCCTCCAACAGGTCCATTCCCTTCTTATGTTGGGGGCCCCAGAGCTGGACACAGTACTTCAGGTGGAGTCTCACCAGAGCAGTGTAGAGGTGCGGAATCACTTCCCTCAACCTGCTGGCCATGCTTCTCTAGAGGCAGCCCAGGATGCAGTTGGCTTTCTGGGCTGCAAGTGCACATTGCTGAACATTATGATAATAAGCTGGTGTTGCTTATATTACTTATTTCACACTCATGCATCTTTACTGATAAACAAGTAATACTGCAATTTATATGTGTGCAAAAGTCTAAATCAGAAGATTTTCTTGCAAGGCAAATTTGCAGTCTTTGAATGATGGAGGACCATATTATATTCTAGTGCTGCAGGAATTTTCTTACGATGCAACAGGGTGTGGACTGGGATCTGAAAACTTGTGAAAGGAAATAGTTGTCTTTAAGGTCAAAATACTTTTTCATGTTGAAAAATCTGCAGATAAACCTAGATACAATTTGTGTGTGTGTGTATGTACACACAAATTAGATCCACAAATAAGTGCCATGCAAAGTACCAGGTGCCATAGCAAAGTACCAGCAAATAAATAAATTACAAAAAACCACCAGTTAGTCACCACAGTTCTTAAGTACAAATTATTAATTCCCATTTATAGGAAAGTACTACTGGAGCTACCAAAAACCCTACAATGTTCATTTTCATTATCCATAAAAACTGAAAGGGAATTCCCCACCAGTTTCTTAAGAGAGGGCCAATTCCTTCCCAAATGGGATCACAAGAAAAATTCTTAAGACCAGTTTTTTTTTTCAGATGTGTCCTTTCCCTTTCTCAGGGAATTATATTGGTTTAAATACAGGAAAGATTCCTTGGAAGTTTCCAAGTCTCTACTAACACTGTGAGTCAGACATCCACAGGTTATGTTGTGCCAGATTTGACGTCAAATGATAATCCAATGGGGTTTTCCATTAACCTTCATAATAGGGATTCAATGGGATCTTACTGCATACAATAACTGGATTTTGTCTGAATCACCAAGATTAGCATTAGAAATCTGATTTTGGTAACTGGTTTGTTAAAACACATTTTTAAAAGCTCAAAATGTTGCAAAAAAAAAGGAAGATATTAAGCCTGAGTATACAGCAACATTAATTCTGAAATGTTTCACAACTTAATAAAATGTTAGTGCAGCACAGACAGCGTCACTGCTATGGTTAGTCTGGATCAGTTTTTGTGGCGATGGCAAGCACCGATTACTCCTCTTTAAAACTGAGTGCATCTGGTCTCCACGACTGGGGCAGACTGTTGCAAGTACGGTTGTTATTGCTGGTTGGAAATTTACTGAGGAAGCAAGGAAGTGTTGCCTCACGGCTGGGTTTGGCAGGTTGTCCCTGCAGTTGGGGGCATGGGGAGCTCTATGGCCTTGGCCATGGGTGTCCTGTTAACAAGTCTGCCCTGGGACCAGCATCCTTGCCTGACCCCTGCAGCCATTGTATGAAACATAATTTTGTCAGTTTTACTGAGTTACTAAAAGATTCAGGAAGCTTTCATCTCTTGAGGATTTTTGAGCTTGTTATATTTATTTTTTTCTTAGATTTTTGTCCTATTTGGGCTGAAACCAATTTCAAGAACTCCTATTTTCCCACAGACTGGGTATCCAGCTTCTTTGGCTAGCCCCGGTTATTCTCTAACCTGTCTCCCACACTACCATACATTCTTGAGCAGAGCAGTTGTCTTCATCTGAAAGTGAAGAAATGAAGGTGTAGATGCAAAAGTTTGGCTTGGACACATTCCCCTTTTTGCCCATTTTTCAGTAAATAATCATTTCAAACACACGGAATTAAGCTCATGCTTGCAAGGTTATCAAGCGCCACCCCAGATGTTTGTGCCAGCTTTCCCCTAACCCTTCTGCTCCGTGCCCTGGGAGGGACTAGATATCCAGGTTTCTGGTTACAAAGTTATGCAAGCAGTAGGTTTCTTGGGGAAAGCAAAAAGCACGACTTCTGTGCCTCATTAAGACTTCCCAAGCAGGACTTGCTAGAGTATGAAGACAAACTTTGACATATATTCAGGAAAAAAGTCAAAGAGTCTGTAGCTGAGAAAGGGCCACAGCAAGTCGAACAGGTCTTCATCTGCCTGTCCATACTAGGCTAAGATCAGCCAGTGTTGCTGAGACCAAGGAAAGAAAGCATTATGAGAAGCTGAAAGATGATGGTAGAGGAGCAGCTGAGGATAGGTCAAGAATACTGGAAGTCTGTAGTTAGGTTAAACACTGAAAGCTGTAAGTCCATTATGGAAAGGTCTTTTTAGGGTAGGCTTAGAAATTTGTCCAATGAGGAAGAAATGCAGGAGCAGAAATCAAAACAGTAGCTGAATAATTGAGAACTGCTACATTTAGCCCAATCCTGTGGGAAACAGCACGGTAATGAAAGTATGGATTTTTAAGTCATGGTTGATGTAATGTTACTTGTATAATGTGGAACTTGATTTTACATGAGAGAAGTAGACTTCTGGAAAAAGTCATAGTTGCTGCCTTTGACGCAGTGTTCTGAAAAATCTTCTCAGACATCTTCTATTACGTGCTGCTGTCTCGTTTACAGGGACAAATCTGTGGTAAGTTGCAGTGACGGGTCTCTTACTTCTGCCTGTTTACTGTGCTCTGCCATGCCCAGACAGAAAAAGGAGTATTGTATATGTTACTAACAACTCCTTTCTTCCAGATAAGGAAAAGTCGCCCAACTTTTCCCTGCATTCTTGGCAACAGATAGTTGAGACTTTTTTTATAAAAAGAAACTGAAAATGGTCACGGGGATTCCTGGGTGGAGAAATTTCCGATGACTGCCTTAGCAACTCACCATCTCTCTCCTTTTCTTGATAACCTCTAAATTATAAACAAAATAAATAGATCCTTTGTCTCATAGCACCCGCAGTTGCAGGATAAACACAGAGATGCCCAAAAGTGAGGTGAAAGCAGTGAGATTCTTCATGGCATGAATCATGTTGAGTTTGGCTTGCTCCCAAACGTACATATTAGCAGAGAAGCCTGTCACCTGAACAAGGTTAAATCATGCTGGAATATGTGGTAGCAAGAGAAGCAGTATATAAGCAGTACATTGTACATAAAGTATATTTTCCTGTGGCTGTGGTTTGTTTTGGTGTGAGTCAAACTGTCGATGATCTTATTAGGTAATTTGCTGGGGAACAGTGATATGTGGAACTGCTCTTGCCATGCTGCCACTTGAGAAATCGCCGAGTGAAAGATGGGCATGGTGTAATCTGATGGGGCTGCTTATAGAGTTATGTTCCTAGAAATGAACATTGTGGGCACCATCAGGCAGGACGGGTACAGATCCAGTTTATGTGTGCATTAGTTGCTCAAATGCAACATTAGGTACAGACACTGATAACATCTACATTTAGGAAAATGAGGACAGTTGCACTAATCCAGGAGTACTGGTGCTCACGCAGCTCTTACTTCTGTGTTCTGTATGTGCCCATGCATCTACCTGTCATCGCTTCACTATCAGGGTGTGCGCGTAGCTTTCCTATGACTGGGGGACCAAGACACTGGAGAAGACCATAATACATCCCAGAACAGAAACTATCTCTGTTACAGGCTTTCTAGACTCACTGGATTGCCTGTTATAATATATATATTATATTATTACATAGTATTATATATAATATATAATATATAATATATAATATATAATATATAATGTATAATATATAAAATATAATACATAATACATAATATATAATATATAATACATAATATATATATTATTCAGCCTCGGTTCCCTCCGCAAAATGCAGGTTGACAGAACGACTCTGCTTCAGAGGGTTACATGAGGATAAATGCATTCAAAGTTTATGAGCCACACAGATGACATGGTATGGAAAGCCATGCAGTTGACAATGTTAAACTCAAAGCAAAAATTCTTAAAGAAAATGGCCTTTTATACAGAATCAAACATGCACACACACACGTACTTTTACATATACATACAAACATATATAAATTTAAGGAGGACTAAAGAGAAAAAAAGTAGTAATTTACTAATAGCAGGCATGATACTAAATGGACATTAAATTTCCATAGATTCTGTTGGCTTTGTACACTGAAAGATTTGAGAAGATGGTTCTGACCTAATGACATTTATGTCAGAAAGCACTATACAAAATTGCATTGATTATCCCCTTGGATCCTAAATGTATTGGGAAATTTAGCTTGTAGAGTTATATGTTCTATTCCAGTTTTATGGTAAGTGACAATACTTAAGTAGAAAGATAGTGGAAACATCTATAGTTACTGCCTCTTCTCTCATGTTTTGGACCCATATTTTAATTACATACCAGTATGCTCCTCTAGCTGGTTCAAGTTTTAGGAAATAGAAAAACTACCCGTTGTAGTTCCTCTATTTTATTTCCATTTCTTAAATGCTATTTTTGTAGAAAAGGGAAGAAAATGGAAGTTCTACTAAATTCCCAGGATTACATAAATTGTTCCCATGTACTTAGTCTTGCCTTGTTTATTGAGAGAGGAAATGGGCACACCGCATGGCTGCATGAGTCACAAACATCTGTCTTGGAGTGTGTCCTATTTGATTAATAGAAGTTTACAGCCACTTCGGCCTTTCTTCATACTAAGACCCCAAACAGTGTGAGTAATTTTGTACTTCATAGGTTGCCTGGAGGTGACAAATTTTCCCCACTTTTGCTATATTCGAAAGTGTTTGTCCTTCAGGCATGAAATTCAGAATGTGATATTTTTTGTTGTTTTTTTGATTACTGATATGCTCTTGCTGATGGTAAACACAGTCTTAAAAAACCTATGAGGATAATAGAAATAGAAGCAAGGGATAGAAGCTCTGTCTTTAGCTTGACACTTTTTCCACATGATTTAGTCATAAACTAAAAAAAAGTTTGCAGCTTTTCTCTATTTGGATGACTGAAAATCAGTAGCAGACACCTTTAATTCTTCCACCTTCTGGGTAGTAGAACTTTTCAAGGAATGGCTTCACTTGGTTGAAAGACACAGATTGTTCCTGATGTGCCAGACTGTGAGTGTCAAGCCTGGGCAGGGTGGTGATTGCTTTGTTGTGCCCTTCTACACCATCATCAGTGTGAAATGAATAAGGATGCTTTTGGCTCTTGTCATAGTTCTGATTAGCTCAAGAGTTTTATGGGTTTATTTTGCCTTTTAAAATCATATCCTCTAGTATAGCACAGACAAGGTTCAGTTTACTGCTGAAAGTCTCTCCAGTGTTTTATTCCCTGAATTTACCTCCCTTTGCCCCCTGTGCTCTGTGGCCAGCACACACTGATTGCTAGTAAAATGTCACTATCTGGGTATAAGCTCTTCTTCCTGGAGAGAAACCTCTAATTATCTGTAAATCAGCTCTTACTCCATTTATGTTTCTGGTGCAGTGGGGAGGTAAAAGTAAAGTGGAGGCCAGAGGCTGGTCTTTTTGGTAGGGGAAGAAGTATTCTCTGTTCTTCACTTCATAGAGTAAGTCCCAGAGAGCGAGCAGAAAGCATCACAGGAACGTGAAGAGCAGATCTCTGTCACAGAGCAGTTCCTGCACAACCTTTTTNTGAAGTTAGGAAGTTTAGTTGTGTCCCTGAAAAGGACCCGGGTCTTGTGAGGCTTCTGGTAGAATAATGATCTCCCTGAATGAAATCTGAAAATGTGTCTTGTCTCAGTTTGTAGCTGCTATCTTGTGAATTGTTTTCCCTCTATTAAGATGGGGAAAAAAAAATCTTACTGCCTATCCACAAATCGAGGAGTTTTGAATTTCTACAGGAATAATAATATTAAATGTCAAAGAACTTGCTTTACAGAATGCTTCCAGAATGTGTAACTTAACACCACCAAATATCTTGTGTTCTCCTTTACTTGGAAGTAGGACAATTAAAATACAAAGGCAAGTTTATTTGCACTGAAAAACTGTTAATGACTGTCACCATTAGTCACTTGATGTAGAGATAGTTGCTGTGGGAAGAGAAAGCAAATATAATGGGGAATGAGAAGTTTCCAGCCATTTACACAGGTGGCCTAAGTCTTGAGTACTTGTGAATACGTTTCATTGCACTCCATTTGTACTTGGTCTCAAATTTTACCTTTTGCTTCCCACACATTAGCACAACATGGCAAGGAAACATTTGGTTTAATCCACCTCTGCTTCAGTTATGCTAGATCTTGAGTAGTGAGAATCATATAGCCCCGTTTTCTCTTGAGCTATAGCAATTGGTACCGTATGCAGCCTTGTCTACCTGACTTCTACTCAGTTTAGTTTTGTGAGAACTCTCCTATTGAGTTTTTCAAGATTTTTGTAAAACCATAATTCCAAGATTAAACAGGATAGGAGGTGAAAAGACGACACTGTCAATGTTTCTGTGTTATGGATGACTGTGTGAACCTGTCAAAACCCTGAAAGCAGGGCTAGACACACCAGTTGAGGTTCATATAGTAGGGTAACAAGAGGGACCCCAGTGCGGACCTGCTATACCTCAAGAGGCTTCTGTTCTGCAAAAATGCACATGGGCACGTGTATACATACACACACACGAATAAACATAAAATCAGTTGCACTCTTAGGACAATTGAAAAAAAATTTGCTAATGGGCTTCTCAAGAAATGCTTGAGAAGAGTTGAGGAGTTTCACTTTCTTTTTCCAAAGTATAAACTACTTTTTCAGCAGTGTTCTGTCAATTACTTGGCAAAGGCCTAATCTGTCAAATATTCTCAGTGACAGTTTTCTCATAAATAAACATTTTAACTCTTAGGTAAGACTAAAGATTTGGCAGTTGATCCAACTCTGTGATTAGGGTGATAGCCAAGCAGTGAAATAAGCATGCGCTCCCAGCAAGAAAGTACAAAAATTTTAGAGAACACAAACCAATGGCTGATTGCTTGAGATAACCTATGAGCCTCTAATTTCTCCAGGCACCAAAATTAGAAAATAAGGACTGTTACTTTAGATACTTTTGTTGTGTTTGCTCCAAATCATCAACAGGAAATTCATGGGGCTCCTGAAGACCTGTAGTAGACATCCAGTCTGTTGCCAGTGATGATATCCACAGGGGGAATTGTGCCAAAGTGGCTTGCCAGAAAGCAGTTTCTGTACATCACTTGAAGGTGAAGGAAATTTTTCACTCTCCCTTTTCTGAAAATGTTAGGATTTGTTTATTAACTTTGCATTTCTTTCAACTTCTACTGCTTTGTTTGGTTTATTGCAAAATTTAACAAAACATGGTTCTGAAGCAACTGAATTGTCACAGTTAGAAAAATAGGGTGGCATAATGAATGAAAAAAAATTACATTTTTTAAAACATTAAAGTCTAAACAATAAAACTGGAAGCTGTGTCAAAACTATTTCTTAATTGGTCTACATTGACAGAAGATCTTACTTTTGGCAGTGGTGTCGTCACTTAGGCCAAATCGGCCACTGGGGACGTGGGGGACCCCAGATGGGACTGACACATGTTCCCCTCTACCCCTCTTCAAAGAGAGAGGCAGAGGAGGGGAAGAGAGACGTATGGGTTTAGAAGGAACTAAACTACTTTAATGAAATATTAATAATAAAATAAAAGGGGAAAAAAATGAAACATATACAAAACCATATCAAGCTCCCAGGATGACAATCATGACACCGGCTGGCACTGGTGACATCCCAGGCTGGACTCAGTGAGGGATGGGAACTGGATTCCGGATCTGCACTCAGGATCGGGACCAAAGGCAGATGAACAGAGTATTCCTCGGATGATGGCCATTGAAGAGAAAAGAGCTGACCCTTTGATCTCTCAGCTTTTATACTGAGCATGAGGCAGATGGGATGGAATACCCTGTTGGTCAGTTTTGGGTCACCTGTCCTGTCCACTTCTCCCCCGCAGATGGGACCCCACTGCGCTTTTCCACTTCTGACCCTCCAGTGGGGCAAATAACAAAGTTGGTTGGCCTTGGGTGGTATAGCAACAAGTATAAGTAAGAGCCTCTCCATGTACCATGCCTGGGCATCAGCTATAAACATTGGTCTTTTATCACTCTGAGAAAGGGAACATTGTCTGCACAATAAGCTGTTAATTTCAGTAGTTAGAAGAGGCCTAGCTAAGAAGCAAAGTTACTGAACAAAACTGGTCCTGTTTTACCTCAAACCAGGACAAGTGGGAAGCATGAATGTATATCGTCCTTTTTTCCCCGAATCTGAATTGAAAAATCTTACATCAAGTGAAAGTACCATCTTTGCTGAATGCATGCTGTCTTATATTTAGAGGTACAGAGTTTGCTGAAAATCATTCGCTTTGATTCCATGTGGGTATCAAAAAAAGCAGGACCTCAGATCCCACTAGTCCATTCTGAAGGTATTGAACGTTATCATGGTTTTAGAGAGATATTACATAATATATAAAAAATGCAAAACCTTTCAGTTTGAAAGTGGTTAGCTCCAATTTTTATTTGCTTTGTCAAATTAAATGAACACTTAGACTGACAGGTCTGTTGGCTAGACAAATCTCCCGGTATCTTTGGCAGATCCTGGACTTGGCTTTCTCTGTGAAGTGCCTTGTTGTTTCTTTCTCTGCTGCCAGGACACACACAGGCACTTGGCCTCTTCTCATTCACCCTCCCTGCACGTCTCTTTCTCCCAAACAGCCCCTCTTCAGCACTCCTGCCTTAAACTTGCTCCTCTTTTCTCCCCCATCTTTGCTGGCAAGACTTACGTTTGACAGACAGGTGTCCTCCCTTATTCCTGTGAAAAAAGAAAGGCACTTTTGCTGTTTGGGTACCATAAAGGCCCCAGTACAGAGACTTAGTGAGCCACTGATCCCCTTCCTCACCTATACCTTCTCAGCTGCGCTGAGTGTCCTTACATCTAGAGGCATTTGGAATACATATCCTGTGAGAGATCTGTCAGATTTTTTTTGGTGCCATTGGCAGGCCTCATCTTACCTGATCTTTGCATTCAGAGTGTGTTTATTATTAGACCAATATTTACATGCTTTGCAGATAGAAACCTGCTAAAAATTCTTGTTGCCATATAGACCTCTCCAAAGAGGTTGATGTTTAGTCCACAGGATCAACGAGGGCCCAATTTATTCAGAGCATTTACATATACGCTTTGTCAAGTTCACCTGCCTCCTGAGAGTCCTCTGTTATTCCTTCCCTGATATAGAGGATTAAAGACATGGATGTTCAAGGAATGTGGGGTTTTAAGAGGGTTCCCATCTCTTTATTGCCTGAATTCTGATTCTTCTGGTGCATTTTGCTTCCTTTAGACATCAGCTGCACTGTCTGGGACAGTAGGTTTTCCACCTGACCCAACAGCCCAGCTGGCATGTGGGGGTCTGGGTGGGCTGGCGGTGCTGGGCGGCTGCTCTCACTGAGGATTTGGGTTGGGGGTGAGGGCAGAGACCAAATGCTCTGTGAACCTGAGAAGGATTTGGCTGAGCTGCTAAAAGAAACAGAAAAGATCGTAGATTTTATACCTATTAGGAGTTGCCTTGCTAGCCTCAGCACAATGAGTTATTAGGAGTTGCCTTGCTAGCCTCATCACAATAATGCCTGTTTCCCTCAAAGGGGGGGACACTGGCTGCACTAGAAACTGCATCCAATATGAGTGTGGGCCAGAATTTCAAAAGGATCGGGTGAGAAGGCCGTACAAATGGAGAAAACAAAATGAGTCCTTCAACTTAAGATTTTTGTAAGATTTCTCACATCCCCGAGCCCAAGATTCAGTGTATCTGAGTGCACGCTTGACTATTGAGATTACATGGAGATAACAGAAAAATTAAAAAATTGTCATTTGAAATTTCATATGCACTTAGATCTGCAAGTTAATAACTTTACCACGGGATTGGATGTAAAGCTTTGAATTATATAATTACTTTTCTTTTCTGTGGTCTGTGTTGTTTTCTTTGAATTTGGTCATGAACATTAATTATACACTTCTAATGAAAAATACACATTTTTCCAGGGCATTAGAGGGAAGAAGGTGGTATCTGATCATTAAATGTCTTACAGGAAAAACTGGTGTACCCAATAGACTGCAAATATTCTAGTTTATAAGGGTTCTGGTGAACCGGCTAGAAGAGTAAGTGGGTAAAATAAATAGGACACTGTAAAGGAATCTAGTTTTTCCCTTCTCTGGCCAATATTCTTGAAGCAGTTTCCATTTCAGAGATGCAATCTCACGTGTAAAACTCTCACTTTAGAGGTACATTACTTGATGGTCTAGACAGACTATATCCTGTGTCTGTAACTAGAATCAAAGCCACATTTTTTGCTATTGTGTATTTGGACACCACAGATGTGCAAGTTAATTACATTGAGCACACCATTTGTTTAAAAAATTGAATTAATTTTTATGTGAATGCAGTGGCCAACTTATGACTATGAAAATTAAGAGAAAAAAAAGAAAAACAACCTTTAGGAACTTTGCCTCTTGCCTCTGTGGTAACACAGAAACATGACTATAATCTGGTGAACCTTTACATTATTACTAACACCTCAATTCCTTTTCAGTAGAAATATTGGTTCTGACATTGGCCTACACTGTATACATATGTGCATCATTCCTTATCCTCTTTAAGTGTCCAGGCAAGCTGTCAGCTTGCTTTGGGGCACAATGCAGAAATCTTTATCTCTGAAACCAAAAGTGTATGACACTTAATACTAGACAAATTACCCTTAAATGCATTAGCTCATGTAGAGTACTCATACCAACTAACGTCTGCTTGTTTGGGCTTTTACAAATTTTCCTGATAAAGAAAATATCCAGTCTGTGTAAATGAAATTCTGGAAGTGGGCAATTTATCAATGATATATGTATTTGGGTTTTTTTTAGATTTACAAGCAGTGTCTCTACATTGTATCCCTAACTACAATGTAACTTGCAGTGTGTAATGTAATGCCATTCTGGCTGTATTGACATCAATGTGAACATTATTATTCCTCTATTACTTTTTGGCTTTCCTTGACAGTTCTCATTTCAAAAAGAGCATTTTGTGCTTTGCTCATTCTTAAACAGTACGCCAGTTCCAAACTTCCCTCCTGTTGAGAAATGAAATGAAATATTGCGCTCCCCGGCTTTAATTATCATGTTCTTAATTACCTATTTGGAGTGAAATTTTTGATATGTGAGGGCAGCAATACAACAATCAGGACATTTCAGAACATTACAGGTGGGTTTTATTTGTGTTATAAAAAGTTATGCCCGACTCCTCTTCTGGCTTTTGTCCTTGTAGAAAATCTGGCCCTCCTCCAGAGACCATTTTTGCTCGAGAGACTGGAAAGAGACTCATAAAAAACATATTCTGAGTTTAGAAAGTGAGCAGAAAAGGAGTCCTCCTTGGTTTCAGTTGCCTGTGTTGTGAAGTTAAAAACATAATTTCAAAAGGATCGCAGAGAATAGAAAATGGGGATAAAGAGAATGTAGGCTAAAAATATCTATGTTCGATGCCTAAATAAAGCAATAGATAATAATAAACTTTTTAATGCTACTAAATGCTAAGGATAAGTTCTAGCACACACATAACTTGCCGAAAGATTAACAAATAACTGGGCTGAAGAAGCTGCCAAAGGAATACTTCTTATCCATTAAAAAAATCACAGTTCCCTACCAGAAAGTAACTGGTATAATGCAGAGCATTTAAGTGTGAATGAACTATCACATGTAGGCTAATGAGACACTATTTAAATAATCATATCTAGTGGAACTACTTATCCATGTTAAAATACATGTAGTGTTCTAGTAATGTAATGTAATGGACATGTAATGTCCTAGTATTTTTAATAGCATTAAAAGAATGAGTGGAAATCATTGCTTCAGTTTGTAACTGTCACTGTAGTGTAATATAGTGATTACAATGGAGAGTTACTCTTTGGATGACCAGTGGGGAACAACTGTGACATGTCTGAATCCAAATACATTTACTTGAAACAGAAGTATATCCAGTTTTTGACTGAATTCTTTGGGCTTAGATTTTCAAATTATATATAACCAATCATTCCTTAGAAAATCACTTCCCAGTTAATAAATACTGATATCTGCAGAAATGGGTAACCTGAATGATTCATTTGAGGATCTGTGCAGGGGCAGCCAAAGTGCTACTGAAATCCCCTCCCCACTTCCGTGGCTGCGGCTTAAAAAATAACTCCAAGCCTCTATATGTGCTAAAAGTAATTTTCAGCATGTTGTGGATAAAACTACTGTATTCTTCTTACTGCAAGCGCTAATAACTTCTTGAGAAATAACGACCTCTTCTTCAATGAAACAATGAACAGTGTTAATGATCAAAGACCCAGATGTATGGCATTTTGCCTCTTTGAAATACTAAGCAAGCTGTTCAGGAGAGTTAAGTTACTTGGAATTAACTTTGTGAAATGCCCTTTTTTGCTTCCTCAGACTATGTATTTGCAAAAAAAGTCCCTATTCTCCTTTTTATTTACTTATTCTTGGTATGTCTTTTCTCTGGCTGTAACCAAAAGTTAGTACTTTAAGAAAAACATTGCATGACTCTCATTCTGCCTGGAACTTCAGAAAACTTCCAAGAAGATGACTGACAGCTGGGACATAGCATTTTTTCTAGTTACAAGTAGTCTTACAACTGGTTTTCTGTGACACTGGAGTTTCTTTATCTTACCTTCTGTTTGAAAGGGACCATTTACAATTTTGAAATATTTCCTGGAAGAAAAAAAAATCATCACTGAATTTAAAAGAGCAACTCAAGCTAAATCCACTCTCGGTACCCAGCAGAAAGATGGGGGAGGGAAAGTCCTGCAGTAAGCGGAGCAAGACAAAGTTTTAGTAGGCTATTATCCAGCTGCTTCCAGCTTCCTTGGGACGCAACGGATAAACAGGGTACAAGTATAAACCAGTACTGTTTTAAGACTTCTTTAATTTACACTTGATATCAGGGTGGCTTTGGGCTGGAAAGCTTCAGCTCATGAACACAGCAGGATTGAGAAACAGATTCCCTCCCTTTAGGATTTAAGAGCAGCAGCGCAAGCTGAGCATTTCCTTTGGAGGGGGTCAGTCCAAACCCGCAGACTGAGAATGGGAAGGAGCTCTCATTCGTTCTGGAAGGAAAAAAACATTTGACAAGAAAACATAGGCCAATGTAGACTATAATGGTTCCAGATAGTCTTAACTTTATGATGCCTTGACCACTTCCACATTTTTACTTTTCTCCAAGATAACAGACTGTCAGAATTCCCAGTTCTCGTTTTTTTGGTTTGTTTTCTTTTTTTTTCTTTTTCTGACGTGAGTGTTCATTAGCCATTTCCCAGAATACAGTTGTTGATTTCTCTTTCACCACAGTATTTTCAATTATCTTTTAATTCAGTCCAATGCTGACTATCCTCAATATGAACAATCTGTTTGCTGTTCCAGAAATCATAAACTCCAGAAAAATACAGTCTTGAGACTGCTCAGGCAAATAAGATCCAATCTGCAGATACAGCATTTGGCCTGTATTGTGGGGCTGAACACTGAGCATCCTGCTGCAGACTTGTGGCAGTAGTTGTCTTTCAGCGATCTGTGGAGCTGATGCCTGAAGCAGTTTACTTCATGTGTCTCCAGTTACTTCATCAGACTGGGGTTAAGGAAAGAGAGGAGCAGGAGAGCAGAGGGAGAGCCAAAGCACTCAACACCCATCCTCAGTACTCCCATGTTCTGTACCCTACTTGTTGCGCACAGGTAAATGCTTCAAAAAAACCTTCAGATGGGTTGAGCATGTCTTCTAACAGCCTTTCTTTCCACCTCACTCTTTTCCCCTAACCTCCACCCACACCATACATAAGGGTGCTTTAATGATCAGGTCTGGGGCATGCACGTGTTCTTTGTCCCACAGAGCATGAGTGGATTTCCATAAAAGTTGTCCACAAGACTAGACTAACTAAAAATTTTCCATCACAAATATTTTTAGGCATTTTGTGTCTTTTAATTTGGTTTTATTTTTTCTGTTTAGTTTTTTTTGCTTTTGCTTAAAAGCTGTGTTGCTAATAGCACTAGTTATTTTTCTGAATAGATATTAAAAAAAGAGAGAGAGGTTAGGCAGAGCTTTCTTACGAAGAGGGAAGTACCACAGTTTTTGAAAGTCAAATTGATGACCCTCTTTCCTTAGAACTTGCTACCCCTTTCTTTCTCAGGTCCTGTTGGCCTCCTTGAGGATGGTAGTCCAAGAAAAGCACCAATATTTCTGCTATCTGGCCCTTACCCAAGCCCTAAAATGGAATAAACTTGAATTGGCAATGCTGGTACTCCTTTCCTCTTTACAAATATTTTTGAAATTTTGCATAGTTTGCAACCAAATGTAGACTACTAAAACACTCTGTGAAGCAGAATTAACATTTCAATCCAGCTCCTATAAATAATTTATATCAGTGCTTTTTCATGTCTGTTCAGTGGCCAATCTTTCATCAGAATGTTGTTTAATATGGGAATATGGGGTGGTGTTTCCATCTTCCTTGTTGCCAATTAACTGCGTTTCTGTAGCTGCTATTTATTTTTTGTAACCATAGTAATGAAATCTATTTATCGGATGCAGTCATATTAATTCTAAACATGTATTTATGTTTATTTCATGTCCACAAACCTGAGCACTATATTAACACAATTATAATGTAAGTTTAAGGAGTATATCCTTGAAATACTCTTATATCTGTTTCCTTGTGATACATCAAATATTTTTAAGTTTGGGGCACTTCAAGAAGTTATGATGTACTCTCTAGTGTTTCTGCAGTAAATTTCGTGCAATACTGAGAAGCAATCTATTTCCCTAAATTTTTTGATATCTAGCTTCAAATAGCTTATAGAGACCAGTATAGTCCCTGCTAGATGTGGCTGGTGTGGAGTAATTTCTAAAATTCCTGAAGACCCATCCAGAGCATGTCTTGCTTCCCACTTTATCTTCATTTTTCGTGGCATCCAAAAAGCAGTGGTCAGACCCATTCCAGACATGTCCCCTCAGACATGGAGGTCCCCCAAGGCAGAGAGTACAGCACCTGACAGCAAAGATTGGTTGATATTCAAAGGACTGTTGGCAGCTGATTGATATTGAATACGGTAGAAAGCACCTACATCAAAAAGCTTGCCAGTATCTGTCTGGCAGTGTTAATACAGATGTACTATGACTTTTCATTAGATTTTAAACAAAGTAATGCAGAAGTAGCTATTATTGCTCATATGCTTAGAAGCTCTAATCCCTAATTATTAGTTTGTGCCAGTGTTGTATAAATACAGGGGGTAACAAACCCTAAACAAAAAAAACCCATGTCCTGTGAAAGTTTTGAAAACAATTATACAACTTATGACCGACAAATACAGCAAATCAAGCATGTAGAAGGAGGCCAATGATCAGCAGTGCTCTTGGTGCATCGACTACCAAAATGAGATCAAATTTTTGTAGGCAGTGGATTCTGCATGAACAATACATGTTCATGTATTCTGAAGAATACTTGGGCAACTTTGTCAAAGTTTGGGGAAGATGCTTCCCAGTCACAAGGGACAATGCGGGAAGAAGCACAGAAGTGTTTGTTGAATATGTAACACACTGAGTGTGGAATCTAGAAGCAACTTTCATAGATTTATCCTTTAAAAGGTATGGAGTATTGAAAAGCATTCTAACAGTAAGTGTTATTTTTTTTTGTGCAGGCAAATATTACCTATTTCTTTTCCTCATCTTGAATTTGAAGGATTTCTCCCATCACACCCAAAGCAGATGCAAAATTAAAAACTACATCTGCTTTAAAATTATTGGTTAAAGTAAACTTTGTTTCATTTCCTTAGACTCACAAATGCCTCTCTATCATCTTGGTAGTTATTTACAGGCCCTCAGAGGAATTCTGCTTAAATATTGTAAAAAGGATATTTATTAATATACAGATCAATATAGAATATAATGATCATTGCAAAAAACACTTTACAATGGAATGTTGTAACTGCCATTTTTGGATTACTTAAGTGGAGTGGGGAAAGAATAGTTTTACCCCTACAACATTGCTAATCAGCCAGTTGAGTGTAGGAGACGGTATTTGGTCTGACAGAGTGATATTCTGCAGAGATGAAGAAATGAAGCAAAGGTTATTGTAATTAGAAAAACAGCTCAGCTTGCATAAAAGGAAACAGAATAATTTCCAGGGAAAAATTTCAACTCTGAATCCCCCAGAGAAAAATCAATTAAAGGCATGAATACGCTCCACCCAGATGAGAGATTCTTTGATAGTTTCTTTAATAAGTGCAATCTTAGCAGGAAGGTATATATGAAAACTGCATGTTTGATATCTGCCTTGTCAAGATGGCAAACGAGGTGGACAAGAGAAATTTCCAATACAATTCAGTGTAAGTTGATTAAGCCTGTCTTTTACTCTTTTCACTTGACTATTATAAATTATTATAAATGTATAAATGTATTTATTATAAAATAGATTTCTCTGCGCAGAAATGGAGTTTGTTTGTATTTTATCTTCACATGGGCTGAATTAAATGTGATTCAAGGTGACTGGGTCTCCAGCTACCTTGTTATGATTAGGCATTTCTAATTTACAGGTCTGAATAGATTTATAAGATCTTGGAGCACCTTCAGAGGTGTTTTACATTCTGCAGCACATTCTCTAAAGTATGCACAGGGAAGCTGCATGTTACCTATGTGGAGAGCTGGCGTCACAGTTACAGGAGATGTGTCCTGTAGGGACATGTGGTAACCAAGAAGGTTCTTTGGCGTAGTTAGTTTTGAAGGCTATGCTTAAATTCTAAGAGTCTTGGGAAACAAGTAACAAGTATACAAGGAAATAACATACCATTCCTGCTTGAGAGCTTCCAGAGTGAGATTTAGACAATCTGAATCACCCACAAAAAAACCCAACTTTCTAACAGTCAGGTGCATTTGTAATTGCAGTATCAGCATTAGCAAGGTTAATAGTGTGCTAGCTAAACTGTGAGAAGGCTGAAGAAGTTTCCAATGTTTAACAAATGTGAAGGGAAGCTGTATGAAGAGCTGTATTAACTGTTATGAATTGGGAAAAACTGTGTTCTATACCAGTGTTAGGAAAGGAAGCAATTGTCAGTTCATTTTCTTTTCTAGCACATAGATGTTCTCCGTAGCATAAATTATCTTGAAAAAACACCTAAGAATAAATTTCAAGCAGCAAGGTAATCAGAATTTCTCCAGTTTGCAGTCTCTTGCAGTCTTAGTTTCCTTTAGTTTCCCAACTAAGACATATTTTAAATAGTTTCTTTGCTTTATTTGCTGTGTATGTTGTGATCTACAGCATTCGTGTACTCTTTTTCCATACTGCGCTGTGCCTCTCTCCCCAGCCAGTTAATGCTCTGTCTTCTTTCCCCAGCAAACACAGCAGCAAAGTGTGGTAGCATGATGCTGCAGAAAGCTAAGTGATTTAGGATTCCCAGTTCTGTCCTGTTGGGACCCTGATCTTTCACAGGTGGTATCCTAACAGCTGTTTCCCTTCCCCTGCTTTGGTCTTGCATCTTCCCCGGTTATGGATTACTTCAGCCACTATATGGGCAGCTTTTATGCTAACATCAATTATTCCCCCGATGTGTGTGTCAGGGCAGTCATGATACAGGGGTTGTACACAGTTTAATAATCCTCACCTAGTCTAGTCTTTGGAGGTAGCCTTTTATATGCCAAGTTTAGCAGAGCTTACCTGAAAGACTGGGGTTGACCTGAGCCTTTGATCAGACTCAATCACTATAGCAGATACAAATGTGAAACCATCCTCTAACTGTGCACAACTTCAGGGTCCACTTTAGCAATGCTAGTGTCGCAGGGTTCACGAGCCCCACCAGGGAAGAAGGAGCTGACACCAACAACATCGCAGGGAAGGAAAAAGCAGGAAGAAACAAGGGCAGCTCCCCTTAAGCAAACACCATCCAAGGCAGGAGACACAGGGTGTTAGTAGAGGGTGGAGGAGTAGCTGGAAGCTGAGCACAGGCCTGGGAAACTGGAAAGGACTGGTGCTTGTTGACTCCAGGAACAACACAGGGGCAGACTGTGCCACCTTGAGATGTCCCCGGACGGGGAAATCTTGCCAGATGGTGCTCCACCCACAAGAGGCAAGACACTCATGGTCATTATGTCCATCTAATGCCAGCATACATGTGTAGTCTTACTGTCAGAAAGTAACTTCATTTTAAAACTTTCTTAGGGAAACAGCTTATGGTCTTTGCTGCATGAGGAGCTCAGCAAGTTGGCCTTATTTCTTCTTGTTAGGGAGTTCCAGGAGTCTGAATGCACAGTCCTTCCTCCCAGGCTGCCATCATGAGGTAATGGCCACACGTGCTTGCGAAAAGCTAAATTTGGAGATTGCATGTGATCTGTCTTTTTTGTTGGTGTTCATGCAGCTTTCCAAATGTGCTGTGAGGACGGTTTCTGAGAGAAAAAACGACTGTGGCATGTAAAAATCAGGGTTAAGCTGCATGGCTGCAAAGTAAGTTTCTTTCCTATTCAAGGTTGTATTCAAGGGAATTTTCCTACTGGATGTTCCTACCTTTCTAATGTACTTTGCTAACTCTTCCTGATCACAGTATGATGCATTCTTGATACATCTCAATGTGTCACTAAAAATTTTGCAGTGAAAATTATTAAATGAAGTAAAATTCATCTGTCCAGGCATGGATTTTATTACAAGTACTTTTATTGCTGCATATGAAAGTATTAGGACAGAATTTAACAGTTTTCAGAATTTAGCAGTTTTCAGTTTAACAGAATTCGGAGGGGATTGACTTGTTCTGAATATCACATTTCTTTTAATGGAGGTTGTATTCTAATGATGTTGCCAAATTCATATTGTTCTTCAAATATATAATCTTGAGATTCTGTTGTGCCATGATAAGGAGAACCTGGAAATGGTAAAAGCTCTTCTCCACTTTCTTAGAGCGCATTTTTGCCTGCCATTGCTCTGCCTTATGCATTCAGCTGCTATAATCTTTTTCTAAAATGAAGGGAAAAGCCTAATACCATGCATAAGTTTTGAAGCTATAAGGAAATAACAAAACTCATTACAAAAAATAAAAATCAAGGCCATTTGTTTTAGGTACTGGCATGTGGCAACTTTCACAATTTGAAATGTTTTACCTACTCAGAGGACAATAAATCTGTACATGTCCATACAAAAATATATAGGCTTTTTTTTTCTCACATATTTTCCTAAAACAAATGATGGGTGGATCATGTGGGAATCAAAATAATGTAGACATGTACTTTCCACGTAGAATTTTGTGTGTAGAACTGCCATAGGATTTTGTTGAAGCAGGGCAGAATTTGGAGCATTTATTAACTGTGATTTAAAAGGTCTTATGAGAGAATTTAAACATATTTTTTGAATGATGCGTGAAGTTCCCTTCTTGTTATGTCCAACAAATAAAGCTATTTGGATAGCATTTGCTTCTCTTGCTGCCTTCAAGTCAATCAAGTCTTCTTTGCAAGAGTCTATGAATATAAACCACACAGCAAGAATGGGACTTAGCTCAGTAGATGGCGGCTGAGAAAGAAGATGGAAACCTTACGCACAATCTCATTTTTGGTTGAGGGTTTTTTTTGTGAGATGTTGAAATTGTGCTCCAGTAAATACATTGAAAGAAGATATCACAAATAAACTTTACTTTTTGCTGAGCTTTTTTTATTGTTGGCGGTTAAGGCACACCAAGGACTAAGTCTTCTTTAAAGAGAATGCTTTTAAATTATAACAATTAATGAAACTATTGGCAAAATAAATTAACTGTGTTGGAAATTAAGATAGTGTGAAGAGAAATCATGTGCCTAATAATCGTGAAAGAATTAGTAAGGAAATGTGGCTAAAATTAATTTGTATGATCTTTTCTGTATTTTGTTTTTGCAAGAGATTGTCATCTGAAGGGATTTTTTTTCTTCTCTCTTTTACTTTTACATCTTTTTGTCATTTTTTTTTTTTAAAAGATGATATACTATATGGACATTTAAAGGTAAAAATTATGGATAGTTAAGGGGATAAAAATTGGACTGGAAAATCACAACAGTTTATCAAAATTCTTAATTATTAATACATGCGACACTTGAAGACAGATAAATGCTGCTGGTTTTAAACATAGAATTATAACCACTCTGGTTAGATGATTACTGAATTCTAACCCAAGATAACTCTTGTAGTTGAAGAGCAGTGATTAAAGCTAACTGTATATTTAGTGGTATAATTGTACATCATCTTTATAATTTTTATTTCATTCACACAACCAAAGAAGTAACTTCCAGTCATGGCCACTGAGGTTAATAGGAG
Source organism: Ibidorhyncha struthersii (assembly GCA_013398815.1). Lineage (NCBI taxonomy): Eukaryota > Metazoa > Chordata > Aves > Charadriiformes > Charadriidae > Ibidorhyncha > Ibidorhyncha struthersii. The sequence continues at coordinate 1,452,231 of VZSZ01004103.1, forward strand.
ACTCTTTTTTTTTTTTTTTAGTTGGTTGGAAGCAAGACATTGGTCTATTGATTCCTTAGTTACCTTTAGAATCACTGCACAGAGTTTCACGGATGTGCATAGATTTCTATTATTTGTGGGCTGCCACTAGTCAAGAATAGGCAAAGCAGATCTTAAAGCTTTTTAGTGAGCCGATTTATAGTTCAAAGAGAGATCACAGATGAAATGTTGCCTTTGCAGCAGCCACTAGAACAAAAATTTCCATGACTGCAAAGAAAGAGGTAGAAGATATATGGAGATTGAATTCTTCATACTGTTCCATTCCTGTTCTGAAGTCATTAAAGGGCTTTAAATAGTAAGACGACTAGCTAGCAAAGAATTGCAGAGATATCCAGTGTCAGCCTAATAGGATCTGATCAGCCCTGGCAGGCGCTCTGTGCTCCCTGGTGGAATCTGGAAAAAACAGCCTGTGAAGACTGAGAATAACAATCATCATTCCCCTTTATCAAAATCTAGCTCTTTCATCATCCTCTCCTCGCTTCATACTTACAGTTTCAGATATGCAGCTAAAAAGTATGCCTAATGTGACTTTGGATTCAGAGTGGCATGAGAGAATGAATATTTGGGGGAACAAGTCAATCAGTCTATAGGAAGTTTTGACTGTAGTTATGCTGGGGTAGCAAAGTAGGAGATGAGGAATGTCCAGAAAAATCCCTTGGAAAAAGTGTCTGATGGAAAAAACAAAGCAGCTCTGTCTTCAGGTGTTTAGCTGTGGAACTTGAGTTGGTCTTTGCATGCCAAAAAAAGAAAAGTGTTCTATTCATTCCATGCACTCTAATGAAAATTTAAACCAAATACATTATTCTAGCTTACAAATGGCTAACTTTATTTTGGCATATGTTTAATCATTTAGGAGAGTGTCCTATTCGAGAAAGCGTGTAAGTACCTACTTAAAACAAAATAGATATTTAAGGACCTCCTTGAATAAGAGCCAGAGTGCTTGAAATTAGGAGGTGCACATCTTTTTAGTGTAAAAACAAAACAAAACAAAACGAACCCTAACTAAAATCCAAAGCAGAGCTTCCTTCATTAATGCTCAGTGGTAATGAGCTCTACAGCCATGCAGACTCCAAAAGAGCAAACCTTTCCCATGTGAAATTCAAAGAGATTTTCTGAAGTTTATAAATGTTTAATTTTAAAAAGATAGTAAACCAATATGCCTTTACTCTGTGTAGTCATGTTTACAACAGATATGATAGCATGTGAGGCCTACCTGTATGCTAGTGTTGCTTAGACTGGTTTTCTGGAAACTTTTCAAAACATAACTCTTGGAGAGGCTGAAGTACTGAAACATGCCTTTACACAGCGTCCTTTATTTGCCGGTAGCTAAAAGGATAAAATTGTGGAAATACCTGATGGCGAGAGATCTTTCTTATTTTGCTCCTGTATTTATGTTTTGGAAAGATGATTGTCTCTGCTGAACTTGTTACCAAGAGAGATAATAAAATGAGATATCAGGTTAGCTAGGAAACTGGAGTGTTAGTTCTGGATTTAGAATACAGACTTTGTGAGACAACCACATATAGGTGAGGATTTTAAAGTGGCATAGGAGAGACATGCACTGTCGAAAACAGCCCTAATATTCTACAGAGTTCGTATCTGATGTCCTGAGTGGAAAAACTCCAATTATGTAGCCTTGATGGCCATCCAATTATGTAGCCTTGATGGCCATACGGAGTGTTTCTCTCTCTGTAGAAAACAAGCTAAGTTAACAACTGTATATGTTGAGAAGTAAAAGCACCTAAGTACAACAATGAATTCTTGAAAGGCATGACCTAAATGTCAGCATCTATATAATGAAAATGCTTCCTTTATAGAGTATACTAGAAACTGTACAGACTGATGAGAAGACCTCTGATTCACCAGTATTTATTTTAGTCATGTGAAAACTCCCACTGAGAAAAGGGGAATTTTGTTGGAGGTGTATGAACAGGGTGCCTACAATCTCAGAACAGAGTAAAACTCCAGGAAGCAGTAGAAAAATATTTCAAACAATTGTTGTCCATCATTAATAAGAGAAGTGAAAGCGGTTGAGTTCTTTTTAGATATAAATCATCAAAAGCAAGAAGGAGATTCTTTAAACACAGTTGTTAAAGGAAAATAATAAATATTCATCATTGTAGCCAAGACTGATCATCAGTGAATTATTCAGCTTCTCCAGACTACACCCTATTTTTCTATAGATAAAAGCATATTTTGCCTACACTTGCAAGTTGAGAATTGAACAATCAGGATCCTGATGAAGAAAGAAATAAGAATGCATACGTACTAAATTAAGACTTTTTGTGATTCTTCCTTTGAGCATCAGCAATACAGTCAAGACTGTTGGTTCCACAGGTATGAAAAAAATTAGCAACAACCTTGTCAGAAACAGGAACTGGTCTCAACAGAATTATTTTCATGGTGAAAAGAATTATGTTTGTCCCAGTGCAGAGATTTTGGTAGACTACAGTAAAATATCATGTACAGTGTAACTCATTGGGAGTGCCGTGTTCCATTCTGGCTACCCAGGACAATAAAGACATGGACTTAATGGAGTGAGCCTAACAAAAAACTACAAAGATGATTAAGGGAGTGGAGCATCTTTCTTAAGAGGAGGAGCTGTGAGTGTTCAGCCTCGAGCAGAGAAGACTCAGGGGGATATTACGCATGTGTATAATCACTTAGTGGTAGGCAATGAAGGTGAGGGAGTCAGACTTCTCAGTAGTTCCAGAGACAGGACAAGAGGCAATGGACACAAATTAAAGCACGTGTGAAATGCCCTCTGAACACAAACACTTTTTTACTATGAGGGTGGACAAACACTAGAAGAGGTTTCCCAGAGAGACAGTGGAGTCCACATTCATGGTGGTATTCAAAACCAACCTGGACATAGCTGTGGCAACCTGCTCTGGCTGACCCTACTTGAGCAGGGTGAAGGGACAAGATGACCTCCAGAGGTGCCTTTTAACCTCAACCCTTCTGCGATTCTGTGAAAGAAAGGAAAAAAGCCTGAAAAGCCTTCAAAAGAGGCTAATATGTTTACTAATACCAATTCAATATCTATTCAAAAGAAAAAGGATAATAGGCATAAAACAAAACTGAATTCTCTACATGAAATCTAGGTCAAGTTTTTTAATAACATGTTTCTGAATTAGTGCCCTGATGTTTCAGAAACGCTGTGTAGTTTAGACTTCAGTAAGTTCTGTGCATCCAAGGAAATGTAATATGAATACCTATTAATATGAATGAGAAGCTATAAGTGAAAACATAATGTTTTGATTTTGTAATCTGTACATTTGAAGACACTACAAATCAGTTAATAAATTCTTTCAGTATTCTAATGTCCAATTCAATCACTATTCAGTCTTCAAATTTGATCTTTTGTTTTTATGGTTATATTGATTTGTCCATTGAGGGGGATCAGTGGGGAGATCAGTTTAGCCATAAAGATAGCAGACTGGAAATAATAAATATCTACAGTTGAGACTTTGAACCTGTATGGAAGTTAGGAAGAAAAAGGAATAGAGTAGAGTTAGTATTTAGTCAGAATTCACGTGTACTAAAGGTACAAACTCCCCAAATATAGGTATACAAAAGTCAAACTTTGTATGGATGGCAACAGGGAAAATCTTTAAGACAGCAATATTAACACAGGATTTTCTTTAAAAAAACAATCGCTGCTATCAGCTCCCAAGTCTGGGTCTGACCCACAGGAAGTCTATTCAACAATACAAGCCATATCTAAAGGTGCCACCTCTGCATTTTCCATCACTTCATGGCTTGCAGCCAGGAGTAATAAGTCACAGCCACAGCAAAAACCAAAGTAATAGTCCAAACAGTTGGATATAATAGCCGTGATGGAACCATAAGGGCATCTAAAATCAAACATAAGTGGGAGGGGACCAAAATAGAGCATTGCAATTCTGTAGCTCAGCAAACTACCTCTCAACTGTAAACTGGAGAGACACAAGTCTTAACTATGGCAATAAAAAGATTATTGGCTTATGAATGTGGTTCCTGCACCCATCTGGTTTGAGATAGAATTTTTGGCTGTAAGAGGTGCATTGTACTTTCCAGTTTTCACCTTATAAATCTGTTTGTCCATAGAGTTCTTGGAAGAGGTTCCTGGATTCATCTAATATTATATAAGTCGCCATTTTATAGAAGCCCTTATTTTTTAAATTCAAGTGGGATGAATAACAAATATTCTATCCATGTTTACAAGCTATTTAATGGCAATAGTTTAAGTAAATATTGCTTAGCATACATAATATTATACTAGGAAGACAGCAGGAACAATGAAAAATGGAATTAAGAAGGAGCTATTAAAATTACCTGGTTAAACACTCCAGAATTGGTGGAGTAACATAAAAATAGACAATGCTATTTTAAATATTAATTCAGAGGAGTTTTTAATCCCAACAAAACTATCCCCAGAAACAGCAGAATCAATAACCCATGAGGAGAATCACAGGCTGTTACAATTGTGAAACAAGGGATTAGAGCACCAGAAGTGTTAGGGGAAATCAGCTCTGAATGATACAGAGTAAAATTATGCAACTATCTTATACCGATATGACTAAATTTTGAGCAGTGAAGAAACCTGGATAATACAGGCTTAGATACTGAAATACAACGTACTCTGATAAGAACGCTAGAGGATTAATCAATTAATAAACTATAAAATTTAACTGTAACTGTGAAATTCTCACCTTATAAAGCAGTTATCATTATCAGCATGTGACAGCCATCATGTTATTCACCAGCTGTTAACTTAGAGTCAGCATCTTCTGAAATCCACTGGAATTCTAGTCTCAATTTAAATACATAATTTACTCCTGTGTTGGGGGGGACTCTCAGAGCACATATCTTCTCAAGATTGGAAAGGGTAGCACTAGCAAAATCTGGGGGAAAATTAAGAGGGGAAATTAAGAAAAATATCTTCCTCTCCATTCCTGTCTAGCCTATCTCTTATAGAAACCACTACATAAAACTTTATACTGTGCTATATGTTTGAGCAGGACTTTTCATTTGCATAGTTTTAGGAAACAAATGACTTTGTTGTTTGAGTCTCTGCATTATGTCTCCTTGTGGTTAATGTTAGGCTTGTCATGAAGGGAGTGATTTGCATGTATACGTGTCGGTTGAACTGTCTGGCACCAATTTCTTTTGATCAAAGGAAGTGTTAAGTGTCCTTATTGGTCCTTCACTTTGAATTTACATTCTTCAGTCTTTTGGAAAGGCTTAAAAATTCTTTATGTTGTCTTTGCTGTTCAGAAGTAAACCCCATGTGCCTGGTAAATTTGTCAGATCTGTCTATTAGCTAATTAAAGATCAATGTGCCTGTTACATATCTGTTGTTATACACAGTTTTCAACAAGTATACTCTGTCACCTGTGCTGACATAATAAATTACAATCTGAAATTATTAAGATTCAAATCTAAAGCTATCAGGAAGGAGAGATAGCCATAAGATTAAAGCATTTCATTGGGATGTAGCAATCTTGATGGGTAGGCATGGACATAGAACTGCTCCTTAGGAGTTTCAATAGCAATTTACCATAAAATTGTAGTATATAATGGGACTTGACTAGGCATTTTACCTGATATATATGGAATTAGGATTGTAAACACTGAATCCTGAGATGTACTGGTTTTATATATTCATGTACAAAGGGTAGCTTTCCTAATATTCCTAACTTCCTAAAGAAGCAACCAAACTTAAAATACAGTATCTTATGTGATCCCCAAACTGAGTGACGCTCAGCTTGCTGTTCCGCAAGTCCATCCCTAGGAGTAGGTATTGCATAGGGGCATGCTTTTGTACAGCTCCCTATACAAATGCAGTTGATAGCAAATTTATATTAACTGATTAATTCCTACTCTTGATGCCAGTACAGATTTCCTTAGAGAGACAGATCCAGATCTCCAAAACCAGGCGATTAGTGTTTAATTAAGGAAAAAATCTGTCATGTTCTATGCAGCCTGTCTCACTCACTATAAATTGTCATTGTCTGAAAGTTTGGGAATATTTAATAGTCTGTTGTGTGTTTTTATAGGCATCCATCATTAACCTTTGTCTTTTGTAGAGCTGAGATAGACTGAGAGATATTATACTTTGCTAAACCTGCATTTTTCTTTTCTGTTATATGAAAGGAGGACATCTGGTACATGCTGGGACAATATTTCAAACATCGTCTCCTGCTGAGCTGTGCTCAGCAATTAATTACACATCAACAGATGAACAAAGTATTTCATCAATTATTATTGTTATTTGCTTTAGCTGTACTAAAACAAATAACTTTACTGCCATTCCTAGGAGAGCAGTCTAAATAGCCTGTGTTCTGATTCCCATTATACATTAGTATAATCAAACAGAAAAAAGGATTTTTCAAAAGCACACCTCTTGATATTTTTTAATAGAATTGTCTCATTTCATTTGTTTATAGTGACCTCAGACTCTGTGCATATTGTAAACTTCTACACAGTATATAGGCTTTTCCACTGAAGGGAAGGAAGGATGGCCGGTTGACAATAGCGCCAGCAAAGGACTCAGGAGATCTGTGTTCAACAACCTTCTTCATCAGTTTCCTTCCTGTATAGTCTTGGCAAGTCTGTTAGATTTACAAGGCTATTTGAGTGCTGAAATGCTTTCTGATAATCTGGCTTTTAGATTATCAATTTCTCATCTGTTACATGAAGATAATAATATTGGATTTACAATTGTGGGGATATTTGAACTAAACATGAAATTGCAGAAGGGAATAAAGAAGTTCTTAGATGACTACTTAGACCTCAGCTTCATATACTTTAGTCCATATACTGTCTTTTCTGAAATGGGAAAAGCTAATCTCTGTGAGCCTTCAAAATGGACTGGCTGCACGTGCCCTGCCTAAGCTGTGTCCAGGAGTCATTTAGGAGAGTGCGAGCTGCCACAGGCTGAAAGCCAGTGACTGCTCTTGTAGTTTAAGTACACGATCACATTACCAGTGCCTAAGAATATGCCCTGGCATGGTTTAATTTCCTAGTATAGCTGTAGCCTTTCCCCACTCTGGGATTTTGTATGAATAATGTCGGATGTAGGTAGAGCACAACAAGGACTCTCAGGGTTGAAAGGATGTTCCTTTTCCGGAGATAGAACAAAAGTTCCTTGGGAAAATCTGCATGACATTCATCAATTTTCAGAAGCTCAACTTCTATTAGGAGGTGTTGTCAACTCCAGCATGTCCCAACGAGCTGTATCACTGCACATCTTAAATGCAAACACAGGGGTGAAGGGCTGCTCAACCATTTTCTTAGAAGCTGATCAAAAATCTTTAGTGTTTTCACTGATTTCTCCTTCCCTAGTCTGTTTCAGCCCCAGCCCTCCTATTCCTTTGCAGGATCATGCATAAAGGACATCAGGGCAACGCTCAGGACTAGGTGACTCTTCACCTAGAGGTCACTGTTTACTCAGTTTTGCCTTGAAGCGTGTGAAGTTCATCAATAAGAAAGTCAGCAGATTTCCATGTGAACCGGATTCAGATGGACTTGCACAGCTGTAACCGCTATTGTGGGTATTTCCATACTTAGCTCCACAGTGTAATTGCCTACAAAGTCTTTTAGGAAAAAGATACTCAGCCAAGAGCTTTCAAAAAGTGCCAGTTCTATTTTTACAATTTGTGTCACTATCCCATGTTTGAAAACCACATTTTTATTTTATGTGACTTACAACACAACCTGGAGACAACTGCATTGTTAAGTGCAATGTTTCAGCGAACACAAGCAGGACAGGTGGAGAAGAAAGGTAGGCCCTGTTCTCTCACATAGCACCTGCTTGTGAGCTTAGCCTCTATGAAAGCTGGTCTGTGCCAGACTGGGGGATAATCTGCTTCCTTTTCTTGTTCTTTATTGTAGAGATATCCAGCTGGGGTACTAAGTTACTGCATAAGCCATACAGAAATGGGCTAGCTTACTTTCCCAGCTAAGTACTGACTCTTGTATAAGTCACCTGCAGATCCAACACAGTTGTTTCCTTCTCTCTCACAGGTACAGGAATCGCTGGAGGCACGGTGGTAAAAGAATCACAAAGCTGGCAACAATTTAGAAATGTTTTAATAAGGGAATTATTCATCAGCACAATGATTCATGCTCACCAGTTTTCCAGAGGAGATGGTCACAGCATTTTTTTCCACTGGGAGGAGGGAGACAAGTGGCAGACAGGCAAAGCTGATTCCCAAGGCTTGGCTCCGTGCTCAAGAGAAATGGATGTGAATTTTCTCATCTTTCCTTCAATATTTTCTCAGCTCCTGGATGTGTGGGAGGAAAAGGAAGTTATTCAGAATCAATTATGACTTTCCACTACGTTGCTGCATTTTGGATTACTGTTTGTCTTATGTCTACAGCCCATTGTCTCTTGTATGAACTGATTCCTACCTCCCTGTTCTGTTATCTCTCAATCACAATGCTGCAAAACCAGTTTCAAGGCAACTGAAATTACCTGTAAAGAGACTACTTGGGTATGCTTTTCAGATCTGGTTAAAAATCCCTTTAAATGCATAGAAAGATTTCTGAAGATTAAAGAGGACTTTGGTTCGGGCCTATTGTATCAAAACCATATTTGGGAAATCTGTGAGTATTAAACTCTGATATCCATTCAGGAGCCATAAGATATGGCCAATACTCAGAAAATTTAGGAGAGAGCAAATGAGAACTATGACCCTGCTTAGGAAGAGGAAAAATAGCCACAAATTTTTTTAAATCCCAGTTTGAATTTGGTATAGTTTCTTGGGGATCCTCCAGAAACAATGTTCTGATGGTTCCTCATATATTTAAAGCTTTTAATCTTCTCATGTTATTGATACAGAGGGAAATTCCCTGAGCCCTAAACTCAGTACATAACAAGAAAGATGTGTCTTATTAATGAAGTTAGATTGTTAAAAGTATTCCCTATTCTATGTAACTTGTATCAAGCTCTTTACTTAAAGACATAGGACATCTTTTACAGAATGGAAAATTAAATGCCTATTAATCTTTTCCAGTTGTGTAAGAGCAAATAAAAAGGCCACACTTTAACCTATGTTTAACATTTAAAAAAGAATCTTACTGCAGATAAATGTATGCTCTGATTCTGGCCATCAAATGATTCATTTTCAAGGTGTGTGGCCTTATTAAGTTTGGAAATTCATATACAGCTCACACATACGTGCCTCTGTTTCTAGTAGCGAGGGTATTTTGATATGTACCAAACACCACAGCCTGGAACTGACATCATTCTTTGGCAGACGCGTGAATATTTTGTATTGTAATTGCTGGCTTGCATGTCAGTACACTCCTGCTGTCTATTAAACAGAACGATATACTCGTGCTTGGGGTGTTTTGCCAATCCTTTCTATTGGTTAAGCGAACAAAGGTCTTCTCACCAGCTAAAGGGCTTAGTTTATGTGTACAGTTTGCTTGTGTGCAAGACAGAGGCGGCTGGGTCTCTGTATTTAAGCTGGAAAAACATCTCCTAAAGTTATATGAACATTCACTTGGACATTATATTTTCCCTTCTTCATTTAAGTGCTTTCAGTGAACATTTCCTGTGAACGGTTTCTCAAGCTAGGGTCTACTGGGGGTCATAAACAGGGTCAAAAATACCCTCTACAGCTATAACTCTTCCTCTATAGCTAAATTTGGGGGGGGGCGTCCCAGACATATTCTGTTGTAAAATAAGGCCATAAACGTGGAAAAATGCTAACAATTATTCTTGTAGTGGGCAAAGTTTTTGACAGCAATATTAAAACATTTTAATTTCAATATCTAGAAAATATTCAGATAAAGTGAATTTTTATTCCTACAAATGAACAATAATCTGAGCCTCATCCTAGACTTCACCTTTTAGTAGAAAGAGCTGCAAAAGTACTCTATAAAAAAGATTAAGAGTATTTGCATTTTGTGCTATGGTTGCAATACATGTTATCAAGCCAGATTAATAAATACATAGCTCACAAAGAGATTAGCTGAAAAAAAATGAATATTTTCCGTGCTTAGGAACTAACAATTTTTGCTGAAGAAATAATTTTCTTTTGTTTGCTCAGATTCACTAGGCATTTACGTAGACATGTAAATCACTATATGACAATATTGATGATGGATGCTTTAATTCTTGTTTGTCTAGAATTCCCTCAAACCATCTTGTAATTTGATATTAATATTTCAGTCATATTGGTTTCTGGAAGCTGCTGTTGACTGGTAAAATATGTCAGCACTGAAATGTTCACTGGAACTTTCCCAATGTGCAAACCAAAATGCAACTAGTAAGCAGTATCACATGTAAAAAATAATATTTCTAGCCAAATAGTAGTCATTAAAAAAACTTTACCCGACCCCAAAAAGGAGTAGCTTGATGTTGAGTGCAAATGAAAGACCTAAGCAGATTAAATTGTTTGACACTTTATTTCATATCTTCAGCAAAAAGCAAAAAATGCAATCAGGAGTCTTAGCAGTACCACTGGTAAAGAGCAAGCTTTCAGTATCATATAGGGAAGGAACAAATAAGAGAAGACTTAGATAAATCTGCTGATTGAAAGTTGATTGAGGCTTGTGGTCTTCCTGTTGAGAATTTACAAGCATGGTAGCTGACATCTCCAATCCTATTTTCCAGGAGAGTAGTGGAGGTACTGAAAAACAGGAAGAGGACAAGTCTAACAGTTAATGGAGAATGTTCTTATTAAAAGTGCAAGTGAGACCAAACTGGGAGAGGTTGCTAGCACACTGGATGACATAAACAGAGCTCAAAATGACCCTTAAAAAATTCAGGCAATGTCCTGGAGAAGAAAAGGACGTTACTCATTAGAAATAAATATAATGTTCTAGGCAGAGAAAGGACTAATCAGCAAGTTGCCTGATGCTTTTGTGGCCCAGTAGTATTTCTAAAGAAAGAATCTAGAAGTTGTAGTGAATCATTAGCTTATCCTTAAAAAGGGTGTCATGTTGTTGCAAAGAAATAAATCGGGTTGAGGTATGAACACACATACAGACAACAAGACCTGTGCGTGACATACAATATAGTAGAACCCTGAAGGATGGGATGCCAAAAGCTGTTGTGCAAACCATTCCCTTTCACTGAGGCAGAAGCAGCTTTATCTAAGCAATTCCTGACATGATTGGAAGTCTTTAAACTCAAATTAAACAAATTAAGGTGGCCCCAAAACTGCTGCCACTGGTAATTTAAACCTGTAACTTTTTCACCAGCATCCTATGACACAGAAAACAAATTGTCATCTTGTCACAGCACTCTTTGAAAACTGGTGTCCTGTTTCTTCTCAGTCCCTGTCTCTTCACACAAAATAGCACTAAATTCTTCCATTTTCTCTTGCAGGCTATATTCTGTGACACTTCTTGTGAATCTTCTAATTTCTGTTGGTCCCTATGTTTCTTGCAATACAGCACCTGTCACCTCCAATCTGGTTACAGTTTTCCAACTTGAGCATTTCAGTGCTAAGCAGCAAGAAAGTCTGGGGGAGGGACCCGATCGTACCTGATTCTGTGCCAAAACCTAATTGAAAAGGAGTCAGGATCTCCTGATCTATTGCTATTAGTTTTGGGATATGACCCATATAACTCAATGTGATACAACAGAAATCACTTCAAAATGCTGAAGGTGCTGATATTTTTTTTTTCATTCCCCCAAACCATTCATTCTTTGAAAACATAAGTCCCGGAGGCAGATTACAAGGTTTCTCAGAAGACTGCCAACTGTGCTTTGGTGCTTCCCACATCCATTGTCTTTATTCTGTTTTCTTCAAAGTTCACTTCCAAATGCAGGCTAGACAAGTTCCCCAAGCTGTTATCTAGAGGGAGCTCTTGCCTTTGAATGGAAGCTCTGTGTTTCATCATTGAAAAGTTGTTCGAAAACTGCGTTATTCCTCGGTTTAGGTGTTTAAATGGAATTGTCATTTGGAGGAATGCTGTAAATTATTAAATATAGTCAGATCTGATATGTCTCATGTATATACATATATATGTAAATATGCATGTATGCATGTATGAATATATATAAAACACTCTCAGGCTGAGAGATTCCAACCTTTCTAAAGTGTGAAAGTATTGGATACCCAGTCCCTCAACAGACATTGCTTAGTTCAGTAGCTCTTTTTCTTTTCTTCAAAACAGGAGCTAGATATGAATAAAAAGTCACTTAAACATCTTTGAAAGACATTATATAAGGTGAGATCACTGCCGTTATTATTCATTATCTATTTTAAGTATGTATTATGTATGTAACTTACCTCAAATGTATTGACATATATGAGCAATCCATATGCACATATGCATTATTTTTTTCCTTTATTCAGATTCTGTTACTGCTACGTGATGTTGGGCCTTGTGGTGAGAGCTTATACAGAAACTGATGCACAACGGTCTAATAAGCACGCAGAGTCCTACTGAAGTTGTGTGAGAAATGTGAGGGCACAGAGCCTCTGGGAGAAAAGAGATGTTAGTTCCTTTCTAGAACTAGAGAAAATCTCCTGTGAAGGGGCAAAAAAACTCAGTAACGATAATTTACGTGTTCACAATCGTCAGCTCATACCTGCAATAATCAAGTGAAACTTCCTTGAACACACTGTGATCCAGGTGCATCAGTGAGGTCAGGCTGTATGAAGCAGACTTGTGCTTGGTTGTAGGTGTGCTCGCAGGCAGATTACTACCAATTTTACAACTCTGTCAGCTTTCAGCTCCTCGGGGTAATTATGCACAGAAACTTAAAACATGTTTTATATTGCTGTTACTAAAATGATAAGAGCTGGAGTTATATGATAATGTTTGAGAATTTTATGTGTGTCTTACACTGAGCTCCCGTAGTTTGATGAAATCAAAGATTTTTTCACCAAAACAATTTCTGAGATAAAACTTTAGCTAAGTTTTCCTGAGTTGAAATCAGTATTATATATACAGGAACATTTTCCATTAAAAAAAAAAAGCAGATCACTTGACAGGTTCTTTCTTTTTTAGTTGAACTGAAACTGTTCTTGATTGCCAAATTGAAATGTGCCTGTCAGCCTGGACAAAATAAGAATATGTTGTACAGTTTCTAACAATGGAAATTATTAATTATCACTTGAAAAACTTCAGCTTCCAAGTTGATTTGAAGGGACAATTTATTGATGTTAGTGATGGGAGACCCTATGCTGATTCATTAGCCCCATGCTACTGTCTCTGTATCTGGACACACTGGATCAGGCTATATTTGAAAACACAGGTGAGCAGAGCTATCAGCAGTTCTGGGATTTCTAATTTTGGACAGTCTTCAGGCCCAGATAGGCCCCAGTCCAGTCCTATTTATTAACTTTTTCTTCATATTCATAAAGGAAAAACATACCCTATGATGCTGGATGACAGCTAGTACTCTGGGCTGGTGCCCCTGCCATGTCTTTGGGCTTGTGGAGGACAGCAAGGCCAGGGCTGCACAGTTTCTCAGGGACACACGATCTTCCATGAACTTTGCAGGATGATGGTACTTGAACAAAAGAAAACTCATACACACGCTCTATCCTTTGTGAAGCAAATTCCTGAATAAAGTGAAAACAGAGCGGGTGCCACCAAGGCTGGCACCGCACACAGATCCAGTCTGGGCTTCAGGGCTCCACTGGCTGCACAGGGCTGCAGCCACCCTCTTGGACATCTCCTTCTGGTTGGAGAGGTCCTGGCCTGTGCCAGCCAAAAGGGATTCCATCCTAAGACAAAGGATAATCACATTGGTCTATGTTCATGTTGCCCTTCATAGGCAGGAAGCTCCAGTGCCATGTTTCTACAGAAAGAGTGCTTTCCTAGGCTTGTCAGCTCCATCCTGCACCCTGGCCTGGCTCAGCAAGAGGGCAAAGACCAGTTCTGCTCCATAAAATTGATTTTGGATGAGATCTGGATCACATCAAAAGCAAAACAAGTAGGATGAGTTCTCACTCTGGTTTAAATAACTGGGTATGTTTCCATTTGCTTGGATTCAGCTGGGATCTCCAAAATGTTCCCTGGGTGTTAGACCTCAGGGTAAATAACGAGCCCTGCCTTTGCAATGCCTTCAGGCCTTCCCCAGGGTCTCAGTGGGAGAGTGGAATACAAATGTATGTGCCATTAAGAAATCTTTCCAGTGTTGTTTGTGGGGTTCATCATGGTAACTGTTTCCCTTTTCCTCCCCCTTCAGCTTCAGTACTCCATGGTGTACTGTTAGGTAAATGCTATCCCAATTTTCACAGATTTGTGTGGCTGGGGCCTGAATGATGCTGTGTTTGATCTTAGTCTGTCTGCCAGTTGTCTGCTGCTTCGTACAGTCTCAGCTGTTCACATCTGTGATTGATACCATCTTTATATGTATAATGCACGATACTGGTTGGACATGCATTCTGTGTAACTTCAGGATTTCAGTCACATTACCATATTTCCATATGGTTTGTAGTTAACTAAATAATAATATAGATGACAGAATCAACAACTAGGTACTGGGCCGAAACTGCGTCTTCCTATGGTTTCTATGAGCTAGACTGGATTTGGTTTCTCTGTGTTAATGATTCTGTGTAAAGCAACAGACTGTTAAATTTTTTAACGCTTTCTAATTGAACTGTAATGCTTCAGTGATATTTTGAAAAATATGCCTAATTTTACTCACCCATATGATTTTCTTGTTTCCCTGAGGGGACCACTCTGCAAAAAGTTAAGTGTGCTGGCATGCAGGCAAATGAATCATGGCTAGGTATGGTTGAGGATCCTTAAACTGAAGATGTTTTATTATTTATTTCCCAGGAGAACTAAAGTCTATGCTTTTAGAAAATAATATTTTTGAAGCTTGAATCATCAGATTTCCTATTTTATTCTGAACTTTGACAGAAAAAAGAAGCTTCGGATTTTAATGCTAGTCAACAAATTTCAGCCCATTTTATGTATAAAATCTTATTGTATTGAGCTAAGAAGGATATAGAAACAACATGAGTCAACTGTACAGCCAATATATATGTGTCCTATCTCTTCAAGGAGAGGAAAATTTAAGAATGGAGCTTGCTCCAATGTCTTAAACGTTTGATGTAGATTTGACCATTTTCTCTTTAGTTCTCATTATTTTTTCCAGGTTTTGATAGCTTGTGTAAACCAGAACAGTTCTTATCATCAGCGTGATTTTAAGAAGGAGTTTTGCTAAGTTTCTTTTTTTTAAAAAAAGGAAGAGCACCTACTGATATAAACTCATCATTATTGCATTCTCAGTCACACCCATATTTACCCTCATGTTAAAATCCATTTTTCCCTATATTCCAGTTAAAGCTTCCCAACAGTACATGAACTATATAGTTCCGGCTGTACTGACAGCTGCTTGTGATAGATGTGAAAGTATGTGGTAATGTAATGCTTGTCATATAAACTGAAGCTATCTTAGAGCAGTGGAGAATTTGGGTCTGCTTTAGTAGAAAATATTTATGGCATTTTAGACAAGCATATCATGAAGGACAACAGCTTCTGGTTTTGTGGCAGGATTAACTATTGAAAAGCATGATCTACTGTAGAAAGTCAAAATGCAGATGATGTAGACTCAGAAAGGAAGTGTGTTATAAATATGAGCCATTTCCCTCCATAGCTTTGTATGGTATGGATGTGTATAGGATCAGATGCAATAGCATTGTGAATGGAAGAATCTGAGCAGCCATTTCTTTACTACCATGTGCCTGGGGATGTGTACTGCACAGGGTAGGTTAATGAGGGCAAAGACTGAAGTTCTTCTGCCAGCACGTGTTCATCTGAACTGCATTTATACACCACTTCCTTTCCTTACACTGTCTATGTCTCTAAAAGCCATGTAATAGGACCTTTGTCATGCAGAAGAGATGCTGTCAATTGCCTGAAATGCACTTTACCAAGATTGCTGTGAAGATGACACTCTTTGTGAAGCTGCAGTATAAGGATGCTTTTCCTCAGCTTGATGTTAGTTCAGCTGAGCATCCTCTTCCTCTCTTTGCTTGCTTTAGAAACACCATTTCTTTTGGTATTGCCCATCTGAGGACAAAACTATGCCTGTCCTCTTGGCTCACCAGCTCCAGTCGGTCAACAGTGTCTTCCTTGTTCTTCAGGGAAACAAAGTTGGAAAGGGTACTCCAAAACCAACTAGTTTCTTTTTACTGTTCCCCGTGTGGCTGTTGTGAACTAAGCTGGATTCCAAGCTGCACAGAGGTCACGAGTAAGCAATTTGATTTCTGAGTTCTAGGGTTTTATTTTCTCACCATGAACATTTCCTTAGAAAGACAGAGTTCTGCGGCAAAATTATTGAGCTGCAGGGATGCTGGCTTTTTGGCAATTTCTAATACTAATGTGATATTAAGTGGCAAGTAGGTTCCAGATGCTGGGTTTATTTTTGTTTCCAATTGACTGTTTTTTGGAGAATATGTGTGGTCAGAACATCATTCAACAGAATTATTGCTTAGCATATGTGGTGATCAGCCACTTACAGAGGCTGCAAGTCCTATTTAGCCCTGTTTATTGGGGACAAAGAAAGGCCTAAGCCAAAATATTCTTGAAGTGCTTAAAATAGGAGTGTGTGTGGACTTCGGTATTGTGGAAATTTTGATTGGTCCTCTGCAAAACAATGCATGTTGCTCAGAGAAAACTTAGAATATCTAAGGGTTGCGTTTAAAGAGGGCCCTGATGCGCTCCTTCTTTAACTTCAGCCTATGTCAGTTAAAGTGCTGCATTGACTTCATACCTGGGTAATCACTGATATAGACTTTCTGTAGATTTTAAAATGGAAAAGGCTAGAAGAGGAAATGGAGATACCATTAACGGTGGATTATTGCCTGACACGTCTCATGCTTATAAATGACCAACGTATTTGAAGTATTTGTGGTTATGGAAAAGAAATACGATTTTATGATACTGTTAAACCCAATAAAACTGGCTAACAAAGTAAGTGAAATATGTGATATATATTCTGATCCCAGTTTTCAGAAATAGCTCTATAATCACCTACTATGCAAACTCACTGTCTGATGTCTCTTTTCTCTTGCTAGGAAAGAAGATGCTAAAGAAAGTTGCCACTCAGCAGTTTGGGATAATTTATTTCTCTCCTCACCATTGAAGATACACTGTTTAATTGTTACATGTGCAAGGCAAAAAGCAGAAAAGTTCAGAATACTGCCTATTGCTTTACATAATTGCTGACTGTTTTTAGTCTTGGATTATGATCTTCAACAGTACAAGGGAGTGTCCTTACTAAGACTCTTAAAGATTAATCTGCTAAAATATCCATAATGCTATGGCATCTTTATGCTTTCCAGAAGTGCATTATGCAATGCAAAGTAACAGTTCCCTTCTCTTTCTGTTCCAGGAGGAAGAATTACACATGCAAGCAAAGGGTTTGTTTGCACAGAATGGATATTGCAGTCCTGCACACTCTGGGCTACGTTATGCTGCAATGAGTGCTGGCAGGCTTTTTGCTTCAGAGGACAGAGAGGTTTTCAGAGGCATTGGCAATCTCTTTCTGCAATTTCAGATCAGCTTTTGAAGAAGCTCTGCCTCCTGCAGAGGTGTGCTACATTGTGTTATTGTTCCTAGGAAACCTGGCCTTGGTGCAAGATCAAACTGTATGGAAAGAGATTTGCCCTTAAAGAAGAAGGTGCTGCTGTGCCTGAGGACTAGTATTAGCTGTGCTTGTAACTAAGCACATCATTTTGCAATGTGCAACAGAGCACGCTCTTCAGCTGGAAAGGATAGAGTGGTATGTGTGACACTAAGTGTTTAGTATCAACAAGATATCCAAAAATACTTTTAAAGTATGAAATTCAGTTTACAAATGGTGGGTATACATCTTCAGTTATTGTCTGCACCGTGACTGTAAAGTTTCCAAAGCTGTTTTCTCCTGCCCACTGGCTGCCTTCCTCAGGTTTAGCCTTGTCTGGTATCTTAGTTCCTCATCCAGACTCTTCCAGGAATGGAGTTGTTCTGGAGCCCAGGTCATAGGCTATTTAATCTGCATATTTCTTCCCACTTCTTTCCAGATCGTTTGCAAATTATCTGCAAGTAGAATTTTAAATAGGAGCATAAAAAGAGGCATTCCTTTTCTAGTAGTCAAACAAGAATATCTTAGCACATTTCCCTAGATTTTTGCCTTAAAAATGCTTAAAAAACATGAATTTTCTTGCTACTGAACATTTCATTAAGAGCGTTTCTAGAATGTTTTTGCAGTGTGGTTTGATCTTTTTTTATAAAACATTTTATAGATTGATCTGGTTAACTGGTTTGAAAATCAGACCAAACCGAGATCGCAGAGATTACTTCTCAGTTGTCTTGTTGTCTCTACTAGCCGTGGCTCTAATTAAGTATACCTTTGGAAACTCAGCAGGAAGAAGAAAGGGAACTGGTCTCTAGCAATGTAATTTCCTACAACCCAACCACACAACTGTAGGGCCAGGATCAGATTTTGAAACTCAACAGACAGCTGTTGCTATGTCTCAAATTTTTTTCCTCATTCAAGTGTATGATGTACAATGTTCTGTAAGAAGTATTAATATAGGAAGCGGTGGTAATGAAATTTATGGGTCCAAGTTGTCTTTCCTGCAGTGTATCTAATTGGCTCCCTAAACAGGTATATCATGATCACTCTGTATAATACACTGGTGCTTTAATATTAATATTATTTTCTGACAGGTTGACTTCTAAGTTGTGTCCTAAAACATTGGTTATAGCGACAAAGTTTCACAGAATCTGTTGTATCTAGATATCAAGGCCTAGATCTGTTTTGATGACTAAATCCTGAATTTTATTTCTTTATAAATTAACACATGGTTATTTGACGAATTTGTCATATGATTCAGTTCCATACTGTAGAGCAAATGTGGTAACAGTCATAAAACCTTGTTAAGTGCATAGCACTGACAGGCTGGAGTATTTTTGCTAACTACAATTTTCCAGATCCCTACTCTAACTTTTTTTTTTCAAGATAGAGCAACTACGTGCCAAGTTTATTAGACCCATATCTCCCAGATGCATTCGTTAGCCAAGATCCTTCCTGTCTGGAAGGGTGTTCCCAGTAAATGTAGTTTGGCTTGCAGTTGCTGTGACCTGATTCAGAACAGGAAACTTCAGAACATTACCCCCTCCTCTGATGGCATTTGAACTGTTCTGGAACAGAGATGATCATGACGTAATCATTAATGACCTCTAATTCTTTACTTGTATGCTATGCAGTTTTAGAGTACCAAATTATTGCTGTGTTTTCTGTAAGTCCACTTTTTTAATAAAAAGTTGAATAATCAATGCAAGAGTCCATCTTAGCTTTTTATTTTTAATTTTAAAGGAAAACATGATTGGCCATGAGTTAATGGCTATATACATCCCTCACACGATTCATAATATCAATACATGAGGCAAGGATGAGATAAACTCTCAATCACTGCACTTTTATTTAGCAGTTCGGAGTACATGTTTTTTAAAAAAAACATTAAAAGGAAAAAATTAGAGTCCCAGACCTCTAGTAGAAAATATTGCATGGAAAGGGCTTTTGAAAAGGAACTTTTGAGAAGGGACTGACAGAACTGACTGTAATTAGATGGGGCAGGGAAATAAAATCTATGTGTATTAATACTGATAAGGTCACTGGCTCAAGACTAAGGCCAGTGATTCCACAGCCACACAAGTGGGTAGGACCAAATTCCAAATCCCCAAACCTGCAGCACGTAGAGGAACACAATAGATTCTAGACATGATGAATTTAACATCCTAGCAGAAATCATGAAGAATAATACATAATTAATTGGGACAATGGTTAATCTTTGATTACTAATTGAGATATGGCTGGTTAGAAGAAATTGAGCATGGATTTTTGAAGAGGAAGTAATGCCTGATCAAGCTGGTAGCTTACTACAAAAAATGACTAGTTTGGTAGATGAGGGGAGAGCAGTGAATGTTATTTATTTTAACCTCTGCAAGGCTTCAACATTCTTTCCTATAACATCCTCATTGACAAATTGATGAAGTATGGGCTAGATAAATGGACTGGGGAGTGAACTGAAAACCAGTTGAATTGCCAGGCTCAAAGGGTTGTCATCAGCAGCACAATGCCCAGATGGAGGCCAGTCATTAGAGGTGTGCCCTAAGGGTTGATACTGCTTAATGTCTTCATTATTTATCTGGACATTAGGACACAGTGCACCCTCAGGAACTTTATATATGACCCAAAACTGAGAGGAGTGGCTGACATACAGATGGGTGTGCCTCTATTCAGAGGGATTTTGGCAGGCTGAAGAAATGGTCTGACAGCAATCTCATGAAATTCAACAAGGGAAAGTGAACAGCCCCGCCCATGGGGAGGGATAACCTCATGCTCCAGTACAGGCTCAGGACCAATCAGCTAAAAAGTAGTTTGTTAGAGAAGAACCTGCAGGTCTTGGTGAGCACCAAGTTGAACATGGACCAGAAATGCATCCTCACAGTAAAAGCATCCAAGGGAACCCTGAGTTACATTAGGCAGTGTGTTGCCAGCAGGTCACAGTGGGCGATCCTTCCACTCTGCTCAGCACTAGTGAGACACATCTGGAGTGTTGGGCTTCCCAGTGTAAGAGAGACAGGGATGTACTAGAGTGAGTCCAGTGAAGGTCCACAAAGGTGACAAGGGGACTGGAACATCTCTTCTAATTGGGAAAAGCTGAGAAAGCTGGGACTGTCCATTCAGAAACAGAGGCTCAGGGAGATCTTATCCATGTGTTTAAATACCTGATGGGTACAGCAAAGAACATGGAACCAAGCTTTCCTCAGTGGTGTCCTGTAGCAGGATCAGAGATGCTGGACAGAAAATGAAATACATGAAATTCCATGTGAACCCAGGAAAACACCTTTTTTTTTACTGTGTGGGTGGTCAAACACTGGAACAGGTTGCTCAAGAGTTATAGAGTGTTGGAGAGATTCAAAACATTACTGCTTTAGTTGACTCTGCTCTGCACAGTGTGGAGCTCAACTACATGATCTCCAGAAGTCCCTTCCAATCTCATCCATTCTCTGTTTCTGAGAAACAGACAATCAAAACAGAGGAAAAAATGACAGTGAATGCATAGGGATTCATTACAGAAGTATGATCACTTACCATGGCAGGAACATCTCACCCTGTTTTGCAACAAAATTTCATATAATTTTCTTACATGTACAACCCTGTGCACAAATATATGCTGGGGGCCACCCAACAGCAAAGCAGCTTGGTAGAAAAGGCCCTGAACATGAGTTGGCAATGTGCCTTTGCTGTAAAGAAGGCAAATGGTATCCTGGACTGCATTAGAAAAAGTATTGCCAGAAGATCAAGGAGGTGATCCTTCCCCTTTATTCAGTGCTGGTGAGGCCACACCTGGAGGGCTGGGTCCAGTTCTGGGCTTCTCAGTACAAAAGAGACATGGACGCACTGCAGAGATTTCAATGAAGGGCCACAAGGATGATGAAGGGACTGGAGCATCTCTCCTATAAGGAAAGGCAGAGAGAGCTGGGACTGTTCAGGCTGGAGATGAGAAGGCTCACGGGGATCTTATCAATGCATATAAATGCCTGAAGG
This sequence comes from Ibidorhyncha struthersii, assembly GCA_013398815.1. Taxonomy (NCBI): domain Eukaryota; kingdom Metazoa; phylum Chordata; class Aves; order Charadriiformes; family Charadriidae; genus Ibidorhyncha; species Ibidorhyncha struthersii. Next base: position 1,473,781 of record VZSZ01004103.1, read on the forward strand.
AAGAGTGGATGCAGCCAGGTTCTTTTCAGTGGTGTCCAGTGACAGGAGTGTAGTATAGACAAAATGGCAAGTAGAGTTGAAACCTT